>SSNP01000022.1:1666050-1687013 GCA_006937955.1 Pachypanchax playfairii | reverse complement strand
TCAGTCAGTCAGATCAGTGCAGCTGACTGCAGGATTCTGCATCGTGTCAAAACTGAAAAAATTCACTGAATAAGACAAATAGATCATTGTGGCCCCAACAGCTGACTAATAAATTTCAACACCAAACTGTTAAATGTACATTAAAGTGAACAATCAAACCTGTAAACAATCCAACCTGAACTCTGAAGGTTTTTTTTACCAGTATTTTTATATTTTACTGGTTTCTCTTGATTTTTTCAACAATGAAATGATATTTATTGAAACAAATATAGAGCCAGGTAAAGTAAACAGACTGAATTTGAAGCTTGATTAATACAGATACCGGTTGGAATAACAACGGCAGAGATAAAGCGGTGGCAGCTGGGCTTACGTCATATGGAAGCGCCAGCTTTATTGTTGTAATGACGCAACAATTCCGCTAGGGGGCGACAGAAGTTACAGAAGTTACGCACTCCAGCTTTAAAATAAATTGTTGCTTCACATAAACTATAATTAAAAATGAACAGTAATTCATTATAAAACAAAATGTTGAAATATCAACTGAAGATTGTCTCAGTTTTAGCTTCACTAAATTTTAATTTTTTTCTCAACACAGACAGTCGAAAAGTGAGAGAAATCGCTGGAAAACTTTGGGAGGGACAACTTCTCACAATTCTTTCTAAAATGTTAAATTATATATTTTTATCATATTCTGTATTTTCAAACAGCCTAAATATTTACTATTAATATTATATCATTCTCTCTCTCTCCCTCGCTCAGTCACTCCCTCTCTCTCTCCCTCGCTCACTCATGCCTTCTCTTTCCCTCCCTTGCTTGCTCGCTCATTCTCTCTCTCTCTATGCATAAAAGTAGTTAAGATCAAAGTACCTTGTGACCACGTGACTTGGAGACATTTAAATCAGTTGAAAGCTTTTTTATGTCACTATTGTTTCCAGACCTGCAACAATTACATTGACACGCTTCACTTTAGTTCGAAATATTACTTGATATTTTAAGCAACAGCTTATCTTTTGTTAAAATGGCTCAGACATTGACCAACTCAAACATGAAAAGAAAACTCAACCGACAAACCTGTAAGGAACTTCAGGAGGAGAATGCCAGGCTCAACGCCCTGTTAACCGAAGAACGTGAAAAGTCTCGTCGAGAAACCGAAAGGGCGTGTGAGCTGGAAAATCAATTGAGCGAAACAAAGGCCCAGTGGATCAGACAGAAAAATCTAAAAGAAATGTATATTAATAAAGGAAAAGAGACCAAACGTGAGCTGATGAGGGTCCATGAGTACACTGACAAAGAAACTCTCAGCACTGCCAAAATCTCCTATCAGGTCTACAGAAACATCAAACGCAGACGGAAGAGAGACCTTCAGGCAGATTATGAAAAGCTGAAGGTGGCATATCTGGTCAACGAGAAGAAACTGGAAGATGAGACAAAGAAAAGCAAGTCTCTACAAGAAGAAGTTGATTACCTCAAGGTTTCTTCCCTGAGGCAAACTCTGGACTGTAACCCAGTTGTTTCAGCAGATCACCAGGCTGAAACAGTCCATGAGGAACTGGATGTAAGCAAAGAAATCCTAGCTTACAGACAGAAAATACAGAAAGACCAGGAGCTAATCCACCAAGTGAGAGCCGAACGTGACGCACTCCACCAACAGCTGGAAATCCTGAACAAAAGATCTGAACAGGAGAAACTTCAGCTCCAGACAGAACTTGAAAAAGTCAAGTCATCCTACCAACATCTCAACATAAACTACGAGATGGAAGTTCTTTCTTTGAGACAGCAGGCAAAAACCTTCGAAGAAGAACTTCACAAGGAGATCACGACTCGTGTTCAGGCTGAAATGAGTTTTCAGGAGACAATCCACAACCTGAAGACTGAAAACTACAGCCTTCAGTGGAACATGTCACATGGGGAGGCTAAAGCTCAACAAGCATCTACTGAAAGGGAGAAAGGCTTAAAAATGGAATTGGAGCAACTCAAACTTCAGCTCCAAGACCAAGTTAAGGCAAATGAGAAACTCTCTGCTGAGCGCCAAGATGAGGAAGATTTTCTACAACCAAAGAGAAAAATCGCCCGCAGAGAGGAGCCAATCTTCATCCCTGAGATTCTGGCAGATTTTAACTCCTCAGAGATGGTCGAGTTCAATGAAGAGTCTCTACTAGAAACATCAGAAAGAGAGATGAAAGACGATGAGTTTTCTGATCAAACTCCATCCGAGGTGAGGAAAAAACGTACTTCCATCTGGAAGAAAACTCGCCAATTCCTGGGCCTAAAGAAATCAGGAAAACTGAAACAAAATAAGAGCTAATCCAACTGGTGGAACTTCAACACCGTTGCTTGGCTACCAACATCATAAAAAAACAAAACAAAAATATTCCAACACCAAACAGAACAACAACTTAACAGCTTCACATCAGATCCACATCAGAAGAATCTCTTTTCTTTTTAAAAAAAAACGGGGCAGTATGGTGGAAATCTGTCACCTGACTTTTCTCAGAAGTTAATGTCTGGTTCAGATCTCCCCATATCTGCGTGGGTTTACTCCGGGTGCTCCGGTTCCCCCCACATTTTTTACATTCTTCATGTGTGAAAGATTTATGTGAAGATCTAAATGTTCTGGTCTGGAATATAAAAAAAAAAATTTAAAATCAACAAAACACAAAAAAAATAATAACTAAAAAAAAAAAAAAAAAACTCCAGAAAAACACAAAAAAACCCACTTTTTTAAAAAAAATAAATCAACAAAAGACAAAAAAAATCCAAAATCCAAAAGAACTTTAAAAACATAATCATTAAAAAAACACACCCTCCTAAAAAAAACTCAATTTTAGAAAATCCAAAAAAAAAAAAAAAAACTATAAAAAAAAACTAAAAAAAATAAACAAAATTTTTCCTTTCCGCTGAACCGCCACCTTAACGTGGTGGAGGGGTTTGAGTACTCTGATGATCTGGGGGTCTATCTTGTCTGGGGTGACCCTGGTGGGGTCTCTTGTGACAACCTGGCCCCAGGAGAAGGGTGAGACTAAGAGCGGTTCATATATCTTTACAGGTAACAAAGTTTGTGTTGTGAGCGTTCCAGATTCGACTGCTTCACCACCAAAAACCAGACCGGCAACACAAATAACTTCACACTTACAGGGGGAAAATCTATAAAATCATTCAGAAATCTGTGTATCATGTAGTTACAGTTCTCTGGGAAACCTCTGACGCTTCCAGCAATAAAAAGCCTTTGCACCGCCTTCAGCGCTCAGGCCTAATGAGGATAAATTAAGAACTAATTAAGAACTTTGTGACTAAACTGTGCCAAAAAGTGCATGAATGTCACAATTTAACTACAGTTGTAACATATGTGAGTGATGTATGTAACAATTGTACCAACTGAAATCTGTAGATTTTCTTGCCATTTTGTGTCCTAAACTGGTCCGATAATGTTTAAGGATAATATCTCAGCAGGTCATTATGGGTGACAAACTGGAGGGCACGTTTTATGTTAAAATCATACTGTATTGGTACATACAGTTTTATTTATGACCAAATAAAGTGAAGTATATTGTAATGTCCAAGATTCTGGTCTCAAGTACTGGGAGTAAAAATTGTTGAAAGACTGAATGATTTTCTGTAACACGGGATCTCTGGTCCATGGTCACACAGCTCATCTGGGGTCAGATTATAACAGCGATTAGCAACAAATCTGACTTGATTTCTGAAGATACGGATTAAGAAAGGTAATGGTTATTCCTTCTCGTTCCAGGCTCAGGACCAGTTCAGAATCCAGGTAAATAGCAGTTTCCCTTCTTCCAGGAATCCATAGTGAAACTGTGAGGATGAAAGCAGAGCCGTGGTCCAAAGTAGAATCCAATTAATCCAGTACAGACGTGTCAGGCAATAATGAGGTCTGTGGTCCAGAAACAGATCAGTAATATCTGTGGTAAGAACGCTGGAAGGTTGAATCACAAGCAAAGCAACAACCTGGCAGTGACTTGCAGCCAAACTGCAGCTAAAGTCCTGCCAGATCCAAACACTCGAGCAGGTGCGGACACCTCATGTGTTTAACTACTAGGGCTGAACGATTAATTGCATATGCAATAAAATTGCGATATGAAAAAATGAGATTTTCAAACCGCAAAGGCTGCGATTTTACCTACTTACCAGTACGTGGCAATCAAAAGTTGGTTGTCAACCGCCATTAAACACCAACAGAAAGTCACGTGATTTGTGAACGGCTCAAACAAGGCAGAGAGAAGTAGACGCAAGAACTACAATAATGGCGTCAGTCTAGACAGAATCTAGCGGTGCACAAAGTTTGATACTAAAGAGGAATAGTACGTCAGTTGTGTGGAATTATTTTGAATTTAAAAAAGATGCTGCGTAACGTCACGTCGTATTGTGCAGAACCTCCCTTACTACCGTTGCTACCTCACGAGGCAACACTACGAACCTTTTTCAACACCTGAAGAACCCCCACACGACCATATATGAGAGCATTTAACATTAACACAAGTCTCGCCTACATTAGGCATCATTATACATAGATTTTTGCTTGAATTAGTTGAAAAATACACAAGAAAAGCTCCTTGAGAAAATAATGCAATTTAAATCGCAATTGCAATATTTAGGGAAAAAAATCGCAATTAGATTATTTATCAAAATCGTTCAGCCCTTTCAACTACCATGAAAAAACTACTAAAGTGGTTGACAGACCTGAATCATGATATAATTAAAGCAAGTCACAACTGTCTGTCATTTGGTCTTAAAGTGTTTGTATTTAGTTTTATTTTGTTTACAATTTACTCTCATTGTAATTGTAATTTTATTGCAAAACCTTCCCTTCTAATGCTTCTGATATACTGACATGGGCGGCAGACGTGCCCAACGATGCAGCAATTTCACCAATACATGTTGTGAATTAAACAGATATAATGGCGAGGAAACTAAGAACAACTAAAAAAAACTCGGAAACCACAATCTGAAGGAATATTTTGCCAAAAGTCTCAGTGAAAAGCTAGCTTTAGTGGTTGGTCTTTGGAGGATTTTAAAATTTCAAATCCAATTCAGAAATAATTTATAGCTATTTTCACAATATTTGTTAAAAAAAAATAAAAATGAGTCAAAAAGGATAAAATAACACAAGCTGTAGCTGTTTGTGTTCTTGTCACTAACTGACTTATTTGCTTTTTAATCATATTTATATATTCTATCATTATTCTTTTTTTGTATCCAACCAATAATAATTTGGATTGTAAATCATTGTGTCTTTGTTATTTTGACGGGTAGAAGCTGATAAAGATTCAGAACTACAGCTCTAAGCCATGCTGTCCCCAAAAAATCAACATTTAAACTGCTCTAGTCTGAACTTATGCAGAATAAGTAAATAAAAAATAACGGATTCCGGTAATTGATTTGGCTTTTGGTGCATCTCTGCTCACGTGTCTCAGGTTGGAGTGTGAGAGCAAATAAAAAAACTGAACTTGTTACAGCACATCTGCTCGGGTGGGCTCGACCTAAAACTCATCGTCTGAACGATTTGCAGAACCGCGTCCCGCTGTAATTATTGCACTGCTCACCAAAAGGGATATGAAACAATAGGGCTGTGAGTAAGACGTCTGGACATTTTGAGTCAAAGCCAAATGCCTGTCTGGGCTGCGATGTGAGAGAGCTGCTCTGTCAGACAGACATGACGGGAGGGACGTATTCTAACAAAAACCCCAGCCGTTTGGATCACCGTCTGCGTAATAAAATTCATTAGTCTGGCGAAGTTTTTTAATACACATGCAGAGTAAAGATGACGAGGGGAAAACTTATAAAAATAAAAACCAGCACAATTAAACACTTCGATGCACTTTCTGAACACACTCCCAATTTTTGATTTTTTTTTCTTTTAAATTACTTACAAATACTATTGAGTGATTTCTCTCTAAGTAAAAATAATCTTTAATTCCTGGATGTACCAGCAAACAGCTAAACCTCAAACACTGTTGAAATGTAAAGCAATGTCTTTTTTTTTAAGCCATATTTCCAAACAGTGGCACATGTATCCTCAGGTACTTTTGCAGGTGATAGTGGTTGAAGTGTATAAATAATAAACACTGAATCTGCAGTAACACCAGTTCACTATATGCTAGGATAAAAACAAGTGGAAAACCAGTTTATATCTGAGTCTATTTGCTTCCATAACAAATTTACTCAGCTAGAAGGGATTACATTAACAATATTTAGGTCTGACTTGCCTCTTACTAACAAGCAGAATGAGGTGGAGCAACAAGAGATTTAAGTCAGTCACAGAAAATATGAAAATAAAAACTATTTTACAGCTATTTTTTTCTTTAAAAGCACCAATAGACACCTGCACACTCACACAGAAAAGTGCAGCAATGCTAGATATTATGTAAACGTTAGAGGGAGCCTGATCAAGCCTCTAAATGCAACCCAAAACCCTGCAAACTACAGTACCCACAAGCTCCGCCCACTCAACCCCAAGTGCCAAATAATTACCTACAAATATAAAAAAAATATATATATATATATATATCTGAACATTCAGGAAAATGGTTAATTTGTTTTTCAAGTGGGGGTCGGACTTCCAACTTATACTGGAACCAGCCACTAGGGGGCTGCTCATTTAGTTTGGCAGTCTTACACATCTGTATCTAGTTATACATCAGTGGTTCGAGGACGGATCCCAGTGTTGATTTGGTTTACTGCATCCATACAGCGAGTTTGAAGTGGAGCAAAAATTATAATAAATGTTATTTGGTGATTTAAACAGTTTTTTAATCAGTGCTTCTTAATAAACTTAGTAGAAAAAGCTCATGATAAATCACTGTACAAGCAAATACTCTGGTAAGCCCCCCCTCACACAGGATGATGAGTCTTTGCAGAGTCTTGACCGTCTTTAGGTGTGTATTAAGAAAACAATGGGCTCTCCATTTCTTGTGTTAGTAAGGTTGTGTTGGCTTATTATCACCATAGCAACATATATCAGTGTCCTGGATGAATTGTGGTGGCAATGTATCCCTGATGTGTGGATACAAGCACACTGACTAGACTCATTAGTGGACTGGCTACTGTACTTTATGGCTAGGCCATGACTATGACCATCATGTGATGGCATTAAGTTAACGTGGCAGGATCTTCTACCCTGTAGCGCACGACGTGCTGTGTTTATAGGTGTATGTGAACATGATGCGAACATATAGACAGTGGTGAGGGTCTGGGAGAGCTCCTCAAGGACGTAGAGAACAGCAGGAAAATAACTTTTACAGCTTATTAAAGAGGCCCTTCCATTCAAAACAGGTTTTCTGAGGTTTGTGTTGAATATTTTAGCTCCACAGGTGTTCTTACCTTCATAGTGGGTGTGAAAACAGATCAACAACTTCTCTTTCAGTTTTTATCTCTCAAACTACGCAGGTGGCGATAAAACCCGAGTTCTCCTGAGTCTGAACGGCCTGTAATTGTTTCGTCACAACTCCTTTGTTCGTTAGTATTCGGCAGCTCCCGCAGTTGAAACCACGCCTAGCATGCTGCTGGCTAAAAGCTGTTAGCATAAGACGTAGCAAACAGGAAGACACGACGTCTGATGTTGCCATGCGCAGCGGGGCAGGAAACAGTATAACTTGCTCTCATAGGCTAGTTTGTTAGCCAATCTGAGTCCAGCAAATTCGAACAATGAATATGAACGACGAAGCATCCTGATGGAAGGAGCCGGAACCACCCGAATTTTAATGCAGACAGATTGAAAGGTCTGTTAATCAGTGTTTCCTGACGTTTTTTAGATATAAAATGTTTCATATTACTGGTTAATACTTAAGAAATAACCACAAAGTCCTAAAATTTGTATGAAATGGCCTCTTTAAGAATAAAGCTGGGTCATAATTGCCAGGAGAGTTCTAACATGTAGGTACTGCAGTGTGCAGTGGGTTTCGATCCAGCGTATAGGCGTGAAATAAGGAACAGACTGAGGTGTTTTCTCTTTGATAAAACATGGAACGTGGAACTGCTATTCGGCACAAGACTAACACACCCATCTATGGAAAAAGATGAAGTGTTCACATAAGTTTTGGAAAGGAAAACAGTTCTATGTAAAATAACAGCTTTACAGACAGTTTATAAAAAACTATGTCATTACCACAAGTCAACCAAAACATAGAAAAGAATTTAATAAATGAGTCTACAGACAGTCTTAAATACACACGTGTTGGGATTCTTCTGATGGAACTTTTTCCATTGCTTTGAACTGATAATACTAAATATGAACAGCTTGCAGTTTTGTTTAGGGAAACAGCTCACATGGTGGCAGGAATAATGACTGTATGAGTTGGTGGACATCATTTTTACACTGGATTAAGAGCACATTCACAGCAGTGAAACAAAAACACTTTAAGACACTTAGCATAAGCTGTCTCTTCAAAAAAATCATTTCATTACAGCTAACTGCTGTCTCCTTGTACTCTACAGACTGACAAATGGGGGTTGCTATTATGTTTAGATTTAGTTAATCTCAACCATATCCTGTGGCCCTTAAAGGTCTGTTTTTACAAATTTGGAGCAGGAGGAGGAATGTGTGTGAGAGTCAGGCAGCCAGAGACTGTGTCTACTATCCTTGGCATGTCGGCCACATCCTGCAACAATGCTGATAGGTCACAGTTCACGGTACGCTTTGATAGTTGTGGTGCACCGATGAAACCACAGCACTGGACAGACACATTCAACACAACAAATGGAAAAAAAGAGCCTCTGCCAACAGCTTAAATGCATTAGCCTGCAATCAGAACACCCAGCGTTCGTATTTCAATAAGTGTGAGACGGCAGACGGCTAGTCGGAGAATGAAACCTCTCCCCTCCAACACACCACCTGAGATTCCTTCTGCTAGCCGCAAGGCTCGACACTGACAGCCAGTAAAACAGGCTTTGTTGATGGTAAATGCATCACTGGCACAGAAAAGTCACTTTCACATAAATTCCAGTCAAGTGTGTCTGCAGACTCCTGGGACAAATTAAAAGTGGAGAAGTTCCACTGAGCAGTTCTCCTATCCGTCAGATCATCCCCCAAGGTGTGTGCGTGCACGTGACTTTTTCCCTCTTGTCAAATTTGACATGAGCAGCTAATTTAATGGCTGCGCAGAAAAAGAGAGAGAAGGAAAGGGTCTGGTCTCCACGGAAACCAAACAAACTGAGACACGTGCTTCCTCCTGTTGTTGGCCATGAATGATGGTTTGGATAAACACCGGGCGAATTCTGGAAACTTTCACTCTCACATTTTCACTCACACGCTCCGTCTCGACTTTTCTTCCCTACTGTTTTCACAGGACGCACCATCTTTGGGAAAAGGTGATCGGGGGGTTGCAACAAGACATGCACGTGTATCAGTCAGTGGAAGAAAATACTATTTCGAGACGCCGGCCTCTCTAATTCTTCAAACGCAGCTTTGGGGGACATTTTTAGACCAAGTCATTATGTCCCTGTAACATATCTAGATACTGAAAGACCAGAGTTCTTTCTGTTTAAACCTTGTTATTAAAGCCTGACGCACATCAGGGTTAAATGAAGACAGACGTATGAATTATGAGCATCACCCCCAGACTTTTATCTGTAAAAACAGATGTGAGAAGTGTCATAACAATGTGCAGGGACTCACAGATCATAGTGTTGGTTCCACTTGGGGTCGAGTGTGTTCCTCACAGTGTCTGTTGAGTGGCATTGCCCTGAACCGTCAACGACTACCTTGGCAAAGGGATCAGGGAGGCCTGGAAGAAGAGAATGCAGAGTCACCACACTAACATCAAGACAAATAAACTGTACAGTGTTGTTCCTCTGCAAAATGTCTTTTTATTATGTAAATAATGAGTCAGAAACTTCGGTTCTGTTAGTTTCTAGATATCTACGCAACCAATGTGAGCTGTTTTTTTTTTAATGAAAGAGAATCAACTATTTTGTCCATGTCTGTTAATGACAAACAGGTTTTAAACCTTCCACAAGAAGAATGAACCCAAAAGTCCATCAAATTTGGACAAAAGCCTCTAGTTTCCTCCTCACTTTTTGTTTTTTAGTGACAGAAGTGTTTGTTTTCTTTACCCATGATAGTGTTTTTCCACCTATCTGCACGTGATGTGTTATCTACAAAGAGTTATATATATATATAAAATATAAAATATATATATATATATATTAAATGTTCAGAACCTTTCCACAGAAATCCATTTCAAAATGTTGCTTTGAACACCAAAAAATCCTTCACAAAGAACTTATTAAAACTACACGGAACCCACTAGCTGAACATCATTCAGCTGTTCTTTTAGTTTCTATACTGACTGGCTGTTTCACGTGGAAGGAAACCCAGTTTTATCTACAATCTCATTACTGCTGCCAGTGTGTGTTTGCTCTACTCCTGAGTGTTGGAATGGCAGGAATGAGCGCCACAGATACCACCAGAGTGACCAGAGGGCCTTGACGTGACAGCCTGCCCCAAATAAAACAAAACACCAAGACCTTAAAAAACTTCCTAAATTCAATCAGCAGTGGTGCAAAAAAAAAAGAACAAAGGGACAGTAGAGACTGTGGACGTGGGGTCCATACAGAACAGTTCAGAAACGAGACATTTTATATGACATGAGACGACGAAGAGTGTGGAAAAGATCCAACATCTGCTCACATACATCAGCACCTTGATCCTTATGATCAAGACATGACAAATATATTATATAATTCTACATTTAGCTGAACGGTGTATTAGATGATAATAATAATCATTTAAGGGGTAAAAGACATGATTAAGAATTAATACACCTGGATGAACACATTATATTGTCACTGAAGGATTAATGTAAACAGCTACAGTAAGAAATGTTTGTACTTACGAAAGAAGTCCTTCTTTGCCAGGTTTTTGGCACACAGGACTAGAAAAGACAGAAAAAAGCCAGGCGTTAACTTAAAACATTTAACGGGTGAAAAGGACACTGATACAGTGAAACCTCACTATAGCGGACACTGATGGGACCAGACGTTTTGTCCGTTATGGTGGGGTGTCCGTCCCAGAGGGGTAGGGTGTCCGAGTGTCCTGTCATCTAGGAATGTCCATAAACCCTTGTCACGGACATTTTCTCGGTACATCAGCTTATTTCATGAACTAGCTCTTCTGAATCGGTTTCAACTTTGAATTAAATTTAATGGATATTTGTCAGTTTTTTTGGTTTCGTTTTGTTCACTGTCCATTAGCGGGGTGATTTTTCACTGATTTTATTTTTTGGCAGATAAAAAGTGTCCGTTGTCCCGAACAGCGGGTTGTCTGTTCCCGAGTGGTGTCCACAGGGCGGGGTTTCATTGTATATGATTTATAATCCAGTCAATCAGGACTGTTTACAGGATGAAACTGCAAAAAAAGCATGATTTAAACGCAGTTAAAAATCTCACAGTATGAAATTAAAATCACTACATGTTTTTGTCTTTTAAATTTATCTTAAGGCCAAAACAGCCAGCTGGAACCAGCTGTTTACTATAAATAAATTCCAGGTTTTGTTGAAAATATTAGCAATTTGACATATGAATAAAATAATTTGGAGATAATTGTTTTTTTGTCTTTAGACTGGAAGCTGGAGAAGGAGATATTGAGTCACTGTTTCTCCATCCCAACCGGCTCGGGTCCTGCTGATCTCCTGTAAGAGATGTGGAGGTGGTTGCTGAGGAGACGAAGCAGAGCTACTTACTCCCTCCTGTGTAAAATATGGATGGATGAGGAAGCTCACAAACCACCTGGGTGTCTGGAGTTACAGCCAGTGAGTCAGGCACATGGAAACTATTCTTCTCTTTTATTTTTCAACTAAAGTTACTCTGAGAAACAGCTTGTAAGTCGAGCACATATCAACTTATTTAATCCTCGATTTGGAGAAGAGCTGAAGCTTTCTGAAAGCACAAACTGGAAGCAGTGAGTCAGTGTAAACTGTGAAGGAAAACAAGCATCTGCATTTCAGAACAAACGCAAAGGGGGGGGGTTGTAGTTCCTGCAAAGTATTTGATCATGTTGAAGTTATAACATCTGCTCGCCAACACTTGGAGTTGCAGCTGGAACGATTCAAGGCGAGACCACAGTGAGACACAATATTAATGATCTCATCGCTGCCGTTTCTTTATTTTCTTCAATGAAGCTTACATGATACCCAACACATGTTGCAGCTCCGTCGTGCTTTGAGCTACATAAACCTGTTCTCACACCACAGCTGTTGTTTGAAGTAACGTACACGAGGATTATTTATAGTCCACGCCTCTTTAAAATGTGTCGGGCTTGTCATCACTTGGGCTAATTGCAGGGCTACAAGGAGGGTCGACAAAACACTCGGCAGAAAACGTTTGTGTGCAGCCGTAATCGATAAATCATCCGAGTAAATGACAAAATAAGTCTGAAGTGAGAGTCTTTCTCTCTGGTTTGAGATGCCTGGTTGACAGTCCAGTCAGGAGGAACACCCATGGTAGCAGGCTGGAGCTCATTCTACTCAATCATCAGCCCCTGCCTTTTCCTGTAGCCCTCTGTTCCATGCCACACATACTCAGATATACACAACACGGTAAATGTCACCCTGAATCACTTTGGCTTTCACTTGAAACCGTTTGACCATCATACCTTATAAGTGACTCGTCCACAAAATACACAAATCAACAGCTTCACCGTTTGGCAACACTAAATGAGCGATGACATGCGAAGCTGAAAGTGCTGGAGGTGGGAGCGAAGCTGGATGACCATCTGAGGGTGAAGAGGGTGCAGAACATGCTCGACAGATGAGGGAGAATTTCTTTCCACAAACATCCATGGGAATGTGTAACGCTCCAGCGAAACCCAACTCATTGGTAAAACATCTGGTAAGCATCACTTTCTGTCACATTCTTCATGAACAGGGAGTTGAGCGCATGCCCACGTGCGCACACAAAGACCCCCGAGAAACCTCCGCTGAACCAATTGACTATTAACAAGAACATAAAAAATCTGGACTGATTCCAGAGAAGGACCCTGAATCCAACACACACAGAGCAGAAACATGAAGAACAATCTTCACAACAAAAAGAAAATAATAAACGCAGAGGAAGGCAAGTGATGATGAGACTCAAACAGCAACCAGCTAAAGCTTAAACCAGAGGAAAACATGCAGCAGTGAGTACATTAGCAGTCACACAGAGGGAAGACAACACTACAATTAGACCCAAATAACTCCTCAGGAAAACATACAGGCAGCAGAACATGTGAAAATATATTTATTCTGCTGGTTCTTTGGTGCATGTGGTTTGGCCCATTTTTTCTGTCTACATATAGAAAGATGAACAGTAAACTGAACTTTCTTGCTGCAAACGCAGAAGAACCTGATCTGCTCTGTCCTTCCTGTGCTGCATTTCCACATCAATTTGTTGTTTAGAGGACAGAAAACAGTTTGTAGCTCAATCCTCCTGGCGTTCATTCATCTCCCTCATGTTTTTCTACATTTAAAATAAGATGAATGTTAATGCTACATGCCTCAAAGTGGTTCATTAGTTGAATTGTCACAGTCTATTACTGATACACCCTCAAAGAATGAAGCTGTGGGTTCAGGGAGTGTGTGAGGTGTCTGTGTTTGGAAGCAGAGGATGAAGAGCTGATCCTGAAGCTCGACATTAAGTTCATTTCTTCTGTCCTGGCTTCCATCAGTTTGATCCCGTTCTGCGTTTACATTCCTGACCACACATCCTGCACGGTGCGCTGCATGAGCGAGCGCTCAGGCTTCTTCCTGTACACCTCCTTGCTCCCTCTGTGTTTGATTAACTTTAAGCTTCTCTACTCTCTTCTTGTAGTTCAACAGCAACTTCACGTCCCTGGTGATCCAGGGCTCGTCACAGTGAAACCTGTAAAATAACACTGTGGTGCTTCCTCACGTAGATGATCTTAAAATGGGGCAAGAATTTCCCAAATCTAAGGAAGTGAGTGTTTAACATCTAAAGAACAGTGTCATAACATCATAAATCTGTTGTTTCATGAGCCACTCGGGACACGACACACTGATAATATAAATCATCTGTACTCCCGTAACAGCTTCTGATGCAATTCCAGACTAAATGGCAGCAAACTTAATTGACTGACTTACAGAACCTGGTCTCTCTGCTAGATCTGTAGCACAGACACGGTTCTAAAATCTGTTATATGCTTTGAGATGCGGGTTGGGTTGGAGGTTGGGATGGCAGTTTTCAACGAGGTGTCATTTTGAGGGGCCTAAAACTTTTCCATGTGGGTGTCAGGCTCGGCCTAAACTGTAAAAGACTAATCACAAAACACTGTTCCTGTATGGACGGGGACTGTCTTCTGTCTCTCTGTCCCCAAACTGCTCGTCTACTAAAAGCAAGTTATTTAGATTAGGCGAGTGGAATGCAGTGGCGGGTTGAGCATGTCACACCTGGGCCTCCGTCTGAATCAGGCCGCCCCTTAATAACGATTTAATTTGGATTATTTGTACACAAACGCCTCCTTTATTTCCCCTAAAAGAGTTTAATTACTCTGTTGTATAGATTATTAGTGCACTTCAGTTCCATCAAGAAATCAGAATTTCTAGACTTATAATGATGTCCAACGTTTTTTTAAAAAGTCTGTCTTAAAAATGGCTTTGACACTAAATCTGCAACCAAATCCATTTCTTCTTCTCCTCCTTCAGACACTGTAGCATTTAGAAATAAAAATATCATAAACATCACCGTGCGTTAGCAACGTCAGCTGAAACAAATCAGAATTCATCTTTATATCTGCTGCTGTTTTTGTCATCATTTGAAGTTCAAACAGAGTGTTTAAAATTTCAAATCTATTAGAAATTAAAAAATAAATCATGTTGTTAAACATGTAATCTGTATCAGATCACTTGGCCCTGACACTTTTTAACTTTCTTCTTCTCAATCACATCAAAAAGGCGGCGCTCATTTGGCAAAAGCATCACATATCCTCGTACATCCCACCCCCATCTAAAATCCTCTGTTGTCATAGCAACAGCTAGTATTGGGTTTAAGCAGAGAGAAGGGCATCTCTGTGCTGCCTGTGTTTCTCATTCTGATCACAGCGCCATCCGAGGAGAGAAGCATCGCTGCAGGAAAGAGATACAAGCAGAGACACCGGGACGTTTGAAGTTACACTAAATGAGAACAGCTTAAAAAGGAGGTGAAAGTCATGCGGTTTACTCATTACTGCACCTTTTAATCAGAGTGGGACATCAGCACACCCTTTAGAGGGATAAAGGTCCAAACCTTTTACACCAAAAACCGTTTTTACTGAGAAATTCTCAGTTTATTAAGAAACGTAGAAGCAGACTGACACTAAATAACAAACACATAAAAACACACCAGATCATCTGAGACACAAATACCAAATGGTCTATGTCTGAGCAGCTAAGACAAAGCCCTGGAGTGTTGAGTGTCTGCTCAGCTGACTGCAGCTTATTAGAAGCATAATGGCTTTTTCACATTTCAGCCCAAACAGAGCTGCTTCCCTGAGGACAGATGGGAAAGCTAAACAAGTGCAGCACACAACCGACAACTGGCGTCCATTCACTAAGTTTCCCTCTTTTTTTTGCTATCTTTTAATAAAAATCCATTTATTTGTGTGGTGACAGTGGCTGAGTGCAGCCAGAGACTGAGAGACCTCAGGGTCCCACCTGTGGGTAGAGGATGGGCAGAGTTTCTCACAGGCTCACACACAAAGAGCCCCACTGTGCGGTCGAATCAATGAAGTCTGCCAGACGCAAGCCAAACACCTGGGGAGGGAATGGTCATGTGATGTCTGGGGGGGAAGGGTAGTGTCACCATAGTAACAATAAGCGATCGGGTCCATTTGCAAATAGGAAACCACTTTTATTTCATGTGAAACAAACACTGTTTTTACGCTCTGGGAATGGAACAGAACACCATGGGGAAGTGAAGGCTCGCACTGCCTCTGTGGTTAACCATTACACTTGGGCCTATGAGGTGAAGGAAGTGGGGGTGTGGGAACCGAGACCGCCCCTAACCATGTCCTGATTCTGTCTGGAATCACAGCTTAATAAGAGGAAGAAGAAGAGAACCCACCAGTCGTCTGGATGCATGACATTGTAACTGTGTATGAACCTAAACAAATCTTTTCAAGCCTCCTAGCTCAGGTTGACCGTGTACTGACCCCCTCCCTTTCCTGTCCACCTGGTTCCTCCAGTCCGCTGTACTGACCCACAGCCACCAGACAGTCCGGGACATCTTTAGGGAACATACTTCCCCATCTCTGCCTGTTTGTCTGCCCTGTTTTGACTCCAGGCTCAGGACTGTGCACTTTCATGCACAACATTGTAATTCTGTAAACAAAGACCTTCCTCCGCCCCCCCCCAGCTCCACTCTTTCATGACCTTACTGAGACTTCAAACCTGGAGGGAGGGAGACAATCCAGATGAGAACTTCTGTTGTTTCGGGTAAAAGTGAAACTGATTCTTGATCTGGGTCTAGCTAGCGTCTGAGCTGTCCCTCGATCTGGTTCCAGGGTTTGGTTTCACCCTGACAGATGCAGGAAATAGGGCAAAGTTTAACAGGAGTAAGTCCACAAATTTTTTAAACTCAAACTAAAGTGAGAAGCTAAATAATCAACAGATACTAAATATTAAGTGAGTTATGTCTGATAACCCCATGTACTGTAATTTTCGGACTATAAACTGCTACTTTTTTCACAAGCTTAAAGAGGTCATTTCATACACATTTCAGGACTTTATGGTCATTTCTTAAGTATTAACCAGTAATATGAAACATTTTATATCTAAAAAGCGTCAGGAAACACTGATTAACAGACCTTTCAATCTGTCTGCATTAAAATTCGGGTGGTTCCGGCTCCTTCCGTCAGGCCTCGAGCAGCAGCTCGTTCATATTCTCAGACTCAGATTGGCGAACAAACTAGCCTATGAGAGCAAGCTATACTGTTTCCTGCCCTGCTACACATGGTAACATCAGACGTCGTGTCTTCCTGTTTGCTACGTCTTATGCTAACAGCTTTTAGCCAGCAGCATGCTAGGCGTGGTTTCAACTACGGGAGCTGCCAAATACTAACGAGGAGTTGTGATGAAACAGATACAGGCCGTTCGAACTCGGGTTTTATCACCACCTGCGTCGTTTGAGAGATAAAAACTGAAAGAGAAGTTGTTGACCTGTTTTCACACCCACTATGAAGGTAAGAACACCTGTGGAGCTAAAATATTCAACAGAAACCTCAGAAAAAACGTTTTTAATGGAAGGGCCTCTTTAAACAAAGATTAGGCTAATTTATTAATTTTAACAGGCTAACTAGTTTCATTTTGCTAAAACATTTCGCCTCGTCACATCAGACCAATAACATTACCGAACACAGAGGACCAATGAAACTGTTCAAACTCAATCAAACATACTCACACTAAATTCTTCATTTTGTACTTCATGCACACGCCTTCATCGTGGAAAACATACGAAGAAATACAGCTTCTAGATTCAGATCTCTTTTCTGCAGGATGACTGAGGCCTTTGAGCTTAAGAGCATGGACTGATTGAGCAGATATTCTACTTCAGGATTTTCTGGTAGAGATCAGAATTCATGCTTCAGAAGCCACAAACTGACTTGTGAAAGCCGCAGCGGGAAACGTCTGAGCTTCAGCTGCTTTTTCAATTAAATCCACTTATGTAATATGCAAATCTGATAAGACTTCTTCTCATCAAATAATGGAAACATTAAAGTCACTGGTATTGAGGCGTACATGAAACCACTTACTGCCAGGAACATTTTGAATCCGTCTATACAGATCTGCAATTTCTAAGTTTAAGAAAATTGGAAAACAATTTTACTGTGAGAGGAAGAAAGAAAATGTGAGTTTAAGAGAAAAAAAAAGATGAAAGCATAAAAATTTAAGAAAGCTTTTCCCTCGTAGACTGTTGTCATAAAGTGAAAAGAAGCTGCATCACACTGTATGTCTTTCTGAAAAAGTTCACGACACGGAAACACTTCAAACAGAAACCTGTTCTGTCAGGTGATGGAAAAAACAGAGATGACGTTATTCAACCTAAAAATTATGCAGCTACAAATTCCTGAGATTATTAAACAACACTCATTCAAGGACAACCAGACAAGGTCAAAAATAAGCTCCAGATTCCTCCATGATCCACAACATTAGTAGTTAAAACCAAAACAAGCTTTTTAACACCTTAAAATGAAAATTTGGACTTTGTGCCTGCACTGACCACAAAGCTGCACATGCTTAACGCTGCTCATCCCACCAACAGTGAACCACTGAACTGTCAGAAGAACCACAGCTAGAAAGATGACAATGAAACCTGTCTTTCAACAAAGAGAAGGTGCAAAGATGCACAACGGTAGTAAATATATGATCTGAGATAAACAGAGAAGGTAAATATATCAAAAAGTCGTTGAATAGCAGGGGAAATCCCACCACACACAGCCACATGTGAGACAAGTTGGCAGCTCGCTCAGTGAGAACATTTCATCCATCTCACGTCACCTTTTCCCTCCGTGATGTTCTCCACTGTAATTGCATAACAGGAGAGTTCTCTTCTCCCATTTTCCCTTCCAAAAAAGTGGGAAACTATGCCACAATGGCAATTTTCAGTGGCATTCCTGTTCCCCGTGAACAGTACATCACTCTCTCTTTCCACTCTGTGTGACACAACAGCAGAAAGTCATCCAGGCGAATAAACAGGAGACGTCAAGAGAAAAGGCTCCAGCAACTGCAGGCTGTCAGCCTGGGACCTGATCTGAGGACAGAGGACAGTGACATTCTGTTCTATAGCTGTGGAGGACCACCTCATGTAAGTGTTAGCTACCCAAAAAGAACGGCTGCACCCCCTCCTCCAAATTTCCTCAGGCGTTTTTGTTTCTAAGAAAGACTTCAGTTTCATCTGGAAGAAGTGTTATGTCATAACCAGCCAGCCATCTTCCCCCTCATCTTCATGTCTACTTCACCAATAAATGCAGCTGAGACAGATCCTTTCAGAATCAGAGCATTCATGACGACATGACGATTAACAGCGGCCCCTTAGCTGTCCGTTCGTGTGACGCAAAGCATCTGCTAATAACAACCATCCACGTTAACAAGCTCATTAAGGCGATCCCTTGAACAAAAGCCAAGATTTGTAGCTGGTTAATGGAATAAAAACAATGTTGTGAGTGTCGTGTTTTCAAGTTGCTATGAGGTCATGAGGTCATGTCTGACCCAAATAACAGCCCAGCCTGGATGAAATCATTTGGCAGAGACTTTAGTATTTATTTCTGAGGTAATACAATAAAGTATTTTATCGACAAGTAATTTGATTTTTTCAAAAATCACAGATCTGGTAACACAGCAGCTGGGCTGGCATCATCGCTGAAAAATACCACCTGTAACTTTTTACTTCTATAACAGCTGTGTAAAAACAAAACAAAAAACCCCTTCGCCAAGTTCCAGAGCTCGACTGACTGCAGCGTCTGTAGCATCTGAATCATCAGGCACGCCTAGTTTTGGTTTGATCTGCAGATTAGTTTCATTACCGACTTCCTGAGAAGCAAACTGTGACTTTTATCCTTCAGACACCATCAAAGCTACACTCATACTGAAACTGATCGCACTCTGGAGAGTACATGGAGACTGGGTTTGTTTTTGTGCGTGTGTAATCAATAACATGACTGACAGACAGAGATAAATTAGACAGATGGATGACTGGACCGATCCTGGAGCCTGTTTATTCAAAGTGGCTGAGATGCCATTTGAAACGTGATCGAGCATGAATCCAAACATTTCTATCCTGATCTCGTGTCCTCAGAGGACCTCAGAGTCCTCTTCCAGTCAGCTGTTGGTATCTTGTGGAGTTTTATACCATCAACCCCTCAGACTTAAAGGCTAACTTGTAGTTAGTCAGAGGTAATCTCAGCTCAGGCCCATGCAGGTTTAAAGCAGAGCCAACGTTTCCAGGAATGAATCTCAGGTTTCCATCAAACAGCTGGGCTCAACGTTCTTGCCCACCTTCATACTCTTGTGTTTCTAGGAAAAGTCAATTAACAATGTATTAATAATGTTCATTAGAGCTAATGAGACAGTGATCTCACCGAGTCGCACTGCAGAGACGAGTAAACAATCACAAGCTTAACTTTACAGTCACAAAACAAAAGGGAAATTTGTCAAGATGCCAGTGTAATTAAAGGAGATTCTCTTTGTACTGTATTTTTATAAAAGACAACGTAATTAGATTCTGTTTACTGGAGAATTTTATCCAAACTTCCTCTGGGGGCCGTTCATGAGAAGCTTGACCGGATTTGTTCACACAGCTGGAGACATGTCAGAATAGCATTTGGGTACAACTCAAAAGGGGCGGGACATGTCGCAAAAAGTATCTTGTGTGTACGGTTGATGAAGAATGGCGACCCCCCCCCCAATCTGTCAGTAGTGCTGTTGGCATTTCTATACAGCACATTGGTATTTGTACAATGATTAACAACCATTATCCAGATTAGCTGTAAAAAGAGCGTACACTGGGAATCCTTATAATTATACAGTATTTGCACATCTTTAGTCATGTGACTAAGACTCTGGTGTTTCTGGATCATGTTTACATCCAGCTTCTTCTTTGCATGATCCATCTTTAATAGGAGTGTGAATCCAATTCTATTATATTTAAAGTATTTCTCACTCTAATCAGCTCCACTTGCAACAAAACAACAGATTTCTGATGTTCTGGTTTGTTTGTGACCAGTCAAGTCAGTCAAGCCTAAAAATGGCCAATTAATAGATTAATAAATAAACTAATGAATTCATTCCTTCCTTCCATCCAGTCTGGTTTCCATGGGACGGCCGAAAACGGAGCGCAAACAGGGTTGCCATAGTGACAATAGAGTGAATGTCGTCATTTCTGGTTAAAGAAAGGAATTTAAAGAGTTTGACTTCAAAGTGATTTTTTGTTTCAAATATGGACACGAATTGGGATGTTGTCGGGGGGGGGGGGGGGGGGGG
>SSNP01000022.1:1633353-1666040 GCA_006937955.1 Pachypanchax playfairii | reverse complement strand
GGGGGGGGGGGGTGATGGAGAAGAGCCTGAAGGAAAGGATCTGTTTAAGTCTCACTGAAACTTCCTTCCCTCACATTCACCACTAATCCAATTCTGACCCATTAACCACCACAGCCGAGTCAACAGAGAGGTCCTTTGAAGGGGGTCTTACCCAAACCACCCAGAGGGATTAGCACTTCACGGGGATGATCCTACAGTCTGACCTCTCACACACTGACACAGGTTTAAAACATAAGGAAAAATTGGAATCAGATTCTTTAAGAACTCACTGCTCAACAAACTGGAATTCATAAGATTCAGATCCAGTCAAACAAACAGCAAGTAGTATAAAAAATAAAACCTATAAATTAAAGGTTTGGCATTCCTTTAAGGAATGTGCATCAGCTGCAGCCACAGTTTGAACTCTGACACCCTTTAAGGAAATAATGGAATTCTGGGTGTTTGGATCAGATCTTAGAAAAAAACCTAATGCATGATCTCAGGTAACATATTTACTGTGAATGACTTTCACATCTTGGCCGTCCTGAATGAACTTTATGAAGAGTGGAGACATGTGACCGTTACTTTGTCTGAAATAGTATCTGAAGTTACTGGATGTAACTTTAAATCACACAAACATCCTGGTTCAGGAAGATGATCTGTTTTAAATCCAACGATTTGATTCCAGTAAACTCTGAACAAATACATGACCTCCAACTTTTTAGTGGACGCCACTGGTAACTTATAAGGATAAAAGAAGCCCCAGTTTTACAGCTGAAAGTGGTTTCACTGGTTTTATCCCTGTATGTGAAACATGGTCTGAGAGAACAGGAAGTTATTGTTGCTTTTCAAATGACCCCCTTCAACCACCCACTCAACAAAACCAAGCCACGCCGGTTATATACAGTGACAGAATGAAGAGACGTCTTCTGCTGAGTAACGCTGTTCTTCTCTTCATTACTACTAGCAAAACCTCAAATGGGGGATTCTGGAATATTCTGCCACCCATGGATGACGTTTAGACAAGCGTTAAGGTCTGGGGAGCACTTCCTCTTCAGAAGGCTTCCCACTCTGCTGCCCCCCCCCCCCTCGTTCTACATCTGGACTTCTTGGAGCGGTTGCTGGCGGCGCTTGAGGGTAAAGTAACCGCAGAATGCTTTGTCATCACCGAAGAGCAGCTGAACCAACAGGAAAGCAACTTCAGCCAGTCAATTAATTGATAGAACAATTTTAAATGATGGGAGGCCCTCAGCAGGGGGAAAGCAAATGTTTACAAATCGTGTGTCCTAATTGCTCGTTACATTCCTGTCTAGACCCCCCCCCCTTCTCAATTCCTCTTGTCTTTTGCTGCCATTATTTTGTTTTCTTTCACAAACTGTAAAAGCAAAATGTGGAAATGTTTTCTGAAAAAGCAGCTCTGTGATGAGGCTGGGAGAGTCACCGGTTCACCACATGGAGCTAATCACTGCATATTTACAATGTATCCTGTCTGAACAACCAGATGAACTCAAATCGCTTCCATGCAGCCGAAAAAAGAAAAAAAAAACCTCTGACTGAGACCACATGAATGCACCCAAAGCCTGCGCAGACCACATGAAAACTTTCTTGATCATCAGGTTCTGTGCCTCCGCAGCCTCCATCTGTGCCGGGTTGCGTGGAAGTCTTCTTCAATTAACCGACAAACATCCAAAGACCCCCGTCCCCCAACCACCCACCATATCTGTAGACTACAGTCAGGCCAGGCAGTACAGAAAAAAACCAGGCCTTTTCACTCTGAGGCAGACAGTGGGGTAAGTGTGAAACCCCGGGGGCATTTGTTGCATCGTTAAAACAAGTCTGTTTTCTTCTCCAGCAGCATCTGGGCCCATTCAGCTGTCAATCATCCAACATCAACGGCTTCTTTCAAGGTTTTCATCCAAAACAGTACCGGTGCCGGCACCTCCATATGTAGACACAGCTGCAGCACCTACCACTGCACATCATCCCCAATTACATGAGAAGAAAAAGACAAATCCAGCCACAGAATGCATCAGACACAATGAGCATGAGTGTGGAGGAAGCTCAGTTGGAATGGGTGGGAGTGAAATATGCTTTTGGTCTGAGAGAGGGGAAGAAGCTCGCAGTCGGAAAGAACAGGAGTGACTCAGAGAGGAAGAGGTGGGAATGAGAATGGAGAATTTTAGGGAATCCCACTGAGATAGCTCTCTTCACTGGTCTGCGTCGTGCCAAAGAATTCAGATGAACAAACCATATGCCGGTGAAAGTCACCCGTAAACTCCGAACTAAGACCAAAAGGCAACGAGCGTTGAGAATCTAAACCTCACCAGAAAATTCTAATCTGTGAGTCGGTTTGTTATTCCGAAGTGCATCTGTTTGGACAGCTGAGTCTGATTTCACTTCAGACCGCCTGTGACCCGGGAGGGGCGTGTTGCGTTTTTCTGCAAAGTCTTAATCACTTAAGAAGAAGACGCTCTGCGGCTTCGCCTTCGGTCATGTGTCATCACATTTACGGCTGCATGGAAAGCGGCCTGAATTACAACAAGAGCTGCGAGTTCATGACAGAATTCATGAATGATCACACAAAGCAATGAACCGTGTCTTCAAGTCATGCCTCAGTGGAACATGCATGTTATAGTATCAGCTGTGTGACATAACATCAGAGCAATCAGATGTACCGTACGACGGAAACCTCGAGTCCAGCTTTCAGGGGACAAGTCTCACCCCGGTTGTTTTAGCAGCTTGGTTGTAATATATTTCCACTTGTGCCATCTGGTTTGAATGGACGTTTGTAGCGAGACACGCCTGCAACACAAAAACAGCTACAAGCTTCTTTAAATCATTCAAAACCCGTCTGGATCTGAGGTCATCAGAACCAGGCTAAAAACTACAGCAGCAGCACTTCCTACGACCATCGGCAACTGTGCAAAGCTGAGCACGACTAAACGAAAAAATACAATTCCCACAGGACGGCAGAAGTTTGTGAATGCAATGAACTTTTTAACTGAAAACATGAGTGGTGTCACACCATATCAAACAGCTGTGAACGAAACGTTCCGAGTGGGAACCTGACGGGACAAATGAGGCCGTTCCTGGAGAGAGGACGCAGTGATGCGATGGGGGGTGTGCAGCGTCACTCAGCACATAGTGGAAAGGTGGTCTGTGAAGTCCAGCTCTCGCCATTCCTTTCATCAGAGGACTCACATTCTTAGCATTCCACCAGGAGACTGAGATCTGTTGCAGGATGCAGCGACAAACAAATCCACAACCGAAAAACAAACCCGTCTGAAATTCACAAGTGAATTCATCTTTACTCAAACTGCAGACGGCGTGTGAAATACTGGCACATAGTAAATCTACGTTTCAAATACTCTTACATATTATACCAGATGCAAGGGCGTTGATCCTGTATCGGTTCACATGTCTGGAATAATCTTCAGAATACCACCAGCTTTCAGACCCTTCATTCTCTGCCCATTTTTAAGTCTGTTTACACCTTCAGTCGTATAGTTGCAAATCAGGTTGAACATAACATACGGTTCAACTTTATACCTCTTATCCACATTTTTTTGAATGACTTATTGATTTTTCTGTCCTGATTTGTAAACCTGTCTGTAACCTCTGGCTCTCTTTGTTTTGATGCTTTTGCATGAAGGTTTTTGTACTGTAATCAAGCCGCCTTACCGCCCCAGGACTCCCTGTAGAAAAACCCAGTGACGACGAGTTCCTGAGAGATATCTCTAAGGTATGGATATTTAATATCAAGATGACGTAATAGTTTAGGTTTTACACAATTTCCTGTATTGTCCTCAACATTTATTAAAAACCACATGATGATTGTTGGAAAAGCACCAAGTCCTGTTAGAATAACACAACTCGTGTACTTTCACATGTCTGTTGTAACAATCCTTCACTCGCTCTCATCAAAAACACAAGCGCCAGTATTTCATTTGGCTCATCTGGATGGAATGACAGACCTTGAATCAGAATTAGGTCAGAACTTGGACACAGAGTTTTGTTTTGCTTTTTAAAGGGGATGGGGGGGGGGTGTCTGAACTCTCTCCCAGTCAAAACACTGCTGCTGTCATAACCTTGTTGCTGTTTGTATTGAAAAGGCGTAAATCAAACAGCTGGGGTGGGGGGTGTCCACAGACCTGCACACAAAACAAGCTGTTTCACAACAAACTGCTTCCTCCAGAAAACCCATATTTACTATTAGTTATTAGGTGGAGGTGAGCAGCGGGTCTGGTGGAACACTGACCTGCTTTAACAATAAAAAACAAAGCAGACAGCTGTCTGTCTGTCTGTCAGGAGACGCTGCTCACTGTTCACACTCTTGTGAGCTGCTTGTCATCTCAACCGAGGCTGGTTCTGGCATAAAAGACAGATTTAGCTAACGTCAGCTAGCCAACTTTAACTGAGAGCCCGTCTGTCAGCAAAGCAGCGGCACAGTTGGGTTCCACTCCTCTTGTAGAGCATTTATTTTTTATACAAAGTCTACGAACTGGAAATTAAAAATAGCGTTTACAATTCTTTAATTCGCTTTTTTCCCCATTTAATTACGCCAAAATCGACACAAAGGCAGAGTAACGTCCAGCTTTCAGCAGCGCAACGTCTGGAACCTTTTTACGGCTGCTGGTTGTTGCAGGCAACAATCGCGTGGCTGAGACTAATTCCAAGAACAATATTATCAGAATTATCTTCTGTGCCGCTTCGCCGGTTTTCCGACATATAAACACTGCAAAACAATTGATTATTTTAAAGAACCCGTGTCTCTTAAATAAACAGTAGAATCAGCAGGAGAAACAGTGGGCAGTAAGCCAACTCCATGGCCCAAGGGAACGGTTGTCATCCAGCAAATACACCCAGCCGTCGTGGCTAGTGTGTGGGAATATACTTGGGGATTTAAAGCGGTTGTAGCTACCTGTTAATCGCAGCTTCACAGGGCCATTCCGCCGAACTCCTTGGTTAGACATCTCCTCTTGGTCCAAACCTTCGCTGTGAGTACTAAAAAACGTATTACTGGATTTAATAATAATAATAATACTAAGGTTCAATCAACCTCTCCACCAGTTTTAGACAATAATGGAGTCAAAGCATTGTGGCCCGGATGTGGACCGAACTGCTATAGTGATCGTTCATAAAAGCGAAAAAAGGAAATTAAAAGAAAAAAAGAAAAACGCGAGTGAAACAGGACTGCAAACTACATTCGCTAAAATAATTACAAACACTGTGACCCCCTGTGGATAGAGAAGCTGGAGTGGGGTCGCGGTGTTTTATCTTCACATCTTCGGAGAGCCGCTGCCTCGGACCTCCTCTCAGCTCCTCCAGAGCCGAAGTGCGGAGCCTCCGGGGCAGGTCCCGCTTCCCGAGCTGACCGGTGACGACACACTCTCCGGGGGAGTCACTCATTCCTCCAACATGTGGCACAAAACTGGGACTCACACACGGATCACTCAGTTGCTGATGATGAGCAGCGTCTGTTTACTTCAAATGTTCTTAAAACATAGAATTAAATAAAAAACAAATATTTAGGGCTTTTTACAGGGGCGGAGCAGAAACCTATTAAGCCTGAGGGCTGCTGCACAGCCATCTCTGGAGAGGATGCACCTTTTTACTTTACTTAACAGTATTTTATTTCCCTGACGCAAAAAGCAAACAAGTTAAAAAATATATATTAAAATTATTAGAGGAAAATAAGTGAAAAGAATAATGGAACTATTTCATTTTCTAGTTGAGACCAAGCAACTGCTATCACCAATAAATTGGAAAATGCTGACACAAGAAAAACAAAATCCCAAAAACCTAAAAAATACAGTTGACTGGTTCTTTGTGAAACTTCTTATGCTAACAAAATTTTAAATTATTTTGACAAACATCTTGTACTCTGCAATTGAAGCTTTTAATTCATTTAATATAGTTGTATAATTTACATCCTCAAACCTGAGCCCTCATTTACTTAAATCCTTGTTTGATTGAATGTAAAAAGCCCAGTCATTGCAATGATATAACTTAACAGTCATGTTTTATTGTGAAAAATCAATTTACTCTTTAAACCATCTTGAACAACTTTTCCCAAAGCTGAAGCAACATAATTACAATAAAGCAAAAACTGAGTCAAAATGACTCATTTATAACTCAAATGTAACACATGGATCACTTAGTAAGTTTATATAGCGTGCCATTGTTTGTTTTCATTTTTTATGTTCATGCTCTTGTTTAGTTATTTTTATCTTTTGTTTTCTATTTAGCTATTTGAAATTTTCATACACACACATACTACAGACCAAAGGTTTGGACACACCTTATTTTCTTTGAATGAGAAGGTGTGTACAAACTTTTGGTCTGTACTGTAATATGTATTATAATAAAAAAAAGTATCAGGTTTTAAAAGGGTTAAATTAAGATATGATGGTACCAGAACCTGTTTTAAGCCAAGGAAAAACCAGGCAGCACTGCGAGTCACATTCTTTGATTCACTCAGTAAGAAGCAGGTTGTGGCCTCCACAGCACTGTGAAGGCCAGCTTTTTCCATCTCAGGCGTTTAGCAAAGGCTAAACATTTTTTAACCTGGTGTTACCTGGAAACAGTAATCCACGCTTTCATCACCAGCAGACTAGATTACTGTAATGCACTTTTATTTGGCATACCTCAAAAACATCTTTCACGCCTTCAATTGGTCCAGAACGCTGCAGCACGGCTTTTGACAAACACCAAAAAAAGAGATCACATTTCCCCCATCCTGGCCTCTCTGCATTGGTTGCCCGTAACTTACCGCGTATATTTTAAGATTCTTTTATATGTTTTTAAATCTTTAAATGCTCTGGCCCCCTCCTATCTTTTGGAGCTTCTCCAGCTCCATGCTCCAGCTCGCCCCCTTCGGTCGGCTGAGATGGTGCTGCTGAAGGTGCCACGGTCTCGCCGGAGGATGTGGGGGGACAGAGCATTTTCTGTGGCGGGTCCGAGGTTGTGGAACCTGCTACCGCTACAGATTCGACAAGCCTCGTCTCTGGCTGTCTTTAAGTCTCAACTTAAAACCTACTTGTTTGCCTTGGCTTTCCCCCCATCTTGAGCCTTTCTATCTCAATGTTATTTTATGTCTTTGTTTTTATTGTTCATATATGTTTAATGTTTCACATTCTTTTGTGGTGTTTTTATCTGTTTAACTTTGTATCAGCTGCCGCTGTTCTTAAAGCTCTATATAAATAAAGTTGACTTGACAGCACCTGGATTTAGGACTACTTCACAGACCAATTTGTGAATATGAATTGCATGCCTGACCAGGTGAGCAGCAGCAAACGGGTCTGAACTACAGGAGATCCTTCCTTCACACAGCTACAACAACTCTGAAGAAAAACTATTACAACCTCTTATTTCCCTTCTGGGATTAATAATGTCTGAATTGAATTCGAACCAACTAGTTAATTTAAAAGATATTGTATGATACCATACACAGTTTAAACCCTGGAAATGTGGTTCAACAACTTTATTTACAAACATTTAGTTAAAAACAGTATGTACAATACATACAGGAAAAAAGCAAAAACCACATGAACATGGGACGAACGACAGGAAGGAGGGAGAATAAGGAGCTGAGATTAGAGTCATCTAGAAGTTGAAAGTGCCTTGGTTTTCATTAATCTGGAAGGCAAAACCGTCATCAGTTGCTTCAGGTGCTACACACTGCACCTCTTCCTCCTTCAAACACAGAAAAAAACAACATTAGATAAACATTTAAGAAGTTCCAACACCTTCATTTTCACACCTACCTCTTCAGAGAAGTATTTCTCTATCAGGTTGAGGGCAGCTTTGTAGATCATCTCATTCTCATGAGACTGCAGAGCCTCAATCTTGTCTAATCCACCACATTCTTCAATCATCAGACTCAGTTTGTCTGACTCGCCGATTTTATCTCCAGCCTGAAACAAAAAACAGACATCAGCAGGAATATTTCACAACCGTCGAGCCGAAGACGCGTCAGAAGACACGTGATCCGCTCACCATGAATATGTTCGTGATGGCATCCAAGATGACGAGGACAGTTTTGCTGTCCTTTGAAGAGAGCAGATTCAGAAGAGGCTCCAGCACATTGGCTTGCACGAGGAACACGACCTGCTGAACGGTGCCCCCGCTGGTGAAGTTGGTAACGGCCCAAACAGCCTCTTTCTGAGTTTTATAGTCACCCTGTAAAAATAGAAAAGATTTTATAAGTATTCATATAGAGATGCAAGAAACATTCCCTCTTCTATAAACACAACATACCCGCACAAGCATGTCAACCATGAATGGAACGAGGCCTGCGTTGATGACCTCCTGGATCTGAGTGTCCTTCCCTGCTGTGATGTTGGATAGGGTCCATGCTGCCTCCTTCTGGATGTTGGGCTTTTTGTGGCGCAGCAGTTGGGGGAACATGGACAGGGCGCCGGCATCAAGCACAGCTTGAGTCTGCTCGTCTGTACCAGTCACAATGTTGCCAATGGCGCGCAGCGCAGGAGTCTGAGGAGAAATGGGTCAGTTTACAACAAGGTGAGTTCCAGAAGTTGTGTCTCGATGTGATGACTGAACGATGATGGAGAGAAGCAGTCAAAGATGCAGAATACTTACGACTACAGACAGCTCCTCAAAGCACAGCAGCTTCACCAGACGAGGGATCAAACCTGTCTGGACCACCAGCTCTATTCGGTCATTAGAGCCGTCAGTCAGGTATGAAACAGCCCAACACGCGTCAGCCAACACCTCCAGGTCGCTGTGATGCAGGAGGCGGATGAGAGCGGGTAAGATCTCTTGGATTGCACTCATCGGCGGGGAGGGGTTCTTGTTACGGCAGAGATTTGACAGGGTCCAGGTCACATTTCTCAGATAGCCAGGCTGCAAAGACATCAAGAGAGAGATGAGCATGGAGGAACATTTTATTGGATTAGGTCGCCATCTAGAGGCTGTAGAGATTATCAGCAAAATAAATGTGACCACTTCATGAAACCTAATTTTGGATATTTTGGTAATGCTGAAAAAATAAATAAAAGGGGAAAAGCCACTTACAGTGAATACAGTCAGGTCTGGGACTGCTAACAGGCTGAGTAATGGTGCGACAGCCCCATGCTTAATGACCATGTCTCTAAGAGCCGATCCGTCACCTAAAAGAGAAGAAAACAAAGAAGCCACCTTAAAGACACCGTTCAATAAAAACAGGACTTGACAAAAGATGTTTACTGCCATACCAGCGATATTTCCCAGAGCCCAGACTGCCTGTTCACTGATGTGCTGGTGGGGGGATGTGACCAGTTTAATAAATGCTAGAACAGCCCCGCCCTTCACAACAGCAGCTGTCTGATCTGACGTCCCAGAGGCGATGTTCGTCAGGGCCCAGGACGCCTCAAACTGGATCGGAGGACAGTCCGTCAGCCCGAGGAAAGTCACGAACTTGGGAATCAGCCCAGCGCTGATCATCTGGTCAATGGGAGGAATTTTGTCACGGGACAGCAGTTTCCTACAGTCAGGAAAACAATTTTAAAGTTAATGCAACTATTTTTTTTATAGTCTTTTGTATTTTGTGATGGATACATTAAGAAACCTGTTCAACGTGTCATTTCTAACCTTGCAGCCTGGGTTGCCTGAAGCTGGGACTCCAGATTCCCACTGTTGACTCCTGTAACAATCTCCTCCACTGTCCACTGTCTTAAAGCCTGAAACAAGTAGCCAACTTAGATTTAGCAACATGAGGCTAATTTTCCCAAGATACACCTCATGGGACATTTAAAAAAGGTACAAGCTGCTTGATGATCTAAATCCCCGTGTTTTTCCATTTGTGGCAAGCGACACGGAGTAAATCGCTCCTGGACTTTTAAATGAAGGTGTGATTACCTGACAGTTTTGAGTTCTCTCCTGAAGGGGAGATGTCGCCTCTTCCGGCGCTAAGGCCACATTCCTCTTTTTGAACATCTGGTCATCTTTTTTAGCTTTTCGGAGTTCCACGTTCACCTCCACTCTCCTACGTCGAAGCTCCTGCAATAAAAATCAAATACAACATGTCTTAAAATAAAATGTACAAGTCTTTAATTCTCGGAACGATTCTGCGGTTTGGGGAAACTCACGTTGGCATCTTTGCCTTTGTTCTTGAATTTGTTCAGACGTGCGACGTTCTCAGACATTTTCGGTGAACGTAGGAGTTTAGCAGCTGTGAAAAAGTTGGCGATTTCTGAATGAATAAACATTTTATAAATCGTTTAAACCATGGATGATACACTTCAAGATGCCTCGTGCACTTCTGAAATAGCTAAAAATGTCGCGCTTACACTTCCTGTTTGTAACTAACCTGCTGATATTCAGTTAAGAGTAAAAATATAAACATTACGCAACAGAATTAAACAAAAAATATACTTTTTAACCGAACAGCAGTAGCGTACTCACCCGATTGTCGAACAGAAGTTAATAGAAGAAAAAGCCGCACAGACCTTTAAATTCCAACTACAGAGTCATCTGATTGGACCATTCGAGCAATTCGCCTCCGCTCATTGGTCTGTTTGAAAAATCACAGCTATAACAGGAAATGTCGTCATTCTCGAGAATATCGCGAGACATGGACAGCGAGTTTGAATCCGAGTCCCAGTCACAAACTTTTTATAATTTAAACATTCACAATGTTTATTACTCTGCTGATTTTATCGGTTAAACGTTCGTCCTCATTTCTGGTTAGGATGAAGATTTAACAAAAATAACGATACAACCTATTACAATACTTTTAATTCTCTGTAAAAGGCAATGTGTTGATCAATAAAAATGTGAAAAAGGTTTTAAATTCACATTTCTAGTTATATTCCTGTTTTACATTACTGTAAAGAATACACAGAAATAAATCAGGTTTTTCTGTTTTATTAAGTTCCATATACATCAATATTTTTAGATGTAATACAAAAAAAGAAATCGAGTTAAAATCAGACTTTTTATTTATTTTACAAACAGGGCAGGAACCTTCAAATACGTCATTTTCAGTCACTACTGCAAAATCATTTACAACAGCTTCTCACTGTATTTTCAGTAGGATATATAGAAGTTAACCAAGAAGACTACTGATGTCCAAATATTTTGTACTTTAGTACTTTCTCTCATGCCTTCAGAACAAACAATGAGTGGAAATGAATGGAAAGACATGTCGTTCCACTGTGACATCTGAAGACACAAAACTCTTGATGATGCTCAGTAAAGCTCAGCTGCTGTACGTGTTCAGTTTCCTGTTGGGTGGACATGGTGACCACGAGAATGGCCAGATGATTTTTCTTTACAAATTAAAAAAAGAAAAGATTTTCAGATAAAAAAAAAATATAGAACATGGAAATTGAGATCTCCAGAAGAGTTTTCTCCGAGGTAAACGTTAATATGAAATGCCTCAGTTGTCCTCGGGCCCCCAGCACAGGGTCATACATGAAGACAACAGGTCCAACGAGACCCGCCTCAGCTCCGCCTGAACAATCCCATGAAATGCAGCAACGCTGGCTACCCCAGTCGCATGACGGAGCGTCACGCAGTCACAATTTGGGAAAGCGGTTTTCTTGGCGTGTTATCAGTGATGCTTTCTAAGAGGCTGAAGACTGAAGCTTGTTGTTATGAGACCTACAGGGAGTGGAGAGAGGAAGAAGTGAAAGCTTCTCACACTTTCTTACCCAACGTCAGAAAAAGGATCCGACAGAAGATGCAAACCCATCAACTCAGCATCCTGCAGCCATGTTGGTGCAATTAATCAGGAATGTTTCTCACCTAACAGGATTGTTTCATTGTTACTTAAAAGTCAGATAAATCTCTCACAACAACTGTACATGATTAAAAAAATATGTACATTCAGGACAAGTGCCTCAAAACATCCAGATGACGTCAAACTGAGGGTGAAGTAACATACAAACAGTCTCATAAATATCTATAACAAAATATGCACCTTTTTTATTTTCATCAACAATCTCAACCAAGACGTGAGACAGAAATAAATACAACTTTGAAAATAAAATGCATTTTTTTAAAAAATCATATGGAACACCAAACATGTTTGACATGATGATGATGATGATGATGCTGTCAACATGGTTGCCATTTAGTTATGATTACAGTCAACTATGATCACATGAGACCCCCAGCATCCAGTCCAGGGGCCAGATAGCCGGGCCAATTTAAGAATCTGACAATCTGGAAGAAAAGAAGAACATGGGATGGCTTAAATCAAAAGCATGCAGCAAAGGTGAACACACGCGAACAAATGTATGATGATAAATGGAGCAGTGAAGCAACATGGTATTAAGTTCTACTGAGATGTTGGGACTGACGCTACTAGCAGAAGCGTTTTTATATTATAACCCAAAAAAAATCAACAACAAAATGCAACCACAGAAAACATGCTAGTGGATGGAACAGCAGCCATGAAGGGAGAAATCAACAGAACTAAAAACCCGCCGAGACACCTGAAGACCTCGACTCACCTGCTCGCTTTAAAGCCTTTCAGCTTCTGTACAAAAAAGGCTTCGAGCACCTCAGCGCACTGAAAGAAGGGCGTGTCATTTGGGTTGTAATAGCGGCAGTTGTCGAAGATTTTGGTCACGTCCGCCACGAACTCTGTGAGCTTCTGGTAATGTCGCTTTTGCAAACGGGTTTCCATCGTGGAAAAATCTTAAGAGCGACAGAACAATATGAAACGTGAGAAGGATGGAAGGAAACACCAGCAGGAAACAAACGGATGTTTAAAACGTACCCATTGGCTCCTTGATTACACGGTAATAATCCGGTGCATCGTGAGGATCCACTGGTTCCAGAAAGGGCCAGGCCATTTTGTGAGACTGAAATGACACAATATTAAAGGGGTTATGACATCAAAATGCACTTTTTTTAGGTTTTTGGGGTATATCATAATGTGTTGTGCACTGATGAGGCCGTGTGAACGTCTAAAGCGAGTATCAAAGTTCCCGTTTGTGGGCGGTCCGCTTTGTTTCATATTTAAAAAACGGTTGAATCGGAAAGCACCATTTTTTCCTACGTGGCATTTCATCTACGTATTTCATAGCGTCCAATAACAGTGCACAGTAAAGTAAACAGTCCCCACCCCCAGCCCATACACTGGTAGCTGCGTTGCGCTAGCTTGTGCTGCTGCTCTTGAGAAGAGATGACTACGCAAACGGGGACCTGTTGTGTCCAAGGATGCTCAACCCATGCTGGAAGTTTACACTCACTCCCGAAGGATGAAAAAACAAGAGAAGAGTGGCTGAAGTTCATTTATGGAGAAGTGCCACGCAGTTATAACCTCAATTAGAAAATATGTTCAGCTCACTTCACGGAGGACTGCTTCCATAACTTGGGTGAATTCAAGTTGGGATTGTCAAAGAAACTGATTTTAATTAAAAATTCTTTACCAACCATGAAGGAGGCGACCACATCGTCAATACCCGTAAGTTTATTTATTTAATAAAATGCTGCCTTGCCTGATAAACGTTTGTTCGTGGTCTGAAGAGTTCATGATGCTAGCATGTGATAGCCGCTCTAGCAACAATGTCCGTGAGCAACAGGTTTATCATACCATATTGTGAATCTATTTTCATTGATAACATCTGACAGCACTGTTTATTCGCTCATGTGATTAGTTGAGTTTTATGTGTTCACCCCTCCGTCTTCCTCAGAAGACGTTTCAGGCTCGAACATATACGGTTGTAAACGTCCACTCGCCATGTTACTGGACTGTTGACGGAGCCGAGAAGAAAGGCTTGCTGCGGGCAATGGTTGTAGCCAATCAGAGCGAAGTCAGCCAGGGAGACCCACATATCATTAATGAAAGGAACCGTGTTGCTGAGAAGAGGATTCTGACCTGCCCGTACACCCCCGCCCTGTTAGTTTTTTAATCAAATTCTTTTGTGAGTTGACATATGCGGGCATATCTACTACATGAAATAGCTTTACGCCAGTTTAAACAGTGATGTCATCACACCTTTAACAAAAATGACCAAACAGCTAAAAACACATGAGACTGAGTCGATGTTAATTTATAAATCATCATGGACCCCTTTTTGGAACTATTTTAGGGAATTAAAAATATCTCCTGATGAGAAGGAACGCTGAAAATGAGTAGCTTTCTATTTATTTATTTTAATGTATTTATTTATTTTATTCTATTTATTTTATCTCTTTTTTTGTGATTTTCATATATGTATCTATTTTATTTTGTAATTATTTTGATATTTTATTTTCATGTTTATTTTATTTCTTCAGTATTTCGTTAACATACAATCTGTCAACTGAGTGCATATGTAAACTGCAAAAAAGAAAATGTTTTTGTAATTAAACCCATGTTATGTTGACAAACAATAAATACATAAATAATAAAAAAAAAATGTTATCATGAAACTGATACCTGCAACGAGCGTAATATTCTTTTCAACCCCTCGTAGTCTTTGTCAGTGAGCGGCGACAGGACTGTCATGGCGTCTTCTGTCGACTGACACTGTGGACACACGTACACGTCGATGTGATTGGCTTCGCTCTGCAGGATGCCCACGCAGCGCCCGTGGTACCAGTTCTGACAGCGATCGCAGCCGATGTAAAACCTGCAGGTGAGGATTGGATGGTTAGGAAAGCAATCTGGTGCTAAATTACGATCTCATTTACACAAAGAAGAAAGAACCGTACTGGGATTCATCATAAGGTGTCCGGCAAATGCAGTACAGCTCCTCTTTGCTCTCTCCCTCCTGACCCCGTTTACAGTCGCTACACACGAAGTCCTCCAACTTCTTGGCTTCTTTCTCCGTGATGCCCACACACGCTCCATGGAACCAGTTGGAACACAGATCACACCCGATGTAGAACCTGCGAGAGAAAAGCCCATTGTTCAGCGGGGACGCCACACGACGTGCGTCACGCTAAAATGACAGTGAGGGTGAAACAGAACAGCGGCGCTCACTTTGACTCGTCGTACGGCGTTTTGCAGATACAGTACAGCTTGGTGTCCTTCTTGTGATCCTTTGAAGCAGAAGATGGCTTCTTCTTCTTCTTCTTGTGTTTCGATGAGCTGGAATCTCTCTCCTGATCTCCGTCCCTCTCTTTGTCTCGATCTCTGTCTCGATGTTTGTCCCGCTCCCAGTCTCTTTCCCTCTCTCGCTCTCTGTCTTTGTCCCTGTCCCGTTTCTTGCTCTTGTCGTGGTGCCTGTCTCTGTTTTTGTCCTTGTCTCGCTCGTCTTCTCTTTTGCGTTTGTGGGAGGAGGAGGGTAAGGCGTGCGTGCTGTGGGACGAATGCGTGGAATGAGTGAGGTGGACGGCGTGGGAGGAGGCTGACTTGACTGTTGCCGCGGCAGCCTGAGCGATAGCAGCTCGGGCTTTCTCCTTTTCCCTTTGAAGCCTGGCCAAGTCCCGCCTCAGTTCCTCCTGTCAAAAACAACAACAGGATGATGGCATCTTTGAAATAAAACAGTGATGTGAGTAGAAACATTTGCTTGGACGGCTGGTGTATTTCCACTAAACTCTAACCTGAACTTGCAGCTGCAGCTCCTTGTCCAACAAGGCCCTCTTCTTCAGGATTTCTGCCTTCAGCTGCTCTTTGTGCTTGTACAGCAGCGCAGTCAGTTTAGTGGCATTCTGCTTGGAGCGTTTCTGCTCCACCACCTCTTCCTTCTTCCTCTTCTTAGCTGCCTGCTTTTCATCCTTCTCAATCTTGTCAAGAATGAACTTCATCACCTGGTTGCACACGATCATTCTAAAAATAGAAAACGCCGGTTTAGTTGATGTGTTATTATTTAAAAGAACAGCTGATACGTCAGACATGCTGTTTAGGACCAACCTCTGGTTCTCCTCCCTCTCGGCTGCAGCAAGGCTCTTCCTCTGTTTCAGCTGCTCTGCTGAAGCGTTGTGTTTCACCACCTGATGTTTCAAACATTTTCATTAATATCCTCAACGTTTAAACAACTGAGTATTACAGATTCTGTTTGGATTTGCACCTGTTTTTGTATGCCGTCCTTGTGACTGACCACCTGCAGATTCTGTTCCTTCAGTTCCCTTTTAGTCTCGTGATGTTTCTTCTTCTTTGGTGGTTGCTGCTGTTGGAGTTGCTGCTGCTGCTGAAGATGTTGTTGTTGTTGGATCCTCTGCAGCTGCTCCTGAACGTTTGTCGGTGCCTGTATGGTCACCATGTTTTGGATCGGATGGGCTTGAATTTGCCCACCTGTTTGCTGGATCTGGATCGGTAGCTGGAGTTTGATTTGCTGAGGAACAGCGCCGCCCTGCTGTTGGGCCTGAGCCTGGATCTGGGCTTGGATCTGAGCTGCGACGTGTGGCGGTAGGGCTGAGAGCAGCTGGACTGGCTGTTGGAGGCCTGAAACAGTGATTACCTGATGCCTAATTGGAGACTGGACCTGAAGCTGAGGCTGTGGTTGAACTTGAGACTGGTTCTGAGGACAGAACTGAACTTGAAGCTTTGCTTGGAGCTGACTGTGGGCTTGATGCTGCTGTGGGACTTGGGTCTGTTGTGGTGACTGGGCTGAGAACTGGGGTTGTGTTTGGACTTGAGCTTGAATGTGGGACTGGATGTGAACAGGAGGTTGTTGTGAAGCCTGAGCTTGAATCTGGTTTTGTTGCTGGAGCTGGACCTGAACATGGGGATGGATTTGGGCCTGAGACTGGACCTGAGGCTGTGAGAGAGCCTGAGGCTGCTGCAGAATCGGAGGTTGCGTTTGAAAAGAAGCTTGTACCTGGGGATGGTACTGAGGTTGGACCCTTGGCTGAACCTGGGTAGGGGACTGGACCTGAGTAAGGGCCTGGACTTGGGCTTGAGGTGACTGTTGAGTTTGAGGCTGGATTTGTGCCCGTGGCTGAAACTGAACTCGGACCTGGGGCTGAATTTGAGCTTGGAGATGTGTTTGAGTCTGAATGTGTGGTATTTGTTGGACTGGACCACAAGGCTGGACCTGAACCTGTGCACAGATTTGGGTTTGAGTCTGGGGTCGAAGTGGACTATGGGTTTGGGGCTGCAGCTGAGGCTGTGTGGGTCTCCCAGCAGATACGACAGAAGAGACAGGTAATCCCGTCATATGGACCTGCACCGCTGAGACGGGTATATGAGACACCTGCTGCATGGAGACAACAGCTGGGTGCTGGACTTGTGCTTGAGACGGAGGAGTTAGAGATGTCTGAGGCAAAGGAAGAACCGGGGAGTGTGTGGAGACTGATGCAGGAGCAGAGGCTAGTACAGACGTCACCGTGGGGGGTGTAACCGGAGCTGCAGCCTGCTGAACCATCTGAATCGGAGCCTGAGACGCAGCTGGAGTCCAAACTTGAGGCTGAGCCGCCTTCTGCTCGATCAGAGCTACAGCAAAGAGAATATTATTAAAAAAAAAATTATAAAAATATCAACTAATACAAATGAGCACAAGCTGGTGATGCTGCTGCAGCTGGTACTTTACCTGGCACTGAAGGTGTTGTGGAGGTGGCTGTGACTGGAGTGACAACGGCGTTGGCCATAGCTGCATGCAGAGGAACTGAAGCCGCACCTTGGATTTGGGTCGGGGCCTTGGCCGGGGAGGGGATGGCTATCTGAGTTGACACGACAGCTATGACAGGAGCAGAGACGGGTGCGACGGCAGGGATTGGAACTTGGACAGGTGAAGGTAGCGAGGCAGAGGCAGAGGCAGGTACTTGGGCTGAGTTCAGAGCTGCTACAGGTGCAGTAACTTGGGCGACTGTCTGAGCTGAGACGGGGGACATCGAGGGAGCAGGAGATGAAGTTAAGAGCGAGTTGAGTGACTGTGGCTGGACTTGGGACTGGAGGACGGTTTGTCCGTGTACAAGCAGGGATGATCCCGTGGTTTGATTTTGGACAGGAAGTAGACCTGCTGTGAGGGTGGAGACTTGAGTTTGAGGCATGATTTGGTTTTGTACAGAGGCTGAGGGGAGAACTTGTTGATGAGTCATACTCAGGTTGGTATTTTGGGGTGAGACAGCGACAGATCTCCCGACTTGGGGCTGTGTGGCAGCTGACAGTGGTGCTGAGGATAGAATCTGTGTGGAAGGTTGAGCCAAAGGAGGCATGAGAGCAGATATCTGTGACTGTGGAGGGAGGGATGATGTGGTTGACAGCTGGGAGACGTGGGCTGCAGCAGGTTGTGGGGGGGCAGATACAGAAACGGGGACCTGGGGTTGGACCGGAACAGACGCAGAGCTACTCACATGAGTGGGGGCGGGAAGAGGAGCCGCCATTTGTGTTTGCGCTAAGGCAGAAGGAGTTGTCTGGACTTGTGCAGCGACTCGGACTTGAGTTGGAGATGACATTTGGGTTTGAAGGTTCTGAGTTGTGACCAGGTTTGGAGGGGTGGTGCTGGCGGGAGCTGAAGTAGATGAAGATGGAGGTAAAGGTGTGAAGAGGAAGCGCTGGACTTGGCCGTTGGGCATGGCTGCCTGCATGAGCTGCTGACCAGGACCCGGGATGACGGTAACGCCCTGTGGGATGATTTGGAGTTGTCCCTGGGTCTGACCTTGACCCTGGATCACCACCGTCAGACCGGGGTTTCCTGCCTGCAGACACAAACCCAAACCAAAGCTTAACTTCGACACCAGGAAAACAAACAGGACAGAAGAGGATGTTTCTTTTACCTGAGCGCTCTGTGTTAGCTGCATGAGCTGAGCCATGGTGAGTTTCACTTGACCCTGCTGGGGTCTTTGGGGCTGAGACACAGGGGACTGCCCGGGAGCTGTGGGGGTGGAAGAAGCTACAGCTCTTGAAACAGAGGGAGTACCAGGTCCAGCTGGAGCAGCAGGTTGACTCTGGCCCATCTGAGGCTGACCTGAAATGAAAGGTTGATATTTATTTGCTCCTGTATGACGTCTGGCTTCATTTACTGTAGAATAAAAAAGGAATCAGACAGAGACCTTGTTGGACTGAACTTCTGACCGCCGAACCTACAGAACCAGAAGCAGCAGGTGTTTGTGGCGCTCCGGGTTGGGTTTGGCCAACTGTCGTGGTGGTCTGGAAGACAAAACCAAGAGTGAGTTTTGGAAGGAAATTTGTTTTTCCAAAACATTTAAGTAAAATAAAACAGATTGGATGACAGATAAAAGACCTGCTGCTGAGTGGTGGAGGTCGAGGTCGCAGTTCGGAGGTTGATGTTTCCAGTCGTGGGGTGCAGTGTGCTGTAAGTCCGAAGGTTTGCAGGAGGCCCGTGAGGGAAAATACCCAGAACTTTCTGCTGAACTGCACCTGCTGAAGAAAAACAAGTCAAGTACAGACAAAAAAAAACAAAACAAATAAATAAACAAAAACTAAAAAAAAAGGAGAGATGTCACATAGTTTTTGATACACACATCAAAAATATGCAAAAACAACAGGGCATGCGCTCTGTGTGTGTGTGTGTGTGTGTGTGTGTGTGGTGGGACATTCAGCATTTCAATTTCTGAAAAACTTCTCTAATTATAAATCTATATTTAAATGAATTTATTTAATATTTTATAATATCTTGATTAAGAGATAATATATTTTATTTGTCACCTGTAGTACCCGGAACCTCCACCAGAGGGCAGAAGACACGTACAGGTTCTTGTTTTAGAGTCAAAAAGACTTTATAGGTTGTAAGATTGTTTTATAAGAAGAAAGTAACAACAGGTGTATCATCCATGCTGAGTGTCCAAAAGCAGATTGATGCGTCCACATGACAATTTTCCATCCTTTTTTTTTTGGCACAAGTCAAAAAGCAGCTAAAATGGATGGACCTCATGCTCCCTACCTCCTTGAGTAGAAGGCACAGTGAGTGTGACAATCTTGCTGTTAGCGGGCAGCGATAGTTTGCTGGTGAGAACCTGGCCAGCCATAGTCACTGAGCTACCAGCGATCTGGAGGGTTTGCTCTGAGGTGGCGATGCTGCCAGCCACTGTGGCCACGGAGCCAGTGGAGGCTGCAAGACACACCACGCCACCCACAGTCACGTCTACTGACAAGGCCCACCAACACAGCCTGTGTGCAGTTGTGGTGTCCACTGCAGGCGTCGCAGCGTCAATGCAGCCTGCCTGCGGTGGACACCACAAGTTCTGCGACTGTTTAAGAAGCCAATCAGATTTACAAATATGAAAAACAAGCAAACAGATGTTTTGACAGACTGTCAACAAACAGAAAACTAATTTTGTGGGGAAGACATATAAAAACTAAGAAACTTATTTGTTTGTCCGAGTGAAGATGAAGATGAGTGAGGACGACTCCACCTGCTCACCTGAGCTGCTGTTATTCTGACCCTGTTTCACCCAAGAGGCAAAGGACTGCTGGAAGTTCTTGTCCTGCTGAAACAACACCGGAGAGCCCAGTTTGGAGGCCAGGGCCATCTTGGCTCCAGGTGTTACAGGACCCGACCTCTGACCCGTGGAGGTCAGGGTACTGGGAGATGCGGCCGACGTGGTCGTAGTAGTTGTAGAAGTAGTTGTAGTTGTAGTCAGTCTCTGCTGCTCGAGACGTTTCTGAAACAGACATGATGTTATAGATGAAGCTTGTTGATCTGAAATCTTTAACATGAGATGTTTCAGTAAGCTGCGCTCCAACCTGCTGGGCAGCCAGTCGGGCTTGTTTCAGCTGATTCTCTAAATGAGCCTTTACTTCCTCTGCTGTCTTTAAAGTGCTGCTGGCCTTGGAGGGATCGATACCCTGGGCCTTCTCCCGCTCCACCCTGTAACACAAACAAAAAAGGAAATCAGAGCTCCATCTGAAGAGACTGTTTAATATCATAAACATGCTCCAGACACAAGCAGGTGTTTCCCACCTCTCTGCAAAAGCTCGGATCTCCCACAGCTCCAGCTCCTCTTCAGGTATCCATGTCTCCACGGCAACAGGGCCAGTCTGCTTGCTTGGTTCCTGCTTCTTAGGCCTCAGGGCGCTTGATCGCAAACCTTTTCTTTGTGGAGTCGGGGTTTCTGATTGGAGAAGGTAATGAAATAACTATTTGTTAGTCCTATAAAACAATCGTCTTCAACAACATTTTAAATTTCATCAAAGGTGTTTGTACTTCTACCTTTGGGAGTGTCTCTGTTTCCGAGGGGACAGATGATCTTCCGGATGCAGTACTCTGAGCGAATGCCGTAAGGCCCCGTGTCTCTTCTTCTTATGATCTCTGTCGTGATGATATCCGTGTCTGTGGTTTCTAAACAGGAGATTCAATTCAGAGTCACTCAGATATTTAAAGTCGTCAGGTTCAAGCTTCATCCGTTCGGTCTGCTGCTGTCGTTCAGGAGAAATTAGATGGATTACAGATGGTTCTTGTCTAAATTAAAATATAATCTCATACTATAAGGAGGTTACAGCAGAAAAAGGATGAGAAGACGGTGAATCTGCAGGGTGTTCTCACCTTTACGAGTCGTCCCTACAGCAGCAGAAGGTTTTACAGCCATGTCGTCCCACCTCAGACAGGCCCAAAGCAGCCTGAGCATCAAACTAACACCCGCCAGAGACCTCACAGTCTGGAGACGGTACCTAAGGAGTCAGAAAAGTCCTTTACATACACCTAATGTGACATCCGACATGGAAAACTAAATCTTTGTGAAGCCTCAGGCGCTACGTTTACATGGGCACATTTAATCGGAATAAAAATACGTCATATAAACACGTCAATCAGAATGTTTTGATCCGATGCAGCCTGATCAGAATGAAATTTACTTCTAATCGAGAGGGGTGGTTTTGTCCGATCTTCATTCGGATAGACGTGCATGTACACACCCATTCGGAAAGAAAGGGTGAAAAAAGCCCACTGCGCATGCGTACAGGTTCAGCGTGACGTCTTTCTGCTTTCGCAGACCCAAGTAGAAAACATGGCGGGAAGTAAACAGAAGTGGTCTGCTGGTGCAGTCATCCTGTCATCCTGCTCTCCTCTCCTGTGGCGGAGGAGCAGTAGTAATATGTATTCAGCCTCTAGCTTGGTTAATGCGACCAGTAAAAACCCAAACATAAAGGTAATCACCCGCAGAAGGTCCATATTGGGGATAACGTGAGTCAGCTCGAGCACACGATGGGGCGGGAAAGACGTGCAGAAAGGACGGAGTTTGTTTACTTTTTTCTTCCCCTGGAAAGACAACTCGCTGTGCGCATGCTCAACTCATTTAACCTGATTGAGTGCTTGGTGCATGTGTACTCATGGCATGATCAGATCATTTCAGTTAGTGTCCATGTAAACAGGGATTTGGGAATTCAGATCGACCAAGATTTTAATCAGATTGGGGAAATTTGGGGCATGTAAACGTAGCTACTGTGACNTTTCATCTTCTGATGTGATCTTACATGTATAAAAGGTCTAAATGAAATGATCAAGTGTTTACAAACCTCCATGTGATCCCATAGGTGGGTCGAGGTGAAGGGTACGGCCATATGTCCAGGGCAGGCTTTGCGTTGTAGTTAAAGATAGGTACTTCCTTAATGCCCGCCTTCCTCGCCATCTTCTTCAGGTCATCGTTCGGCAGGACAAAAATGCTCTTCTTGCTGCTTTTGGCGGCAAATTTACGGTAGGACGGTAGTGCTGTTCCCGAGCGGGCCTTCCTGGACTTGGAGAACCGGAGAAGGCTGACTCTGTCCTTAGTGGAATACTCTTTACTGATGGTCATGGAGGTGGGGGGTCCGGGACCAGAGAGGCTCGTTTTGGTGTCGTGCATTCTCTTCTTCTGGAAACCAGAGGGTCCGGAGCCGGGCTGGGGGGTGGCGGCGGAGGGGGCGGGACTGGTGACAGAAGAAACTGAGCTCGTTTCTGCTTGAGACGTTACATCAGGTTTGCTAATACTGCTGGATGCGTCGTGCATGTGGGAGATATTAGTGACTGATGTCTTTACATCATCACTACTTGTGCATTTGTCTGTGCTGTTCGTACTGAAGCAGTCAGGGGTTGATGGTTCGAGCTTAGCAGGAAGTGATCCCTCTCCATCTTTACCCCCAACATGGTTCTCTAACTTTGGGACTTTGAGAGGAGGTGGATGGGCCATGTTGGGAAAATCTTTTTGGGACAAGTTTCCATTCATCAGAGACTTAACCGGTTCTTTCTCTGGATCTGGATCAGCAGTGTTTGAGTTGACGTTTGGGTCTATTGGAGCAGTTTTTCCATTAACCTGCGATAGATCGCACTTACTTTGGGTTTCTACAATGTTTTCAGTCTTGTTCTTTTCACTGTTTTGCTCCATTTCATCGTACCCGCGTTTCTTGGGGTTCTCCACCACTTGAGAACCCTCTGCTTTCAGTTCTTTCTCATTGTTTTCGGTTTTCTCTGACAGATTGTTGTTTTTACTGGTGACTTCCGGTTCTCCATTCACTTCTTCAGCCTGCTGACTGTGGCTGGGTTGTGGAGGGTTCGATTTGATGTCCAGGGTCTCCGTCTTCACATGCTCCTGCTCAAAGTCCAGCTTTTTGACCACATGGTCTTTCACTCGCAGGTTCTCCTCCTTCTCAGTTTTAAAAGTTGAACTCACAGCAGGCTGCTGTTTGGTTAACGTCTCTGTTTTCACTCCAGATGTGGACTTTATGATCGCCTGTCTCATCCTTTCTAGCCTCTGCTTTTCTTCTAAGGTGAACTGCTTCACCCGACGCTCCAAGAGTCCGTCCAGTTTGGACGGCTTGACCTTCTTCTTATAGGCCGTCCTCAGCTGGAAGCCCTCGCTGACGTTCACAACATCATAGAAAATGTTCGATGTGCTCGCCTCCTTCTTCATTTGTTCTGGTTCTACTCCATCAGGAAGCGCCGTCGTTGTAGGACCGTTGCTTTCAACTTTATCTAGAACAAAGAATACCAGATGTTAACCGTGGACACAAATCCATTTGTTCACAAAGGAAATAAATTCCTTTGAAATTTACCTTTCACATCAGCTGAAGTGGAAGTTTTCTGGTCGGAATCGACCTCCATTTTTTCATCTTCCTTCTTCTCCTGAGTATTTTTTTCCAGTTTTTCTTCTTCTTTGATGGTCTGTGGTTTGTTGTCATCCACTAATGGAGAGCTTAAAGATGAGGAAGTGATGGATGAACGCTCCTCCTCAGCTGTGTTTGGAGTTTTCTGCTTCTCACTTTCAGTCACCTCCTTCTGCTTGTTGGTGCACGACGCCGCATGTTCCTTAATCCTTTTAGCTGAGGGCAGATTTCAGGAAAATGCATCACAACCACAGTTTCACAAATAAAATATGATATTTTGAGGAATAAAAGAAGCACTGAGCAGGAATTGAGGAGGTTTGGTCTTTACCTTCCAGATCTTTACGGTAGTTTACGTTCGTGTTTCCCGGCAGCTTTGGAACGAAACGAGGGACTCGTGTCTTACTGACCCAGATCCAACCACCATATCCCGTCACTCTGTACTCCTCGCCCTTCTGCTTCCACACCTTGAAAAGAAAAGAAAATCTACTGATAAATCTGCTGAAAGCAACAAGGTGCAGAATGACTGCAGGTCTTTTACCTGGTGTTTGATGGGGATGGTGTACTTCACCCATGTGGCTTGCTGCAAAGTCTCTTCATCTTCAAGTTTCTTCTCTCGTTTTTTCACCTTCTCTTTTTCTTCCCGTTCCATAGAGGTCATGCGATGCAACCTGAAGCGACACCGTCAATATGAACATACTAAATACAAACTACTCTGCATCTGAATCTTGTTCTGATTTTACCTCGTGTGTCCAAGAGACTCCTTCCACACCGGCAGCATGACCACTGGTTTGATTGCACACTCCAGTATCGCCAAAGCTAGAGCAAACTCCCGGGCCTTGCTGCACATCTGGACTGCTTTGTTCCAGTTGTTCCTACAAAACACCAACAGGAAACGTGTAAAAAGATGATCTGGTCTCTTTTGTTTTTGTGTTACAGATTAGGTAGCTGTTGAAGATTTTAATAGTTTTATCTAATCCTCTGTGTTCCATGTTTAATAAGCAGATAATCAGATAAACATGCTACGCTAGCATCCCTGAGGGGTACCTGTGTGACGCCCAGTTGGGGTGCATAAATGGTCCTGGTACGTTTGTCTCCAGCTGGATGATGGTCAGACGAAGCGTGGAGACGGTCAGGCTCCGTGACCCGTAGATCGAGCCGTTCCATTTAAACTCAGACGCCGTGGTGAGGCTGAACTTGTGGGAGAGGTGGCGTTTCTTGTCATAATCCTCTCGATGCTGATGCTTGTTTAGCGCCAGGACGTTGGTGGTGTACTGGTTCTGGTAAACCCTGTATTTACCCTCATGACCCAGTTTAAACAAGTTGTTTAAATTAACCATTAGATCCCTTTTCAAGAAGCTCAGGCGTGACGTGTTTCCATCTACGTGTAGAGGGGTCGACTGAAACATGAGACGAGGTCAATATTACAATTTAACAGCAGCTGAGTTGGAAACATTTTTTTCCGTATCGTCAGGTCACATTTAGGATTTCAGAAACGAGGGTCTCACCTCTTTGCTGCTTTGATTTTTGGTTTCTTTCCCTGCTGACCTCTCGCTCTTCATCCTTAAATTATACTCATCTGTCAATCAAAAAGCAGATGACATCATCAGTACAGGAAAGAAAATCTGACACGTCTGAACTGGAGTTGGAGTCAGATACCTGTCCCATCTTGACTGGTAAAGGAAGACTGGGAGGACCTGTCGGCTAAGTCAGGGGGCTCAGGCGCCTTGAGACCCCCAGAATCAGAAGCATGCTCGTCATTAGCCGACTGAGACGACAGTTGATTTGATTGATCCTGGATCGACGGCGACGAGTCTTCGCCTGGTGGGACTTCATGATTAGATTCAGACTTCTGGTTCTCATCTGAAAACAAATACAGAAAAGAAAAACTGAGAGAATTAAACAGTAACAGTAAAAAAAAAACAACTTCACTGAAAAAACTGAGAAATGAATGAGATAAAATGTAACTGAACCGAAACAGATCCAGAAAACCAAAACGAATCGACAGAAAAACCAAAAAACGGTGAACAAACAAACAAACAAACAGTAGCTGCAGCTTTGACAGAAGAAAGTCTCAGTCTTTGTTAGCCGGGGAGCAGGTGGGGCCTCCAGGCGGAGAGCTCTTTGTTTGAACATCAGGAACTCACCCAAATGTCCATAAATCGAAACAAGGAAAGAAAAGGGATTGTTTGTGGCAAGCGTGTTGCTGCCGGGGACGCCATCAAACCCGCTGCCAAAAATGAGCCTGTTCAAGTAGTGCAGGGACCATATGAAGCCAAGGGCGCGATGAATGACCAACTCAGTTCAAACTTTATGATGAAACAACATCGATGGCGCCGATCATCCTCTCAACAAATAATTACAGCATCTTCAGAGGTAATAAAAAATCCTTTGGGGAGGAATAAACAGGATAAATGCAGCTTTAAGGTTTGAGCAGATGAGTGTTTACAAACACTAGACACAGAAGGGAACTTTCAGCATGTGAGTAACTCGGTAGATCGAGTCGCCAGAACGCCGACGAACAAAGAAAAAGGAATTGTTTGATTAGGAACAAACAGCAGAGACGAGCCGATGGAGGTGAAGTGGAGGATGAGAGTCGGACTGGAGGTCAAACGTGAGTACCTGTCTGTCCTTGTTTGGAAGACTCCATCCCAGACTGAGCAGCTTGTGTTTCACAGTCTGACTCCAGTGATTGAGTCCTGGTTGTGGCTGTGTCCTCAGAGGCAGGACGATCTGCTGCAGCAGGTCCAACCGTAGCTGCTGGGATGAAACATAGAGCACGAACAGCAAACGCTTGGTCAGGATTTTCTGTGATTTTATTACAACATCATCACACAAAACTACAAGGAAAAGAAGCAGAAACAACAACGAGACGCCGAACTGACTTTCTGTTTCACCTTGAGAACCGGACTCTTCCACTGGCTCCTTGTCAAGCGGCGTCGTGAGCTCAGAACTGCCGTCAGCGGCGCTTACGGAGCCGACGCTTTCCACTTTCTGCTTTTCCTCCTCCGCTCGCCTCTTTGCTTCCTGCGCCTCTCGTCTTAACCTTAAACGCTCCGTCAGGACATCTGGAAACAAAAACAACACATTTCACTTTAATCACTGAAAAACACATTTCTGCAGAACTTGGAACACCTGGCTGACTGAAAACAAGAACAAGTGAATTAAAGTGACACATTTTACAACCTCAAACAGTCATTTTAAATAAAGTTCTGCTGAAAGACATTAAGTCTCAACCAAACGAAGGATCCAATGTCTGGAGAGTTTTAGGACAGTAAGGAACCATCTGATGAGCTGATACGGAGATGACGACACAGTTTGTAACCAAGCAATCTGACAATAATCCTTTTTCTTTACTTGCATAAAAGTTCAACAGATTTATCAGTTTGTTTATTTTTTATTTAATAGAACGAGACCTAGAGCTGCTCGTTGTCTTGTTCCAAACGCCCTTCTGAAAAACACCAACTACTTTGTGGATCTAAACCTGCTAAACTGGAGCTTTTAAATGCAGCGAATGCTCCAAACAATCGGTTCTGTTTGTTTAACTTACATCCAAAATCTCTTTCAGTGAAGAGCAAGAAACAATTTCTTTCATTCTTAGCAAATTTTACCTTCATTTTAAATATTTTTTTAAATAATAATAAAAAAAACCTAAAGGCAGGAGTTACAACTTTCACCTTCAGAACTAGAATCAATCACTTTGGTGACACAAGGGAAGTCTGACAGAACGAACCGACAGATACGGGCGCCTGCTAACAGAAACGGAAACAGCTGGTTGCTGTTCTCTAACCAATCAGATTTCTTGGAGGAAGGCTGAGAAGGAAAACAGTTGCTTCACTGAATATGGGGGTGGGTGGGCCTGAAGGAACAACAACTACATCAGCGTGTAACCCCGTTCACACGATTTACAAAAAACTAGCACATTGTTTATATGGACTGTACCGTTGACAGCAGTGAGGTAGGATTTATTGCTTCCACGAGCTTTGTTGGTCAGGTCCTCTGTGATGTCCATATGAGCTCGCACTTCTTCACTCATCTCCTGCAGACTGGCGTGAAGGTCCGTCTCCCAGTAGTCCTTATCCAGACTCTCTGTGAGCTCCTCCAGCTGTGCTTTAGTGCTGTAGTACCAGATCTTTTTCTTCACATGCTCCCCGTCTTCCTCGCTGCAGAGAGAGACGAGACAGAGACGCTTTACTAACTCACTGGATTTGAATCCAAAGTACTTCTTCTACCACCTCACTGCCAGTTAACATTACAAACACGTGTCCCACGTGACTGAAGTGTTACATGATATCAGTTTACTGATCTGGTTCATCGGTGATCCTATGACATTACTTGCTGACTCTATATTAACCCTTTAACATTCAGTTACAGCCTGTTTTAGAATGTCTGTGTAGGCAACAAGTATTTGTTTTATAGTATTACAAGCTAATGAGTGTCTAAGGTGGGTCACGTACTCAGATGTTACACTGTTTCCTCACAGAACTTCAAGATGTAACTCATCTGAACGTGAACAACGACGAGCAACTTGTAAGACAAAGTGAACGAAGTGATCAATCGTAAGTAAAATGCATGATGGGTGCAACGCCATCCAGGGCCTGTACTCGTGATGCGACACGATGCAGCACATTGAGCTGAGCACCTGTAGTGACCTGCACATTCTGCTCTGAGTCATTTGCATAAAAGCAAGTGGTTTAAACCACAAGGTTCTGTTTAGACTAAGTAACACCTGAAAATCTTTCAAATGTTTTTGCTTGTTCGCGTCTCCTTATTCCTGCTTGTTGATGGAAACAGGTGAGGTTGGTATAGATGGTATAAAATGATCGGCGAGGGTTCATACTTACATAATAATCCTTCGATTGAGGAACCAGTATTTCCTCTGGTGGCGGTCATATCCGATGGGTTCTTGGCGGATGTACGGCCTGTTTTTCTGCGCCTCGGTCACGCTGTCAGTGACTCCAGGCACCTTGTGTGCCACACAGACCTCGCACTGCCACTCGTCCTCTGGAACCTCCTCTAAAGGTGGTTTTACACACTCCAGGTGGTAGACTGCTGAGCAGGTCTCACAACACAGCAGGTCACCGAGTCGGTGACACACACGGCAGTGGTCATCGTACTGCATGCTGCCGTCAGACATGAGCTCCTCACGGGCGATGTTGGTGGTAAGGAACTGATCCACTAAGAACTGCAGCACCTTGATCTTACTTTCAAGGGGACCGTAGGGATAATCGTCCATCTCCAGGTCTGGCAGGACGTGATTAAACTCTTTGTCACTTTCACAGTAAGACCGTAAAACCTCAGGCCACGTCATGCCATCAATAAAGTACAAAGTGGAGTTGACGCTGTCCTTGAGGTCTGCAGGACCAAAAGTAGTGTTGGAGGAGTCTTCCTCACGAAAGATAGCCTTCAAAAGGGAGATGTGGGTCTCGGCTATTAACGTGCACTGCTCTTGTCCAACCAGAGCCGCACAGAAGTCCTCAAAACGGAAGGGGGAGAGTCGCAGCACGGTGCTGAAGTTCCGTAACACCTCATAGATGGAGGTGACATTAAGCAGCTCCTCGTTAGGCACCAAGAGATCCTCCGAGGTCTCTGGAAGCTCAAGAGGAGGAATCTCCTTTTCTTCAAGAAGGGGAGTACGAGGGCGAGGAGCTGCCAACTTCTTTTTCCCTGTTGGATTAAAATAAAGTTAAACATCAATTCAACCCCTTAGAATAAAATCACATACATGTGTTATAACAGTATAGGTGTAAGTGATAATTTACATCATGCAGAACTAAAAACACTACAGAATTTAAAGTTTTCAATGTTTGAAACAAAAATAAAAACGTCTAGAAGAGAATTTCTAAACATATTATAATTAAAATGTAATTATTAATGAGTGTTAAACCAATTGGAAGACATTTAAGTCAGAAACAAAGCGGGCAAGTTGGAAGTTTTGAAAACTCTCCTGACACTTGCTGAAGTTGCTCCACACATGGCTAATGTCATTATTAGCTTAATGAGGGAGCTTGAAACACCGGCAGGGACACAGTTATATCATATCATGTTGTCTTTAAAACCTTATTACAACTAGTTTTGCACTAAGAGCGCATTACCTGTAAATATTTAAGAGTCCTTTTCAGAAATAAACTTATTTTAGCTAAGCAGCAACAGCTGACAGTGTCAAAAATGAAAGACATGCTAGTCAAGCTAAGAGTGTTAGCTGCGCCTTCTTTTTGATCTTCTAATAGTTTTTAAAACTAGAAATTCAGACTGATAGAAGCTGTTAATGATGCAGAGAATAATACAGTCAAAACGGTATCGTTATCTTTAAAATCATCCTTGACAGAGCAGACAACACGGAGCTAATTTCGCTTGCTAATATTAGCACGCTAGTTAACCACTTCAAACAGCTGCAAGATATCAACCTTTACGGGTTCTTGTAGAAATACGTGTAATTATTTGATCACATCAGGTGATGAGGACTAGTTGGGCTACTAATACAGGTGCAGTTTTAATGCAGGGATCGCTTTGATCTACCTGCAGAGGCGTTTTATCAGAATGAGGCCTGCTTTCATAATTCTCCATTTTGAACAATAACCTAACTGCTTCCTGCACTGCTGTGCAGTTTGTATTCTATAAATGCAACAGAACAAGCTGACACACTGTTTCTGATCAGTCTAAAAAAGTTGATTTACCCGGAGTGCTAGCGTGAGTGCTCTGACTCCGAAAGCTACTTTCTGTGCAATAGCTGCCATCATCCTCTTCCTCGTCCAGCACATCATATTCCAGACAATCGGAATCCTCTTTCAGGGCCTCGTCCTCCTCTGACTGAGGTTCTTCCTCAACAAACTCATCCTCCTCCGACCTCAGACTCACAGCATCATCATCATCTTCGCTCTCGTGGTCATCGTACACCACTGTTTTGGGCGCAGCCGCCCGCTTTCCACTGCGACCACCTCTGGCTCCTCTGCCGCCGCCTCTGCATCGTCCCCTTCCCCGCGTTGATGCTACTTTCTTTTTTCTAGCTGATTTAATGGTCTCCCTCGAGGGGCTATCGGCGTCCTCGTCCCCGCTATCCTTAAACCTCGGTTTTAGATTCCTCCTGGGTCGCAAACCCCGGGTCGTAGCTGGGGATGGCTCCTCGGTTTGTAGCGGTTTGGGCGGCCTGCCCCTTTTCCCTCTCATGATAAGCGAAAATATCACAATCCCAGCGTTTGCGTCTATCTGGCGCACACGAGTGGAAACGGTGCTGCCACGAAGCTGAAGCGACAATATTTCAGATCATGCAGAAACCCAGTGAAGCTCCTGTCCTGTTCTCGGATACGAAAACTCAAAACGTTAGCCCGGCGTCCCGTTGAGGTTCGCCTAGGGCCGCCATTTTTCTTTCTGCCTATCTGGCTGAACAAACAGCAGGCCCTCGCTGGAGGAGTCACGTGGTGTTTCCACCTTCAATGGCAACAATGAACGAAAAAACATTCCCATGTTCCCATGAATTCCCACAACAGCGAGTTTTTTAAAGAAAGTATTTGCAGATTCGAAATAATATAATTTAAGAGGAAAATGAAAGTAAGTAAAAATAACTGTAAAAAGTCTGTATTTCAGTATCAGGGGTTCAATTATGGAACTGTATCTGATAGAAAGTAAAACCAAACACCAGTTTGAAAGAATATATAAAAACTATTTTAGATAAATACAAAGATGAAAAATAATAGTTTCATCCTACAATGGCAAAAAAAATAAAGTGTCACAAAAGGGCTTTTAATTGTGTTAAAAAAAACTGACCTGTGTTATTTTGTCTGGTCATTTTTTTATGTTGCTTTGCATTTCTGCAGTTGAGTATTTATGTTGGTTTGGATTCTGTGCAAATTAAAGGATTTTTGTTTAATTGGTTACTGTTTTGCCACTTGTTTTGATGCAAAACCATGGTAATGAGAGTTAAGGACATTTCTAATACTTAAACTGAGACCCCAAATCCCTGATGAGTCAGAAAAGGGGAAGATGTGGACGCAAAGCAGGAGCAAAGTGAAGCGAGAGAAAGAGGAAGTTTAAACCTTCTTCACCAGTTGGGGGCGGAGCATCAGAGCAGGTGACATAAAAATGCTGAAAAAACTGCTAAAGACATCGGGTTCTGATCCAGATCCTCTTCAGTTGATTGTAGTAGGATGAAGAACATGATGGAAAACCCTCATCATCCTCTTCACAACACACTCAACAACAGTGTCTTCAGTCAGAAGCTTCTTCAGATTTAACAGGCCACTACAGGAGATCCTTCCTGTCCATAGCTAGAACCCTCTACACAAGATCCTTCCTGTTCACAGCTAGAACCAGGACCGGCCCTGAGCCGCATGGTAACCTGGGTGAAAAAGGATTTTGACGCCCCCTACTGCCCAGAACAAAAACAACCTAACTCAATAACTGGATTACATTGAAAAATATATTTATTTATACTAAAGTGAACAGTAGAGATGATAGATAGATATAGATATTTATATTTATTGCTTATTTTGCTCTTTACATGAGATGAATGGTGTCCAATAGTTTGTCTAAAAAATAAATAAATAAAGGAGAATTTAACGCCCCCTCCAGCAGAGGGTGCCCTAGGCAATTGGCTAATCGGCCTATGCCCAGAACCGGTCCTGGTTAGAACCCTCTCTGAAGAAACACTGAGCTACTACAACATCTAATTCCCCTTTGGGGATTAAAAAGCTGTTTCAATTGAGTTGAATATTTAAGTTAAATTGTATAATTTTACAAAATTCTATTTTTATACAATTCATTTCAATTTATTTATGTAGTTCCAGTTCATGTTAAAAGTCATTTCAAAGCACTTTACAGAAACAACAAGCCAGTATACGTCCTGTCTCTTATACAC
>SSNP01000022.1:1555658-1633325 GCA_006937955.1 Pachypanchax playfairii | reverse complement strand
AGAGCTAATTCTAAACAAACATTTTGGTTGATTGTAATAAGTAATCCCATTCAGTAAATAATTAAATGCTATTTAGTTAGAAGTGTCTTGTCTAAGAGACCAGCAGACTGGACTGAATCTTCATTTCAACCCAATCGTCCATCCTGGGCAACACAAATTGGTGACAGTAGAAAGGATTGACTCTCTTTTAACAGGAAGAAACACTTTATGTAAGACGTCATCATAAATTATTTTGTTGATATAAATTACCTGGCGATCACGGGTTTTCACGAAGACAATTCTCTCACGTTCAGGTAGAGCAGAAAAATAACCATATAGAGTTTCTGCAGAAAGCGCGAAGACGGAAAAAAAATCGACGCACAAAAGCACATCGTTGTCGGCAGGATTCGAACCTGCGCGGGGAGACCCCAATGGATTTCTAGTCCATCGCCTTAACCACTCGGCCACGACAACTTAAGGGCCCAGCACAATAACTATTGAATCGTACACAATAAACTGAGTGAAAAACATGCTCAAGTCGCAATTTACAAATTATTTATATCACTACGACAACCCATAATAATATGCACAGAGCAGATAATCAGTTGTTTAAGACGTATTCTTGACCGCCGTCAGTGTAAGTTGTCGTGGCCGAGTGGTTAAGGCGATGGACTAGAAATCCATTGGGGTCTCCCCGCGCAGGTTCGAATCCTGCCGACAACGACTTATTTTTTTCATCATTATTACGTTCCACTCTTGTGTTTTATCTCCGTCTCAACCATTTGCAGAACATGGTGATGTTGTTCATGCTGCCTCGCAGGTTAGCTTCTATGGCGGACATGCTTCGACAAATCTTCCACTTCCTTTCTTGTCCGAGTCATTTACCTGTTTCAAACCGATACTTTTCCTGTTGCATACAGGTGCATAACACCTGCAGTGTGCGTCGAGGTTTCCCGTCTTCGTTCTTTCTGCAGAAACTCTACATGGTTCAAGTTTTTCTGCTCTCCAGGTGACCTGAGCGCATCACGTGCAGAAGTTGCGTTTCATGCTGCGTAAAGATACAAAGTAACAATCTCAAGGAAACGTACTAACTTATTTATATCAACAGAATCATTTATGAGGATGTTTACACACCAAATTGTCCATTTTTTTAGAACTCAAAATAGAAAATCACGTGCATCTTTGCAGACATCTTTCTTTTCTGTCCCCCGTACGTAACGTGACGTCTTACGTAAAGTATTACAAACTAGTACAAGTTTGGTAGGACTTTATTAGAACCTTCTTTGATGCTGTGAGGATCTTGTTAGGAGCGGTTTGATGTGTATTTTCTTATTTTCTTTTAGGTTGTTCATTTTGGACTCTTGTCGTATAAATGTAAATGTTAAATGAATCAGCCGGTAGGGGGCAGCAGCTTATTAGAAATGATTGAAGGGAGCTTCACGGTTTTCAGTGAATCGTGCGGGTGAGGACGCTGTTCCGTATTCAAATTAAAACACAGTGTCTACATATCTGTATATAGTTAAACTCCGTGGTAAAAATGTAAAATATTTTGCATAGGAATCTCAAGGGAGTATCAGGTATTTTAGAGTGTTCGTCCCAGTTATTATGTTAAATAACGACACTTATTGTGTTTTGAAACACATGACTGATAGTTCCCAAAAAAGTGACGTCCTAAATGCAGCTTTTGTTTGGTGCAGCATCCTTCCTCAGATGGGGAAGTTATTATGAATATGTCTGAGCTCATCTGTCTTTTAGGGTGGAGTGGAAAGTGTCAACCTTTGCATGCTAGATAAATGCATCCACTTCTGCAGTTCAACAAAAGTCATCTGATAACTTCATTGCATATCAGACACCCACACAAAGCTACTTTTTTTGTAATGTTTGCATGTGTTCGTGATTGCATGATGTACCTTGATCCAAGCGGTCTCCGTGTTCTCACTCACAGCAGTGAACAGAAACAAAGTTCTCTCGAGTTTAACAAATCACTGTGCAGTTCTAAAGCTTAATTACTTCTAATTAATGAACTGCTTGTTTCAGATATAAAGGAAATGTGTAACATCTACCTTACTTTCAAATTCGAGTCATTTGAGAGAACCATTTATCTCTTAGCAGAGACTTTTCAACATTTCCAAACCAACAAAATGTGCTTAAAAACGTACATAAACTGCATTTCATAACTAAGATCTTTTATAAATATTAAACTATCCTTCCATTGTTCCTGTGCAGAGTGACAGGACTCCTGGTCATTGGATTAAAGACAGAATTCAAGGCTCGGTCTCAATGTCACACCTGCAAATGCACTACGAGTGATTTTTTTCCACCTTTCCTACAGCCTCATAAGAATCGAGTGTTCGTGGCCCATTCAGGAGTTCACCACTCAAACCCTCTGCGTAGGAACGCTGATCCAAATCTGCGCATGGCACGCCATGATTGAGGATTGTTTACTTCAAAAATTGTAGAGGACTGTGACAGTTGTTTCCAGCAAATGACACTTCTCATTTTACATGATGTATGACGCAACAGCTCAGCAAAGGTGTTTCGCTCCTTTCTGGTTGGTGATCCAGCTTATAGAACTGAATCCGGTTCTGGTTGTAGACGTGCTGCTTCTGGATCTAGTCCTGCACCCATCAGCATCTTCTCTCAGGTCCTCAAAAGCAGCAGCTCCAGCTGGTAGAGTCTCTGTCCTGCAGCTGTAAAAGATGCACCTGGAGTCTGTATTATTGTCATCTTGTCAAGTTTTTCGCAGATTCCTGAGCAGATGTGATGATCAACATACAGAGATACTGGTCCTCTACCGTATATTCCCAGATGAGCCAACAGCCACAGGTTTTTTACAACAATGTCTTAAAATTACTGTGAGTTGCACATTGGGGGCCGTTTGTGCATCTTACAACAGGAAAAATGATAACATTGTCACTGGGAGACTGGAGGAAGATTCCAACATACCTGTATGAAGACAGCAAGAACTCTGCAGCCAACATGCGACAGAAAATCACCTCATATTGTCAAGAACTTATCAAGTTACTCATGCAGCAGCCGAAACAGAAGCCAAATGTTGATGAACTCCAGATTTTGTAGAAAATGGGAGAATCATGGGTAATTGTGACTGAGGCTTGACTCTGGACAGGTGGACACACTGAGACCAGGGGCCATCTGAAACATACATGTTGGTTCAGATACAAAACTGAACCAGAGACTCAACCTCAGTCCGGTTACTGCTTCAGATAATAAGCAAACAATCGTACAGACTCAAAAATATTTAGAGTCTTTAACAACAACAACTTCAGCCAGACCCACAGGGACTCATGTGTTCCTGGTCTACTGCTGATTCCTGATTTAAACCAGTCAGAAACATTCAGACCTGCATCGTGGATGGCCAATCAGATCCCAGAGGACCTGATCCATAACCTCGATCGTCCTTCTACATCTTGACTTATTTTTTATTCTTTGTTAGGATCCAATTTCCAAAACAAAATAGAAAATCACTCGTAGAGCTCAGTCCCTCCATATTGTAATTTACACCTTTGTAGTATCAACGTTATCAGATTCACTGACCATGAAAACACCTTTAGCAGTGGGATCGACATCGATCTCGTTATCATAATGAATGCCTGAGAGATATTAGAACACAAACTCTTGTTTCATGGTACACGAGTATCTAAACTCAGTGAATCTTAGATGTTCGGGGGTTTGTACAACCAGGGCACCAGTTCACATGTCGATAATAATCTTCTCAACTCTGTACTTTGAAATCCTCAAATCATCTTAAAACGTCCTGACTGAAAGGAGAGCGGGGGCTTTTAAAGCTGACATTATTGCTGTTGACTTCCATAGCAGCACCATATGGCAGCTCCGTCAGGCTGGAGAGCCAAAAGCCCGGGGGCAGAGTTCCTACTTAGGTCTCACACTATACAGAAGCCTTCTCAGCATTCTGAGCTGCACATTGAGTTTTATATATATCTATGAAACACATAATGTGACTCTTTCAATGTGCTAGTTTCTGTAAATGTCAGAGAGATGAATAGACGGAGTAGTTTTCAGGCCCACTGAATGATTCCAGATGAGAGGACTAGAAAGAGACTGTCCACGCTGATGTAACAGCGTCTGTTTAAGACGGTCTTTGACAAAACGACGAGAGACAGGAGCCAGATGGAAAAGAAGAGCGTAAATGGCACCCCTCGAGTGCTAAAAGCCAAAATGTGGAGCAGACCATGGCTAACGTGCTGCGTAACATCTTGCTAGGCTGCAGCATGCAGTGCTGTGTGCAGAGCATGAAGATCTGAAATTCAAGAAATGAAAGCTGCAGCTTCCTCTTCACATCTGCCGACACATCTGCACCTCCAGAACGAGTGCCACAAAAACAGGTTGGAAGATTTCGCTTAATGTTTTCACTTTTTCCTCCTCAAAGTATTTGCAATTAATTCAAATAAAATCTTTTTTTTTTTTTTTGAAGTTATGCAAGATTTTTTTTTTTTTTTACACAAAACCTGTTCGTGTTTGTAGGCACATCGACTTCCTGCCCAAACATTCAGGGAAACCACTGGTTGTCACAATGTAATGCATTAATTCATCTTTACCACTGAAAATATTATACAGAAAAAAAAATATAACCACAAAAACACATTTTTAATAATTGCATTTTATTAATTGAAAAAAAAAATGCAAATAAAAAGAGCAAAAACAAAACAGTGTCATTAGGTAAGACAAGACGAGAGAGTTCTATGTTGGTGAAGGTAAAAGTGAAGGTGGGCTGATGGAGGAAGTCAGATGGGACACCGCGGTAATTCACACTTATCAATGTGGAACTGGCAAATCCTGAAAAGGGAGTGTGTGTGGGGGGGGGGTTAAAGTAGCAGATCGGAGACACTGAAACACTAGAGAAAAAGGCACTATCCAGAGAGAGAACAAGAAACAAACTAAAAAAAAAAATCACAAAACACTGAAAAACAAACACGAAACTGGACCAGACGAACATTTGAAGATGTATGACACAAAAAAGTGCTTGACCACACGTCACGCTGAACACACATACACACAAAAATCTTTTCGATCATTTCAGTTGATCCATTAACTTTCAAAATAAAAGACAATCTCTCAGTGTTCTGAAGTGTAAATGTGTGCCTGCTGCAGACCTGCACTGATTAGTACACATGATTATCCAAACTCATCGCCCTTTGCCATGTGCAGGTACAACAAAAAGGGAAGAGTATCTGCATGCAATTATTGTATTTGAATACAAACTACCTGTACACATCCTCACACACACACACACACACACACACACACACATCGCTCTCTACACATGAATATTGACACATTTACTATTTCAGCATGTCTTTTTAAAAAAGAAAAGAAAATCCCTTGTGTGTTTGTGTGGTTCAGTTCTCCAAGCGTACTTCCCTCATTATTTATCTGTAGATTCAGTCAGCTACATTCACCGCCAAAATAAAAACGCTTGCAATAAATATGTTGGTTTTTCCATACATGAAGCAGGGCTGTGTGATGCTGATTTTTGCAGCATCCATGGCTCTAGTTGCTGGTCAATATTAGCTTCCTGACAGGACTAGTTCCTCGTGATGACTTTGCTGTACACGTGTGGACAGACAAGAGAAATCTTCTCAAAAATGGAACACGCAACAACTACAATGTCATGGTGTTTTTATCAGATGGCAGATTAAAAAAAAAAAACAAGAAACCAAACAAATTAAAAAGAAACTTATGGTTTATCACATTCTAGAGCTAAAAGGTTTTATCCAGACTAACAAAAGACTGAACATAATTTACAAATGGAAAACAACTTGAGAACAGACAAACATACAAATATATAATATATATTCTTAAAAAAATGGATTCTCTCTATACTTAATTCTTTTATAAAGCCGAGGGCTGATGTACAACGCTCACATACCAATGGTCTTAAACATGGAAACTTACTGTATTACTGATGGCATCACTCCTTTTTTTTTACTTTTTTTAAAGGAAATTTTTAAAACCTTTTTTTCTCTTTTTTTTCATTTTATATTCTTTTTTTTCCCCCTCTTTCTTTCAAACAAAGTTAGGGTTTATTGGTAGGCAATTATTAACGTGAATAAATGAACATGCAGCAAAAAGAAAGACGAAGACAAAAGGCAGAATGTTAGAAGTTGAGGAGAGAGAAGCAGCTGTGGGTGCAGCAGAATCATTTGGTTATCTTCACGGTTGGTGATCTACGCTTTAGTTTCTCGGCGTTTGACTTCCCTCAGACAGTTCAGTCCTCACTGAGGCGTTCAGCAGGAAAGTGAACATGCTCAGCACGAATAAAAAAAGAAAAAAAAAAAAGTTGATTTTGCTCGGCTGCCACCCACGTCGCTACGCCTACAACAGCACTTACTCCCGCTTTCTCTCTCAGTTATTCTTCCTGTCATTGTGGGATGGCCAAGACAGGTGGAGGGGTGGTTGAAGGGTTGGATGGTGGGGATGATGAGATCAAGAACAATGATGATTATGGTGGTTTTGTTGATGGTTGTTTACATGGTCTGACTGTTTACATGTTCCGGTTAACAGGAGTGACGTAGTTGCGAGGGAACATGCCCGTCTGGCCGTGGCAGCCACCTTTCCACCAGTTCGGGTCAGAGTTGTCCAGGACTTGAATGAAGTCTCCGCGTCTGAAACCCAGCTCTCCCTCCTCCTGGGGGTCAAAGTCGAAGAGTGCTTGCACATATGTGGGGTGCTGAAAGGTCAAAATATGGAAAAGGGGGGGAAGTTAATAAGCAAAAGTGGACAGACGACAAAATAATGCAAAAAAGCCTAAAATAACAAATTCAATGAAAATTTGTGTTTGGCAGCCAATCAGCAACGTGGATGCACATGTGATTGTTTTCTAAAGCTAAAAACACAAACTCTTACATTTTATCTAAAATAATAAATCAAATGAGAACATTTTCAAAACTGACATGAACTGAAACAAACTTCATGCTGTTTTCTAAATTAACACTCTCACACACACACACCATCACCTAACTAACCAACTAACTAGCTTTCAACCACACACTCTCTCTCTTTCCCTCCTTCTTACCTGAAACCTCTTCGGATTTCTACGTGGTTTGGGTCGTTCCCTCCCCCTTCCTTCCCCTGCTGCTGTCCCTCAGTCTTGCACTTTGCAGCTCAACCGCAGCTAACGTTATTTAAAATGTCTTTTCTGTTTATCACGAACACTAACAACCTTCACTGAAATTAAAACTCGAGACTGACAAGTTACCCTTATTTTTATATTTTACAATAAACTCTCAGTTAGCTACGATATTGACAATTGTATTGACAAAAAATGGCCGAGTATAAAACTGAATTGAGTCCAAATTTGGGTGTCAAATATGTTGAATTTTCGGTGCAGTAACGGTGGTTTATTCCTAAATTAGACAAGTGCAATGGCGTCATCACCACAATCAAAGGCTCATAAATAACATCATGAAAAATGCCACTTTCACATCCTTATCTTGGTCAGGTTTCTAAAGTGTTGTGAGTTACTTTTATTAGAGGTGAGAAAAAGTTCCTGCGTTAGTCGACAGGAAACTTAATGACACATACAGTAAATAATATTTATGTTTCCAACAGACTGACACTGCGTGACATCCGGGAACGTGAGCGTCTTTTGTGTTGCTTTCACTGTTTTGATAGCTTGTGAGATGTGCAGAACATAATTTGGAAACGTCTCTTGAGATTGAGCCAACGTGTTCAACAAAATGTGTGTGCGATACATGTGCATGTTCATATGAAGCTCAGCAAAATATTAATGCCTTTAACCTGAATGTATTCAGGTTTAAACCAGGTTAAAATCTACAACTGGAAGCCTCCAGTTTCTGATTAGCCGTTTTCAACGACTCATCAGTAAAACAAACTCCAGGCTGTCCATGTTCCTGATCATGACTGAGTTTCACACGTTTCTCTCACATCTGATTTGACTGACTTTCTGCTCTCAGCATCATTACAAGACATTTTCCTCAAACAACCAATGGAGGAATCCTCTCTGTAGTGTGTTGCTGGTCTGCTGACAGCTGATTCGTGTTCAGAGCTTCACTTCATACCTGGGGGACTTGCTCTATGTCTCGAAGAAAGATTTGCTGGTTACGGGAGACTGAGGTGGTGCGGTGGTAATCAACCAACTCGTTGAGAGAGTTAAACTTCACCACCCAAAGGAAATACTTTCCAGCCCCGTCACGAAGAACCTTGAAATGCTGCACGTCGTTACCGAACCTGCAGATGACAGAGAGGCCGGGGTGAGTACAGGTAAATGCAAAAAAAAAGATGTCCATTTCCTCCAGCTGTCATTTTTAAAAAGTCAGGGAACAAGCAGGTGCAGTGAACGACATGTCTCACAGTTCTACATAATCAGATGAATCTGCAGTGTTTTTTTTTTTAAAACAAAGTGACTGTGTAGGAACAGGACAGTACAAACAGCTGTAAGGACTCATTTGAATCAGCTTTACATACCAGACGTATAAAAAAAACAAAACAAAAAAAACAAGAGAATGTCAAACTAGATACATAATACACAAAAAAGTAGTACTGGAAAATGCAGGTCACAAGACGACATCCCTTCAGCTTCACCAGAATGAGGAAATGACTCAAACATGTAAAGACGTCTTCACAGATCGCTGAATGTGCTGGCGGTTCCACCCCCACCCCCCCCAGGTTTGACTTACTTCACAGAGAGGGAGAAGTCGCCCGGTGCACTCTCGCTCTCCCTGATGAGAAATGCCCCATCATGCCTCTGTTTGTTTAGCATCTCCTCCGCTTTGGCACGAGGAATCTTTCCGAAGAACCACCTGCACAAGCAAACAAGAAACACGAGGTAGAAGTGAGACGAGTGGAGGAGAAAAAACCTTTTATCTAAATGAATGTAAAAACCATTTCCTACAGCGCAGCGACACGTGGTCACAGCCCCACTGCAGGAGCAGTGGCTGAGGAGAGAAACTGGTGGGGAGACAAACAGCCTGTTGGTCAACAGGTGTGAACAGAGAAGACAACAGAGCTAATCACTGATTAAAAAGCTGTAAAAGTCAAAGTCTAAATGGTGCATTTAACTAAAGAAGTATGGCAGTTATTCTGTGAGAAGAAAGCTCGCTTTCATACACAAAATAAACAGTTTAAACATACCAGGAAGTTTGGAAATACATAACAAACCTCTTCCTGTTTGGTATACATCTGTCTTTAACACCAGTTCATGGGATATGCAAATGAAACCGACAGCTGTTTTAGAACCGCATGCAGAACATGCAGGATTCTGCTTATTTTTCTTAACAGAATAAAAATAAACATATGGGATGGATACTGAAATGAACAAAATAGACTTTTCTGCTTTAGATGGAAGAAAGGATTTAATAAACTTTAAGTGTTTAGAATTGTTTGAAAGTAGTACCAGACTTTTATTTTTACCCATTAACTACATTACAGAGAGACAAAGCATGTGAAAGGCTTTTTTTTTTTGCCCACAGGACTAATAATTAAGGTGTACCAACAGTTAAAAGATGGCATCTTGGTTCTCTTACCCAAAAGGTGGAAATGAAATTTTCTCACAATGAAAGCTCGTGTGAATAACAACCAAAGATCTCTGTGAACTTGCCTTTAGACCCAGATCTAGTTTAAAGATTTTACCAGTTTGTCCATATTTCTCAGATGTGAGCATAAGCTGGGACTATCTGGTCTGTCACAACAGGTGGGGCTCTGAGATCCTGGTGATTCTGAGGTGGTTTTTGTTGGTTCAGAAAACTGACGAGGGAAACTCAAATGTTTCCCTGAACTGCTGTGGGAGGTTGTTCTAAAGCCCGTGTTCTGTTCTACAATCGTCATACTGTTCTAAAAACCTGAACACAAGACACTAAACCAAATTATTGTTGGGTGGGGGCAAAGTTCCATGTATAAACACAAACAAATCATCTGCTGTTGTGCTGCTTCATAGCAAAGCTGTGTGTCCATGCTCACAGAGACGTGTGGGAGCCTGGTACTTCTGTAGCTTTATGTGAACACAATAAACTCTAAACATGCCAGTGGTTTGTTATTACTTTTAATGCACTACTGTTTCTAGTAAGTTGTCCTTTCAAAATAAAAGCCACAGAGAGCAAATTCAAATCCACTGGATCTGTAGGAACATCTGTCCAGAATCTAACCTCAGAGGTAAATCAGCTCAACAGCCATGCTGCGATCTAACAAATCTTTAATAAATAATAAATATAGAAAAAAATGTCAGATTATTTCTGCAAATGACAAGCAAACTCAAAGTGTTCATGTGACATTAAAAGCCAGCGTCTGGACAGAACCGAACCGTTTAATTGTTAAGAGTATTTTCAAGTGCCTTTAGTCACCATCTGTTTTTAGAAGGTTAAAACATAATCCCTTACTGTTTTAATCGTTTGTAAAAATGTAGATTTAAGTTTCAAATCTGCTGTGATCAGGTAATAACTTTGGTCAGTGACGCTAAATCTAATTTCTTTAATTTAACTTCTATCCAATTCCCTTTGAAGGTTAATAAAGTGATAATTTGCACTCAAATACTGGAAAGTGCAACTTCACAGTTAAAACTATTTAGCTGTGAATATTCAGACACAGCTGGCGGAAAAAGCTCTGAACACTTCAGGGATAAAGCTACAGTTCTACTGCCTCACTCTTGAGAACCATATACCCTGAATACAAATAACAGAAAAGAACACAACAGTTCAAAATCTAAAAGACAAGCTCAACACAAAGAGAAGGCTCCTTTAAATGAATCACATCAGAGTGGACAACAGCAACGATGCAGTAAGGTCAATATTCAATTAAGTATAAGTGGCTCTAAGCACATTAATAAAGAGAGAGGTAATCTGGCACTGACTGAGGGTCCTGAGGGAATGTTCTCCAATCCTGCCAAGGTTTACCTAAAGAGGTTCCTCACACAGGCTTCACTACACACATGCAGCAGGCTCTTAGTCCACAAAAGCATTTGACTACATGTCTGCATATTTATGATGTACATAATATATTCTGCATCTACATAAAAAAATAATTGCAGGGATAAATACTGCTGTGTTGTTGTTGCAATCTATAAAAATAAAGTTTTTACTTGAAACATCACAAACTTCTTTGACTAATCAGCTCTGCAACACGGCAGTAAAAACAAGCCCGTCTCCATAAACGAAGTTGAACCAAAGGAAAAGTGTGTAATGCAGCAGTGCTGACAGTGGAACAACATGCATAACGCGCCCGACATCTCCCTTATTCAAAATAACAATAGTGGAGGATAAATTTGTCTCATGCCTGGATTGCGGCGATTTTTTTGAAAGGGGCAACAACACATAGTAAATATAACAGAACATCAGTAACAAACTGAACAGTGAATAAAAAACTCAGGTGTACGTCGCAGTGTGAGATCTGTGTACCATTACACCCCATGTTTACACTGCTAATCCAGATCCTATAGGGGCCGAGTGCCCTCCCCAAGGAATCCTACTGTAATAGAACTCTAACATGGCAACAATGGGGTCAGCATATTTCTGACACTGTATTAGACATAAACAAAGTCTTTTCTATCAGGAGGGTACGGTGTGGTTGTAAACTCTGAATGTAAATAAAGTTTCTGGGACTTGAAATGCGAGTTTCCGCAGATGTATAAAAGGCATCTGTAATACTTACGGATGGGCTTTCATCTCTATGTAATTCTTGGGAATAAATCCATCTTTTCCATTTAGTTCTGCCTTGTACCAGTTCTGATCACACTCTTCATTTAACACCTAAAAACAAAGAGAAAACACATGTCAAACTTTCAAATAGACTTTCACAACATTTGGTGTTTCTTGGAACCTTTAAAAAGTTAAATGTGCTAAAAGTTCAATAAAAGGTGCATGAATATCTGATGGGTATCTGCAGGTTAAGAGTGATTATTAACAGCAGAAAAATCTGAATGTTATAAAAACGCCTTCAAGCAAAGCAGTGACGCATCAGAGTCAAACTATCCATACTGAATCAAATTAATATGGCGTCCTAAGAAGAGCTGCGTGAGCATGTGTGCATATGTGTGTGTTAATGGGTGAACGAGAAACATACTGTTACACGCATTGCACAATGGCTAAGGTTAAAAGCATTAAGTGCAGACCAGTTGCCAGCCCCGCCCCCCCACCACTAGCTCCTGTTAAACGTATAATCTACCATTTTCCAATCCCGGGGCAGCTGTCTGACTGGTCTCTGTGCAGTGAGAGTGATGAGGGTACATTTGCTCCAGTGAGCCTGCAGGATGCCAGCTGTCTCTGGCCTTCTCCAGCTGCTAACTCTGCATAAGACCCGCATTAGAGAATGAGGGAGTGGCCTTGGACCAAAATCAAAAGTGGTCATCAATCAAGAATGAGGGAAATGAACATGTGCCCATGTGTGCACACGTGACAGTGAATTTACAAATACTGGAGAAAATTCTCCAGTAACTAGGTGGAAAGTAGATGAACATATTTACTGTTAGTCTGTGTGGCAGTCGGAGGCTAAAGTAAAGCAAAAGATCCTACCATCAAAGCTTTGTGTCAACAAAACAAACACCGTGTTGTGTTTCACACTGTGGACTGCTATAACTCAGTCCTTCAAAAACCTCTTGACGTTCCCATTTATAAATGTAACCCTGGAGTTGGTTAAATCAGAACCTCAAAATCCAAACTCACTGTTTAAAAGCCCTAATAAATGTAAAACCCTCTCAGGCGACGCATTAAATGGACAACAATCTTTTCATCCATCCGTGTTTCTGAGCTTCTGTAGTACTTTTTGTAAATAACCACATTTTGTTAGAGCTACATGAAACAGCAGTAATGATGCTGCTCAAAGTGCAGAGATGAAAAACTGACTGGATGACTGGAAAGCTTATGTGTAATGCAATTTCACCAGCTATTTCCAGACCTGACATGCCCAATCAGCCAAATCTTTGCCAGGAACAAGACTTAACGGAAGTTCCAACACATTAAAAATATATAATGCAAAAAGAGCCACTGGTCAGGTTTACCCTTGTTCTTTGTTTCCTGGTAACCGCAAAATACTTCTAAAGTTTCTATATTTGTCTAAAAAGTGTTTTATTTAATTAAGGCCTGTGTGTGTCGTTAATTAACATGGAAGCTAATCGTGAGACAAGAACAAGCTGGTCCTCACAGTCATGAGCAGCATGTGATGGTGTAAGTGACCGATTAGCTTGATCTCTAAATGCTGAAGTAAAACTAATCCCAGGAATCAGCCTCATCATACAGTGTGCCTTGGCCTTCGGGGTGTTTTGGTGGTCCATAGAGGGAGGAAGAGGTGGAATCCTGTTGATCTTTCAGCTACAAAATAAATATTCCAAAAACAAATCATAAGCAACAGAAAGGTGGGAGTACAAAGTGTCTTCTGGAATAGTATACTGTAGGCAGAGAGCTACAGAGACAAGAATGATGATTCGTTCTCACAGCCAAGGTGCGAGGCCACCAGTAGGCAAGCAACTACTTGGCTGAACTTCCTATGAAAGCTTAGCAGATCTTAACACTTCGGATCAGCAGAGTACAATGCTGAGGTCATCAAAAAAAAAAAAACCTGTTTGAATCTAAAAACATATACAAAAACTAAGCCCTTATTGTTAATATATGTAAACACTGGAACTGATATAAGCATGTTACTGTAATATGAACTATCGGTAGTTTCCCAATACAGGAAAAACAATATTGTGATGATGGTACAACTACCACATCTCATCATCATGCTTCATGTACTTTAGCATGTTGGCACCATCATAATGAAGTCTGGCCGTCTAGTTCAATGACAATTTATCTCACTGGAAAAATATTTTAATGGGAAGTGGAGTTGAATGGGTGAGATCCAAACAGTCCTCTGTCACACTGACTGTACACACACTGATACTGCTGTTATGATGAATCTGTGATACTGTGCAGCCAGAAAACCCAGTGCTGCAAAATAACTCAAATACAACTTGCAACAACTTTTTGCCTTGTTTATATGGAAAGCAAAGCAAAGCTCACGCAACGTTCACATTTCATTGCTAATTGACAATAAACAAGAGCACAGTGGAATAGATTTATGTTTCAGGGTCATGTGAGGTGTTTGACAGATAAGATTGCAAAAATGGTAAAACAGATCTAGGAAGTGAGTATAGTTTCTAAAATGAAAAACAACTTGGCTCATCAAGAACCTTGTTCATGAATATTTACCACACCCTTATAAAAAGATGAGCACAGCCTTGGGGTGTTTAAACCAAAGCAAATGCAAAATCATTTAATCATGCATTCTTACCAACGGTCAAAGTGATTTTGTAAGTAACGCTGTGCATAACAGAAAGTATTTAATACGTTCTACAAATGGTTTAGAGTACTTACAAAACTTCGTCTAAATGCACAAAACAGCTGAGCTTCAGGAGCAGAAGCCCATGATGAAAAGCAGAAATAATATTTGCTTGGCCAGAAACCATAGGAAGGCGATAACCACATAACTTTGTCAGACTGGGCTTTGTGTTCCAGGCGGAACCAGAATGGTACTATTGAATTTCTGGATAATATGCTCTCCCTGCCTCAAGAGATTTGTATTTCTTTTTTTTAACTTTTTAATCTGGTTGAACCACAATAGTTGTAGGAGTTTCTATTTGACAGGCTAGAGTCTAGGCCAGGGATTATCTCCTCCACAGCTGCCACTCCCCCCCCCCATCTAAACTATAAACTCTAAAAATAAAATAGCAATTCCAGCCACAAACCTAAGAGTAACAAAACAGACACAAATAGCTGGTAAATTAGAATAAATAAGTCCCGCAGCTATAAGGTCAACATGTCTGTTAAACTGTAGCCTAGTATAATCAGAACAGCGACTTGTACATGATGAAACAACCAAATCTTATTTGGATCATTTTGACTGAAAATGATGTAATTGTGGCATCTATACTTGTGTTTGTGAACCCAACATTTGATGCCAACTTCTACCTCATGTTAACAAGCTTTTTGCAATAGCTTTGATTTAGATGAGGTACAAGCAATAATCCCAAGGAGATTACAGGCTGACTGGAGGTGCAAAGATGAGTTTTCTAGGCCAATTGAGATTTCTGATTTTTGGGAAGCTCTGACTTGCTGATGGTGATTTAGGTCTTTCCAATTTCTCTCTAAGAGCTATAACTGCTTGCATACAAAATACAATCTTCAATTTTAGGGATGACTTAAAAATTTGTCTGTGTGTTCATATAAAATGCTTTCAGTTTAAAACAACCTTATATTTTATACCAATCAGCGCCATTTTACAGAGCTGTTTCTGTTAAGTCACTGGTCTCTAGGGTAACAAACGTAATAGCATAAATAAAACCCAAGCAAAAAAGCTCCTAAATATTTAGTTTTTTAAAAAAAATGTGTTTTTGTACAACTCAACCCACAATCTACAAACAATTTCTCAACCGAAAAAAAAAAAATATATATATATTTTTTTTTTACATTGTCCATATTAATGTTTGGTTTATTGTCAGACATCTTTGGATACTTAGATCATTGGTTTTATAGGAACTACTAGAAATGGTGAATTGCAGTTTGATAATCATTACACTTAAGCTAATGAATGTTAAATGTACATGTCTCACTTGCAACTGACATGTCTTAAAGTTTTTTTGAGCAACTTAAAGAGAAGATCCTAACACTTTGAATAGAAGCACTATCCTGCCTCAAAAGTTACTCATATGATGTGACGGAACAAGTAACACAAAGAACCTGCTCTCGTTCTAATACAAGCTCTAACAAACATCTGAGTTAAAATAAAGAGATAAAAATCAGACAGGAGGGTGTTGAATCATCAGGGATTACCTTAGTATGAATTAATCTGAGTGTGCAGCAGGACAGCTAGATAGCAGGAGAGATAAGCTGAAGCTTTGTCAGAACCTAAAACCTATTGGAGCTGGAAAAGCCCTTTATCCTACCAATTTACACACCAAAGAGAACCCGGACAGTAAAAACTGATTGATCATTTCTTCCTACAACAGGATACCATCATTAAAAAAAAAAAAAAAGTGTTTTGCATTTTACCCCATGTTCTTAAAAAAAAAAAAAATGAACGAAATTANACTGAAAAACCGTTACACTGGCAAACTGACAGACACAAACTGACAGACACAAACTGACACAGATAGAGACAGAATCAGCTGATCAGCTGGAACTTCGGCGCTCTGGGTTTCATCTGGTGCGCATTTTATATTTTGACAGTGTGTGCGGACCTGCGGACCACTTATGCACCCCTGAACATCAGCCAGATCTCTTCTCTCCACCGAGGAAAAGCGACGCCGATACAAATTCGCGTTTGCCTTCTCCTTCGGTCACTTTCCTTCTTAGCCAATAGTCCCTCTGCCGAACGTCCAGGAATTTTTTTTTTTTCGTGGTAGGATCCACTTCCCGATAAGTGTCTCTCGGCTGTTTATTTGGATTCTCCGCCATGTCGACCTTCACGTTCTGCCGGCTGCTACGAGACACTGCGTTCTATTTCTTAATATTTTTCTTGTTGTGACATAAAAGACGTAATTTCATGTGCGACAGCGCGGGAATGTCGCAAGTCGACACGCAAAGTAAAAATTATATATATTGAAAAATACCATGAGATGTTTGAGGAGCCGATCGGCTTAATCTGCATTGTGTCATCTCCTCTGATAGTGGCTTGGCTGAAACGGACATCCACGGACATGTAAAAGTTACGCACTACAGCTTTAATGTTTGGTTTATTGTCAGACATCTTTGGATACTTAGATCATTGGTTTTATAGGAACTACTAGAAATGGTGAATTGCAGTTTGATAATCATTACACTTAAGCTAATGAATGTTAAATGTACATGTCTCACTTGCAACTGACATGTCTTAAAGTTTTTTTTAGCAACTTAAAGAGAAGATCCTAACACTTTGAATAGAAGCACTATCCTGCCTCAAAAGTTACTCATATGATGTGACGGAACAAGTAACACAAAGAACCTGCTCTCGTTCTAATACAAGCTCTAACAAACATCTGAGTTAAAATAAAGAGATAAAAATCAGACAGGAGGGTGTTGAATCATCAGGGATTACCTTAGTATGAATTAATCTGAGTGTGCAGCAGGACAGCTAGATAGCAGGAGAGATAAGCTGAAGCTTTGTCAGAACCTAAAACCTATTGGAGCTGGAAAAGCCCTTTATCCTACCAATTTACACACCAAAGAGAACCCGGACAGTAAAAACTGATTGATCATTTCTTCCTACAACAGGATACCATCATTTAAAAAAAAATAAAAAAATAAAGTGTTCTCCACTTAGGTAGAAAAAAGAACTGTTCTCTGTGATTAAACCATTTGTAAAGCCCTGACCTGCATTACTGGAGACCCCTGGAGCGGCACCAAACCTCAAAAACAGGACACTATCTGGGACAGTGGTGATAAACGTGGGATTAAATCTTAAAATAAAGAAAAATGAAAGGTTGGTGAAGCATTATGATATTGATTTAAATGATAGTTTCATGAAAAAAATATAGCTATTAAAACAAGTCTGACCTCTTTTGCACTCAGCAGGGAGGTAACAGACCTACATCAGGACAGGCGATGAGTGCTACCCCTCCACAGGATAACAAAGTAAAAGATTACACTGCATTAAGGTGAACTCAGACTTGAATAGTGCTGTTATTAAAATGACTGAGCAGGTCTATATAGATGTTGGGCTTCAAAATATACACATTAAAAAAAGGCTTAAACTAGTGACGTGGGCACTGATAGAAAAGCTTTTTATGCATTAACATATAGGGCAACATAATGGCCCAGCAGTTCCAATACAGCANTGTTTTCTACATTTACATAAAACTGACAACAGGTAGAAAAAAGAACTGTTCTCTGTGATTAAACCATTTGTAAAGCCCTGACCTGCATTACTGGAGACCCCTGGAGTGGCACCAAACCTCAAAAACAGGACACTATCTGGGACAGTGGTGATAAACGTGGGATTAAATCTTAAAATAAAGAAAAATGAAAGGTTGGTGAAGCATTATGATATTGATTTAAATGATAGTTTCATGAAAAAAAATATAGCTATTAAAACAAGTCTGACCTCTTTTGCACTCAGCAGGGAGGTAACAGACCTACATCAGGACAGGCGATGAGTGCTACCCCTCCACAGGATAACAAAGTAAAAGATTACACTGCATTAAGGTGAACTCAGACTTGAATAGTGCTGTTATTAAAATGACTGAGCAGGTCTATATAGATGTTGGGCTTCAAAATATACACATTAAAAAAAGGCTTAAACTAGTGACGTGGGCACTGATAGAAAAGCTTTTTATGCATTAACATATAGGGCAACATAATGGCCCAGCAGTTCCAATACAGCAGTCACTGTCCAGTTTATGATCAAGTCAAAAAGGTATTTACACTAAAATGAAGGATGAATTTTTACAGCCAGGATGAAATTTCCGTGACAATCTGTGATACAGTCGACTGATATGACAGTGTGAGAAATGGTGCTTCTTCAAACTACTGGAGTTTGAACATCAGTCCTGTTACTGTCTTATAGAGAGGAAAGCACAGACAGAAAAAACTGAAATCTCTTGGTTTAATTACAACTGCCAACTTCTCTGGAACATCAGCAGGGAGGGATGCAGAGATGAAGAGTGAGACCTAATTACAGTTCTCCCATTTAACACTCCCAGGGGAAAAGCACAGAAGAAGAAGGGAAAAAAGGCAGCAGGAGCAAGAAGAAAGCACAAAACAAGACAGAAGCAGACAGCAAAAGCACGAGGAAGCAACACAAAATGGTAGTAAAGACGGGGGAAAGATGCAACAGAAAAAATAAAAACAGGGATCACTTTGAAGAATCAACATCCTTGTGATAAGCTTAGGAAAAGCTCCTTTAGGACAAATAACAAAATGAGGGCATTTCTTTTTCAAAGCAGGAAAGCCGTTTATTCTGCAGAGCACACCAGTAACTGACAAGCAAAATCACTTGTGTGTGTTACTCCATCAGTTAGCTGACATGGAAAGTTTCCTATCTAACCTGGGTTCTGTAACACCACTCTAACAGTATTTCTTCCTCTTTATCGTTATTCAAAAACCAAATTTATACAATCATTTGTATAACAAGAAGGGAGAAGCTTTTCACAGCAACTACCGTAATGTTGGATTTGGATTCACGCACTGATGCTTATTTAAAGTTGGTGTTAAGAGTGTCAGATGTTCTCATCCTTATTGCTTCAATGCTTGACACAATGAAGCACACTGTTTGCCTGTGCTGTGTCTATAGTCTCTACATCCTTGAGAAGTGTTTACACTGGACATCTTTCAATGATTAACACCATTATCTACCTCACATCTAATCAAGTCACCGTTGTTTTTTTAAGGAGCCATTGACAGCCTGATGTACAGAATGTGGTTTGTAAAATATAATATTTACTGTTTGTGAATAGTTAAAGTGGTACATTAGATGTATGATCAACAGGTGGAGACTATAACAAAGTACCAGATCAATGATTGTGCTGGTGTTACTCTTAATAAAATCTACATGTGGTCCTTGGCACCGATAATTTATTCCTATATAAATGTATGAGCACAGAGCCACAGAGATCTGAATTTTGAGTGCCAGATTTCAGAGAGCCATTAGTTCTAAGTGTTGACATTTTAAACCTGTCCATTTGGGGAGCCATTAGTTTGAGTGGGTTGTAGCTGAAACACATACATGTTAGATTCACTGTGTCATGTTGACTTTGAGCAGATGGCACAAATGCACAGGCTCACAAACAGGACAAATATGAAAAGGGAGTGAGTCAGGAAAAAAGGTTTATGTAAACACACTTTCTTCTAAAACAATTTGTCATCTACAGCAGGCACATTAAACACAAACACTGTGTTAAGTATAATTTAAATCAAACAGAAAGCACAGTACTTTAATCTGGGAAGCTTTATTCTGCTCGTCGTATCCCCAGACAATAAAAAGGTCAGAAAAAAATGAAACAATTTTAAAAAGTACGTCGTCATGACTTTTTCTAGGAACGGAAACCTGTGGAGTCAGATCTTTTGAGAGAATTTTTACTTTGACAGACAAAACAACTTGCAAAGTTATGATTAGCAGCAGAAGGCATCATGAATCCTCAGTAGACCCAAGTTCATGTAATAAAGCAGGTTGAGCGGTATGCATTTTAATACTGTTATAAAATTATACAGCAGTATGTGGTATTAATGTCTGCTTAGGAAGGACTGTCTTATTCTCTTTACTGTATGTAAAGTAAGGCATTTTCTGGGTTTCTAACAGAGTTTAGCTTTACTTTCGTAGATTAAAGATGCACCAGACTATTATTATTTTGTCATAGCTCAAAGTTTTGTGTGTAAGATTAGATAAAACCAACATTGTTTTTTCTTTCCCTTCTGAGGACAGCATACTGTCAGTTATACACCTGAACTGTATAACAGAGAGGGAAAACAGGTGTGATATCTCTGCCATCTTTGTGGCAGACAACAAGCGCTTTACCATCCAATCAGCTGCAGTTCTGCTCTTTATTTCACGGTGTCCTGCTGCTTCCACCATAAGATTAACAGACTGCAGGAAATCAACTTATTCCAGGTTCCTACATCCTTCTTCTCCTCAACTTTTTACAATTGCTCCCTTAATGGTGCGTTCACACCGGCCCAACCATCAACTTCATAAGCAGCAAGTTTATATGTAAAGTCTATGGTGGACGGGCGTCAGACAGACGTCAACGGCTCTGCGGCACTTTGTGAGCGGCAACTTTTCAAGCTTTTCTAGCGTTTCAGGCGTTGACGCTTGAAACGCTAGAAAAGCTCAAAGTTCAGCTAGCTGAACTTTTGACGTTTATAACGCTCTTGAAGCGGCATGTCAACCAATCAGGGCGTCTCATCGTAGTGACGTAAGACGTCACAGCACGTAGCCGGAAAGAAGCGGGATCAGCCAAAATGGAAGATAAATTAACCTCATCCAAACGTAGCTCCTGGAGCAAATGGTTAAACTCACCAAACTCAGAACGCATCTGAAGAATGGAGCGTATCCACAAACGGCGCTGATGCACCCGACGTCGATGTTGTCTAGATCTATGAAGTAAATAAATCCAAGCCACTGTCTCAATATGATCCGCCATAGATCTGAACATCCGATAACAAAGGAAGCCCCGCCTTCGCGCTCTTTTTCGGTCAGGCTTTACGAGCTTTAACGCCTATGCGCTCTGACTGGCAGGCGTTATGAGCTTCAACTTTCAAACGTCAAATTTGGAGCGTTATCAGCGTTGCTTGACGTTGACAAAGTGGCTGGTGATTGTCATGTCATGTGATTTAATCATGCCACTGTGACCAAACAAACATAATTACAATGATATTAAAACAGCTGTGTGAATGGTAGCAAAAGAATTTACAGGAAGTGCACTCTTAATTTACAAATGTAATATTTCAGTTTTGTTGCACACTGTGGAGATTAATTTTGGAGGTGTTTTTATAAGTTGTCTATAAAGTAATACTGTCACCATTCTTCATATACGGTTATACCTTATAAAGTATTACTGCCTGGCTGAGCAAAGAGACCAAGTCAAGGATCCTTAAAAAAACAACCAAGAAACAAAAAAGTAACTGCGAGGCCATTTGAAAGTTTCTAGTAGTTTTAGATGGTGAAAGCCTTCTTTTCTGATGACCGTCAGGAACTGTTACCTCAACACATAAACAAGGATCCTCCCCCATCCTCCAAAGTGAGATGCCACTGACAGCTTCTGAAGACTCCACACAACCTCACTTTATTCACACAATTTAATAAACTCCATTAGAATTTTTTAAAGCTGTCAGTGGTGTAAATAAAAAGTCTTGTTAGTGTTAGCATGAGAAACAACTGCAGAATTTATTGGCCTTCATCCCCATACGATATCCCTCACTGCAGCTTCACAAGCTTCACCAAGAACATAGAAAAAAGTGCTGCCTACCTGAAATTAATCTTCCACAAATTAAAAAGAACTAAAATAAGCAGGGATTTGGATCAGGACTTGGAAGTGAGCATAGAAGAGCTCGAGTCTTAATTTAAGCTCAGATTTTTAAGATATTCAGGCCTTGGAAAGCAAAACTGAACATTTGCTGAACCTTCTGTACAGGACAGTCAAGATCAAATCGTTGATTAACATGAAGTGAAGTGTCATAATTCATAAAAAGGCTGAAGTCTTTTGAGTGTTGAGACAAGCTGAATAAAGCCTTTCCCAATAGTTCAACTTTAAATCAAACAATGTTAAGTCATCTGCCAGAATGAGATCAAAATGTTTTCAAGGTAATGAGTTATTATTCCACGGAAGTTTGATTGCAAAACTCTACTTTGAAATGTCAGTACTGTATTAGGTTGTAGACTGTAGAGTTACTGGAGTTGCTTTTTGGAGACACAGGAAGCTGCTGGGGGTGGGAAAAGACATAAAAACAGGAAGTGAAAGCAGCTAAACCATAGCATTAACATAAGCACATACAGATGCAAGGTCATACTAAAGTTGGGACAGCTGAGACAATTGTAACCAATATTAAACTAAGTTTAACAGTGGTTAAAAGTGTAAGTACTTGTAAATAAATTAGACAACATTTAAACTGTAAACGTTGTGAAATAGTAAATATTTATAGAAAGAATCCATATGATCTTTAAATACATTAAGAATTGTGCAGGATTTTGGTTCGAGTACAATTCAAGACTCCTTTAAAGTTTTAAAGGAACATGTGACGCAACTTTTAACCAGCTGATGTCATGATAACTACTTCAAGTCTCAGTTAAAATACATCTCAAATATTCTGTTCTACCATACCTACATTTTATTTGGTTTTATAATAATTTTAGGGTCTTTAACTTTGAATTTCAGAGAAATGTTGCCATCTAAATTAGTTTTCCCCAAGAAGTGGTCTAAACGTTTTAAGAACCAAAAGATCTAGAGAAACCATGTTGGTATCCAGTAACTGGAGAGCTCATAAAACTACACATCAACTTGTTGTGTTTCTTGTTCCTGTTTGAACTTAGTGCTGTAACCATCCAACTCATGACCAAGTATTAGTATACAAGTAAAACATCAGGGATTTACTTTGTTGCATAAAAGGTTAAAAAAATAGGGACACTTATATTTGTAACAAATAATACTTCAGTCAAAGCATGCTCTGGAGACAGAAGCTGAAAGAGTTAGTCTGTGCTACGTGGGCATGGTTCAGTAATCTGTTAATGGGAGCCAATTCAGTCTGCTATAAAGGCTGTTAATCTTTATTTATTTAAAGAGGACATGAGAACAAGTTTATAGTGCTTAGAGCAATGACCAGACGTGACTGTGGCCTACACATGCTTGTTGTCTTGCCCTAAGGTGCACTTTCTCTCTCAGAAATTGAGTCAAATTAGGCTAAAGCTAAAGCTAAAGCACCAAGAGCACAGCGGCACATCAAAATGAGAGCATCAAGTGACGTTCCTAACACACACATAGCATGAGGCTGCAGGGAACACCAGAGTATTCAAACAAGACAACTGTGTTCATTTTGTATGTTTTGGATAGCTGCAGGAATATATACTTTAATCAGACACCATCTAATAAACTTAATTTTCTTCACATCAATCCATCACGAGCAAAACAGACAGACTGTGGCCATATTAAAACTGAGAAAGCTGCTACAGTAGCCGAAACAGAATAATAAAAATCTGTTTAATGAGGTGTGTTGATGCCACACAATGAAATATCGGTGCCGTGGAGTTGGATCCTCATTAAATAATAAAAAAGTAGTATTTATTGATGCATATCATACTTTGTGTGTTTTGCCCTCAATACTTCTGTTGCTATTAACTGTTTCTCTGTTTATCTTTCTATAGACATGACGACTGGCCAAAATCCATTGGTGTTTGCCTGTGTCTCTTTCCTATCAGCTCAGACCCCAGTCGGCTAAGGCAGAAGGCCGCCCATCCTGAGCCAGGTTCTGCTAGAGGTTTCTTCCTGTTAAAAGGGAGTTGTTTCTTTCCACTGTCGCCAATCGTGCTTGCTCAGGATGGGGGATTGTGCTGAACAAACAATTCAGCCCAATCGGCTGGTTCCTTAGATAGAAAATGTTTTATTATTAATTGGTTGATTTTTCTGTGAAGTGCCTTGAAATGTCTTTATGAAATGACTTTTTCATGAACTGGCGCTTTATACATAAATAAACTTGAAATAAACTCTTACAATTCCTCCTCTGTCGCTCCTGATGGACAGTTAAATTTAAGGGCTCCAGTTTGATTTCAAATCTCGTAAAAGTTTCTATTGCAAAAAGATTTTCACAACTTTTCTGCTTGTAAACACCATTACAGATAACAAAAGCAACGAATCAAGTAACTAAATTGGTGACAAATGTTATATTTGCAAATAACTTGTGGACATAAAAAAATGTAAAAGAATACAATGTTAATTAAAAAGGGAAAAAACATGTATGCAACACCAGGAACTTCCCCTTTTTTGATCATGCATGATAGAAACTGCTGTTGTGAAACTAATCTTAGCTACATTAGTCAAATTTGTAAAAGGGCTATGTGGCACATCTATATCACGAAATCTTAGTCCAGTGCTGTGAAACATTCATATTACTCTCATTCCAGAGGATCACTAGAACAAATCTTTCATTATGAGCTGTTCCAGAAAGTTTAAACATAACTACCCAAAAAGTAGGAAAAGTAATTTCATAGCTCAATTTGTTGATAAGAAAATGCAACATGCTAATAAAAGAACGCACCTATTACCCTGATTTACTACACACACTGTAATAATGTTTATAAAAAAAACAACTGCTACATAACAGCTTTAATATGACATGGCATATGACTGAAGGTTACTGATTAAAAGGATGGCAGGGCTGATCAAACAGATATGATTCTCAACTGCTTTTAACTCGTTAAACAATCACTGTGTTACTGGTTATTAAATCTCTCTGTGGGGCTGCTTAACACATACCTGCTTTCATGTGAAAAAAGGCCCAAATGTACTACAGAGATGAAGGCACTGCATGCCTTATAAACTTGGCACAAAAGAAAGAAGGTCCCCCTCAAAGGGTGCCGCATTCGTGAGGAAAATGAATGTGTTTGTTAAATATCAATTACCGACTTGCAAAAACAAAGACAAATCAGTGATTTATTAATTTAACAAAGAACCAAAAACAGTCCCAACAGCCTGGCACTTCATCTTTATGACTGTCACCGGCCTGGACGCCACTGCTGTGGAATGGACTGCAGGACTGCCTCTCCACTACCAAACTCTGAGGTGGTCTCTGGCTGACCTCACTCTAAGGGGGTCAATGTTGTTTTCTTGGAAGATCGAGTTTGGTCAGACTGGAGATATGGGATTATCACTGGTCACAAACCTTGTTTTTCCACTAAGGAAGATGCCAACTCACACCATCACACGGTCTCCACCAAAAGCTGTGACACTATTGTTGCAGCAATCAGCATAACTTTCTCCACACCATCCAACTGTCAGAAAATTTCTTTGAACACAAAGTTCCTCCACATGTTCAGATTCCAGTGAACATGTTGCAAACGGTGCAACCAGGGGCCGATAGATGCGGGCAGGGACAGCAGGTGTCCTAACAGCCCCATGAGACCAGAGACGGGCTGTGTGTAGTTAAGGACTGTCTGGGTAGAGAGTTGTCGGCAATGTCATCCTTCAAACCTCGACTGCAAATCTGTAGATACATTTGCAAGAGCTGACGGGGTGAGGAAATGTTTTCTGGTGGTGCTGTCTTCTTGGGACGCTCACCATTTCTGACATCCCCTGTTGTATGGAACTTGGCCATCAATATGGAGACTGTACTGGGACTCAGCTTGGTTTTGTAGAACACCAGCTTGAAGTTGCTATTTGGCATTGAGTCCTATCTAGGGATGGGTGATATGGCCTGAAATTAATATTGTGATATATTAAGCAGCTCACCACAATAACTAGCGCCTGGTTTCAAGCAATAAACCTTCTCGCTATAAGACAATGATGCTACCCACTGCACCACCATGCAGCTCTAACCAGTAGTCACTTAATACTGCTGTGTTTCACCATGGCAATATCTGATGAAACCAGAAAAGAATAAGCTGTTGTCCATGAGCTTAATGTGTTAGAGTAAAGAAGTTGATCAGCAGGTTCGAGTTGATCCACCACTGATGAGCCTCACAGCGAACAACTAAAACCCCAGAATCATGCATGTATGAAGCTGAGGCCAGTGCATTTAACTCAAATATGCAAAGTTCTATTTAGAATTCCACTGAAATGGTATGCCCAATAGTGGTATATGGCTGGGTCACAAGGTTAATTTGAAAAAAAAAAAAAAAAAAAAAAGCTCTATAAAAGTTACATGCAAAACTACTTGTCATAATTAAATCAAACTGTCTTATTTCCCTCTCCCTTTGAAGTTTAACCTCATTTTATTCACAGTTTAGTCACCAACACTTGTCAGAGATGTATACATTTTTTGCATTTTCTGACTTACAGAAACTAAATTCAGAAGGGTTGTAGACAAGTTCCAGACAGGAGCAACAACTTTGTCACTAAAAAGGACATTAGTCATGTAGCGCTGCGCAGCCTCTCGTTGGCCTGTGTGAAGTTCCCAAGAAAACACGACGGCAGCCTCCAAAGGATGTATTCATTTTTGAATTTGTTACTGTAAAAAAAATGTGCAACTGAGTAGTAATAAAAAGTCCTAAATCATGTTTTTTCAGTAAGGTTAGACAAACTGGACCAAACAGAGTTTATACGCAGGAAACAAAATGTGCCTGGCTGTAAAGTAGCACTTCCTTCTTCAAAGACAAGCTGGGGTTGGTGGAAAAATGTCACATTAATAAGGAAGACGCAAATATCTACATAAAAATAACTTATGTCAAACAGGTTGTTTGAAAATAAAATGTAAAAACTCTTAAGAGTCAGAGTTCCAGGCAATGTGGTTGGGACAACATTTTAAGTTGTGAAACTATCACAGGGGTTTATAGATAATCTGCAAAAATAAAATACATTAAAAAGAAAAATGTTTAATAACATTATTTTTGTGTCTCTAAGAATTGTGACAAAGTCATGAAAAGGTAAAAGCAGTTAAGTGGAATTAAGGTCACTTATGTTGTTGATCTTCCTTGTTTTAAATAGGTTTACAAACAGAGTTTAAACATACAAATTGTTTAAATAAAGCCAAATCAAGTGTACTGGATCGACTATTTCAAAGATCTAAATATTGTGTTTAAAACACCATTACCAACACGCAAAGAATCTCAATCCATATCATCTCTGTAAAGTGCATGACAGGAGGTACAGAACTGCGAATAGTAGAATGCATCTAAATATAGAGGAAATCTGATGACGTCTTGTTGGGAAAAAAACAAAAAAAAAAGATCCTAACAGATTAAAGTAATTTCTATCAAGATAAGTGCATCAGTTAGCAACCTAACCTCCATCTCTGAGCGATACTGAAAAAAAGTGAGTTTAAGGGTGTGACATACATGCAAAGCCTTAACACAGAGTTGCTGTCTTATGAGAGAGACCCTTTAGTTCCAGGAAGCTGTTTAGTATTAGCATCAGCAAATAGCACCTGTGATAGACACAAAGAATTCAGTCAACAGTCCACCAAAGAAATGGTTTATCTAGTTAACAAATGTAAATCCTTCTGTATTAACAAGGTGTTTAGCATCAGGTTAAATAAAAAGTCCATAATATTAATAAAGAGTATTAAACAACACTGACCCATTGGGATGATAACTGAATATGATCATTTATTACATGTTACATAAAAGGGATTTGAATTCAGAATTTGTGACGTTACAACTTTTATATAACCAACTGGTTTCAAAAACCGAGTGCGAGCAGGTACACTGGATAGTGAGGAACAGGAAGTACAGTGGTAGGACTTTATTTCTTTAAATAAAAAGCTGATTGAAGATTTGCCTTAAAGTTCAGTTTTCTGTTACAGTAATGATATAATTGACCTTTCGCCGAGCCCTGCCCCCTTAATTACGGTTGCAACGCCCGCCACTCGTCCAGCGAAGTTAAATCTTGTTGGAAGAAATCAGCAAGCTTTCAGTGGGATCGCGTTTAAATATTACAAAAAATTGTAAATTTATGTTTGTGTGGGATGCACACGTCATGGTTGAACATCCAACAAACAGGAATAATCGTGCTTTCAGTGACTTTTGGTTTCACAAGACATGTGCTCGTGTGGGACTTTTCTTCAGACAGTGAACTTTATTTGGATCAATACCTCCGCAATATACTCCAGATCGACGCAGGAGGGGATTACAGTATGCAGTGGAGGGATATATTCAGAATAAAAAAGACACGCAATGAAGGAGATATGACTGCTATTGAGGCTAATGCTTACACCGGAAGCTAAATCTCAAGAGGTAGTTTCTACGTTCATAAAATGCTTCATAAAAGATAAAAACAATATTATTTAAAGTTGCTTGTTGGGGCGCTATATGTTTGACTTTGTTGTAAACTGGTGAAAAATAAAGTGAGAGACACTACAGTCAACACACAACAACAGCCAACAACAACATGAGCTAACGTTAGCTGCTACTAATGTTGGCTAACGCTAAAGGGTTCGTTAAACTTAGTTTAGAGAGTAGGTTAACCTTCTGGCAATGATATCCATGGTAATCATAACTTTGGTCCGATTTGTGTTCTTGCCTCCAGTTTGTAGATCTAGACAACATGGTAAGTAGTTAACTGTTAGCCTTACCTTTGAGCAGATGTATTTATGCTTCGTAATTTCCTGACACATTTAACTAAAATAGGGGCCGTCCCCACTGTTTAATTCATTGTAGGCACCACTCACGTTGTGCTTTTGGCCTTTGGAATGAAAAGAACAAAACTCCTCGAGATAATCTATCAGGATATCCAGTGTCCGATTTACAAATAACATGGGACTGACCTGCTTGGAGTCCGTGTTTGCCGGAACTACTCGCATAGTAATGGTTGCTATGATGTGTGATTGGACAATAGCCGTTTTTGGGGAGGAGCCGGCGAAAGGTCAATTGAGGTGATGGAGTTATACAAACAAATGTACAATGATTATTTTGTTATGGATTCTGCACACCAAAAAACAAATTATTCAAGTTATAAAACTAAGACTACAATCATTTTCTTTGCTGTGGAAAAAAAAAAAAAACCTAGATGACATCAACAAACCCGTGTCTTTGACTGCAAGGCCTTGCTTTTATTTAAGTTCTGAGCCAGTAGCCAATCTAACCACACAATGGGAGAAGTTTACATGAAAACCTTTCTTGAATAAATGCTGAACAGAGCAGGGACATCTTGCTTGCTGCACTGTCTAAAAACTGGAATGGACTGCAACACCACATCAAATCAGAGACGCTCTTCCCTTCAAGGAGCTCCTAATCCCCGACCTCAGCAAACATTCCTGAATCCCTAATGCTCAGTAAACTTTACAATGTTGAACACTAAATGGAGCTTGGGTCCATCTGTTGGTTCCACGGAATGACAGGACCAGTGTGTTCTATTCAGTTTTCCTTTATTTAAGTGAAATATCCAGGCCTGATTATGGAACAAAAGTTAAAAATAGATTATAGAAAATAGAGGGGGAAACAATCTAATTTAAAAATAAAATCAGGAAATGTAAACATAGCTGAAGGTGCCATTTTTTCCCCTCTTGCTTTATTTAACACCAGTAAATAAATTGTTACATAACATTTATTTAAAAATATGTTTGATATAAATGATCCTTGAACCAACAAACGCTGCTCATTTTAAAATCATCTCAACTGACTCAGGAAAAAAGGGTTTATTTTTAATGAAGTTGTTAGAAAGATTCTATAATCTGGCCAGAAATTTGCCATTTTCCAACAAAGCAGCAGGATGCTGAAAGTGAAGAAAAAGCACAGCACTTTTCCCTCATGCAAACATGGCAAAACTCGTATTCAGCTCAGCATTTGGCTCAGTTTTCCCTAAACCGACTTTTCTCTCTCCCTCCCTCTCTGCCTTCAGGCTCCCCTGCTGAGATAAGAAGTCTTTTTAAGACTGGTGACATCTCTTTTGGGGTAAAACTGTCATCTGCTAATGGAGCAATAAACTCAACAGCAAGAATTATATATAACATCATCTTAAACCCTATATGTTCTGCAAGACCTAAATGATTTGCCATGCACGCATCTAGCAATGCAAAGCTAATGTTATCTGTAATGCAACTTTGTGTTAAGATTGAAGAATAAACGATTACCGGTATACTAAAAATATACAAAGCTGATTAGTGACGTCCTTATGTCTTTCATAAAAAGCTGTTTCATTCGTAATCAGTCAGAAGATTAAAAGTAGCGCATCTGAGAATCAGCTATACAGAGTATTTTATATTTTTTTTTTTTTAAACCCACTGAATAACCTAAAACCGAATGATATAAACGAAATCCTTTAAGTCACAATCTTTTTGCTAGACAGAATTAAAACGTACATATATAGAAGAACTAGCACAATCTTAGTGGTTGCATTCAGATGTTCATCACAGTGACAGTAAACGAGAACAAGAAAGATTAGATTTAAATCCATGGGACAGCCATGAAAACCATAGCATGGACTTTCACATACAACTTCAACATCACGGTTGCAAAATGACCAAACATCAATTCAGGCATCAAGAACACAAAAACCTTTACTATAACCAAGTTATGTGAGGATGTGAATGAGTCTGGGGGATCAGACAACTCTTAAAATAGTTCCTGAGACAAACCTGGCCCTGTTTCCTTTGTTAGTTATCACTGTTCTGTGTATCACTGATACTGTGTGGTTATAAACACATGGGCCTCACACGCTTATATTTTAACCATTAATCTGAACAAGCAAAAAAAAAGTACTTTCCCATTTTTGTACACTAATTTATAAAGCGTACAAGACCTGAGAATGGAACAAGGAAGTTGAAGTTGCTGTGATGTCACAAACCCCAACCCCCCACCCCCACCATATCAATTACAAGTTTAAGGTGCCTAACGGGCTTAAAGTTGTTCTTTTATTGCTGTTGCATGTTAAAAATATTAATTTCTCATTCATGATCATATTTATTACAAAAATACAACATGGCAGCACCTGTAAATAGGATCTCGCAGCTTCACTTTTCAACAAAAGGAAGAAGGTAAAGACGCAAGTATTAAATGACATCTACAAGTTTTTACACTGCTGTCACTTACCTTAAGGATTTCCCCTCGCTTAAAACTTAGCTCGTCATCAGCAGTAGCTTTAAAATCGTATTTGGCGATGGCCTCCATGGTCCTTGTGGTGGGCTGTAAAACGACTCGGCTGTAGTAGTGTTTCTATGATGGGATTTTAAAACACCTATCCAGCCTTTTGTGGTCAAACGCTTTTCTCCAAGTCTCTCCTCCCGTCAGTGACTTGCAGAACTTGGACCTCACATAAAGGTCACAGTGCAGTACCTGCAGAGAAGGAACCATGTGAGCAGCTGTAAATAGGGAAGACAGTTTAAAGTTTAAACCATAACTTACAAAATGTTTGTTCTGACATGAGAGGCTTGTCCTTTTTTATCAAAAAAAACTTACACACTCCAAACCTTTCACAGCAGTTTTCTTACATTTGCTAATTTATGAATGTTGTTTATGTCACATTTTATTGTTTATAATAAAAAATTCTAGTTAGAATGGTATTTTTTTTAAGTTTTAAGGAAGAGGCCATAGATCTTTCCGAGTTCAGCTGCTACTTTTTGCAACACTTTTGGTACAAGGGTCACAGCACAATCAGATAATTTCAACAAATGAGATAAGTTAGTTAATACTCCAGTAAATCCGGCAGTGATACGGTGGCTAAACCTTAAGAGTCGCTGGGTTAAACAGATAACGGTTCATCATCCAATTACGCTGTTTTCTAATGAGCGATGGAAAAGCTGTGATGAGCTCACACCAACAACTCCAAACAAACTAAAGCCATTAAAGTGAACTACCTGCCATATAATTACCGAAGAATACAAACAACAAACGTGAGATAATTCCGAACGCAACATTTCAGTACAAGTAAAGTGAGCTACTGGCGCTAAACAGTTCCCAAGTTAACAACAAAATACTTTCAAAAGGTGAAAAAGTAATTGTGACAACGGCAAAAAGGAACTCCCTACACTTCAACCCATGACTGATAAAACGCTACCGAAGACAAAGGAACATACAAGTACATTAGTGGTGACAAAATACATTAAGAGATGAAAATGGAAGCTGTGGTTGTGATGAAAAATAAACAAGTAACCTTCTTTAATTTGTCTCATTCTTACCGCTCACTCTAATACAGACAGACATATCACGTCAATACCGCCGACAGAATCCGTTTAAAACAGTTTTCGTCTCGGCTTTTAAAATGATCGAAACTATTCCAGCGAATAGACTGCGCCCACTGTTCTAGAACGTTAGCACACTGGCTAACGTTCGGTCAACAATAACTGCGATGCAGTATGATTATCAAACTTATCCCAATTTAATTATAATAGCGAAAAAATATGTTATATTAGTAAAGATAACTAAAACAGTGTTTTAAATGAGTCAACGACGGTTTACTGACAATTAAAGCCCGTTAGAAAGCTTCTTGTTGGTAAACGGGAAAAGGAAGAAAACACCTTTTTTTTCATAGCGCAAGCTGTTGTTGCTAGCTTACAGGCAGTTATCATTGCTGAACTTAACGAACGTCGAGAAAATAGTTTATTGTATGAAACATTCGTGTAAAAGGGAAGTATAAAGGCGTCTTACCACTTAAGATATTCCGTTTCGAAGCCTCCGTTGTAAGTAAGACAACGCTACGGTGTAATTTAGCTCTCCTTGCTTCCTCTTGAGAGACAAGCAGCAGTATGTGGAGCGTCGCTTCCACCCCGTCCGTCCAGAGAGCCTGCAGCTAGCTGCTAGCAGAAGCTTTTTATTTCCGCTTCCTTCCACCGAGCTGCTGCCTGATTCTGACCGGAGCTCCTCCTCTCTTCACGGTGTGTGTCAAACAATCCAACACCATCACACAGTTACACAAAATAGGACGAGGACAGACCGGAATTACTACTTTCGGATCTAAATCCACACCGTGACGTATTTAAATAGTCCGTTTAGATTGAGATTAGATTTTTAAGGTGGTCCAACTGAATATATAGTATTTAATCCGCACAATGAAATCTCTGGTTTTATCTATCTGCAAGGAAGATTGAAAGGTTTTAAGCTTTTTTTATGGCACAAATAGTGCTGATCACTGTAAAAAAGGCGCCGTTTACATACGCGAATAAAACAGAAAAAACATGCGTTGCAACATGTTTTGTACTACCTTTAAAAGCATAATGTGTTTAGAAGGGCTCTCAATATTAGTTTGGTAATCCAAGTAAATGGAGTGCATCAAAAGAAGCGACAATAGAGTTAATTCAGTCTCCAATATTAAAAGTAACATACCTAAAATTGTGACTTATTATTGGGATTTATTAGTCATTTTTTGTATAGTAAATTATTCAGACCAACACATTTATGTAATATGGAATGAACTGCGACCAAGTGTGTGCTGATGGTATTTTCAGAAAATACGCAAACAATAATATTGCATTTTGCAACCGACAAAATATTTAATTATCTTTTATTGTTTTTAGCGCATCGTTTAATTATTGCTAGATGTGATTAAATACAATTATAATGCTGCCCCCTAGTGGAGTGTTAATCTCACGACAACAGAATGGATGCAGAAGTATTTTTTCTTTAATACTTTATTCTTCTTTCTTTTTTATATACATATTTTTTTACAGACATTCTCTCCTCCACCTGTGTTCACTGGTCCAGATTTGTTTGTACCCATTCCTACTCCATCAGCATGTGATGTGCCAGTAATAAGCATTTTTCTATACTCAGTTTGGTGCAGTCATTCTACAGTGTTCAGGCTCACTTCTGTGTTTAGTGATGACAGTATGAGTTCAGGAACAGCACCAGACAGCCTTCTTACACCTCATTTGCAATAGTCAAAGGATCTGGAGCAGCACATGCCGCCCTGTCACAGTATCAGTGCAAACATCAACACTTCTCAGGCCACCCGTGACCACTGCCAACCACACTTGGCATCAAACAGCCATCTGTAAGAGTGGAACAATCATGTTTCCTCAGGAAACACCATCTGTCTGGATCAAGACAGACAAATTTCAAAGTTCATACTCAAATATTTCAACACTTGTTTGTTGTGCTTACATGCGCCGTCATGGCAGAAAAGAGATCTGATTTAAGACTGCTGGGTCACAGCAATTTGTTTGATTTGCCAGAATGATCCGTGGAACAGTAAGACACCATCAAATTAACTGAATATGGCTACAAATTCTACATCTAATAATAAATACTTCAAGTTCTCATGGTAGGACAAATGTGTTACAAGAAATTATGATTTACAAGCTAAAATATTTCTCCTCACTCAAAATTTCACTTACAAGACTTAACTGGCTAACTTTACTACAGGAGATGCAGAAGACTGCTTTTACAGTGCATACATCAAAAGAGCATGTCCCAGTAGGTGAACCCAGCATTAATGTCATGTGCCTCAGGTTTCCATTCCCTCTAATCATGCCCACCTGTGTCCTGTCATTATGTATTTTACCTGTTTCACTGTGTATTTAAGCTTCTGCCATTTTACTAGATTGTCTGCTTTGTTTTGCCAGTGATATTCCAAGTCTTATAGTTCATACATTGTGACTCTGCTTCTTGTGTTTTCTATTACTGTTAGTGGATTATTGTTGCCTACCTGCTACCGTTTCTGCCTCTTCCACATCAAACCTGTGAGTCCTGATTCTTCCTCATCGTCTCAGTGATATTGACTCATACTTGCCTGTAATTCAAACCAAAGTTTGCTTCCCTTTCCATGGGCCTTCATTACAGAAGAAACACTTATCTTGATACTTGTTAACTGTCATCTTGGTCCTCCCTCTCTGGATTACATGATGAAAGTATCCCTGGAAAATAAGCTTGGGTAAAACATTTTATGTCAAAGTTTCAATACTTTGGTCACTAACTTTCCTGTTTGTTTCACAGGAAACTCTTAGCTATCTGCAGTGGAAGATTTAACTTTTACTTTTTTTATAATCAAGCTAATATATTGTGTTGGTTGCCAGGAGTCAAGGCTCAGTCTCTGCTTTCAGACCATCTTCCCAGACCTGACTCCTGTCTGAGCAAAGTAACCTGCTCTCTGTGGTCCTCCAACCACCAGACTCAGGCTACAGATAGGGTGCGGAGTCAACTGAGGTGGTTCAGGCAACTTCCATCAAAGGGTTTTAGGGTTGCGTCCATTAGAGACCCCAACCTGGAAATGGTTTTAGATGATTTCCTTTGCTCTTTATTTTTTATACCCACCATCAGCTGTATTAGTCCAATCAACCTATATTTGCGTTTCCTTTTATGTCCACATCCTGTGACGTCGGCTACAGATGCATGAACCTTTATACTTTATATCAGCTGTGGTCACAGGAACAGGAAACTGCTTGAAGATGGTCTTGTTGCTTTTACATTTAAGATGGAGATCTAAAATCTTCTTGCTGAGCTTCTCAGAAAATTTTAGTCAGTGTCACCTACAAAACAATTTCACACTACAAAGTCGAACATTTATCCCCTTAAAACATGCTAAATGACTGAAAAGCTTGAAGGCACTAATCATGGTTAAACACCTAATGCAACTAAAAGCCTCTTTAGGTGTACAAACAAATCTGCTTTTAGCATTTGTACAACAATTTGTTTACTCTGTCACACACTAAATGCAAGTATACTTTGAACTGTTGATTTGAAATCAATCATGTTTGAGGAGAAAACATTGTTTTAATGATCTGTATGCTCTGAACTAGTTTGTTTACCTCAGTGTAATACAGTCTCCTGGGAATAACTTGGGATCTCCCAGGAGTCACTTGGTAAAGGAATGTTTAGGTTTCCCTCCTGGATCTGGTACCGCTGCAACTCAACATCTAATAATAATAATAAAAAATGGATGATGGCAGAATTCATCCTGTAAGTAAACGGTATCAATCTTCTAGTCATATTATATAACTTAACATTGATTTTCTGTTTGTGAAAGCAAACGTCTAACAAAGATTGATTATCCACTTCATCTGGATGTTTGGTGTTATTCAGCCTTAACTTTGTTGCTAAACTATCACAAAGTTATCAGTACTACATATGTGGCAATAGTCTAAATTCCGAGACACGTATGATGGAACATCTGTACCTTTCCCAACATTTTCTGGTCTAGCTGCAGAGAAATTCACAGAAACAAACCCTCATTTAAACAGGGGGCGTGTCTAGATAATCTTTGTTGGGGGGGCCAGGTATAGGGGCACAGATTTATAAAAGGGTGGCACATGTAAATGGTCCCATAACCTTAAAAAAAAATCTAGTTTTTACAGAATTATAAACACTTTATCATAATTTAAGTAGTTACCATAAACCAAAATTAAAAATCGGTCAAAGCACAATGTGAATTGATTAATGTTGAATTAAATTTTCTCAGTTTGGGGGTGGCCAGTCTAATTGGAAGGGTGGGTCATGCCCCCCTGGGCCACGCCTCTGGACACGCCCCTCTATTTAAACCATGGATAATATACAGAAAAAGCAGCGCTTCCTTATGGGAACTGTACAGCTCATCCAGGCTGCTATGAATAAATCAATATAAAATATTTGTGAGAAAAGTCATGTTTAATTTACAATCCTTAAAACTTGCAAGACATTATGCAAACATTTTAGAAGATCCAACGCCAAAACCTTTGTATACAATGTTCAATTCTAACCCACTTGACTAAATATCATAGTTTGACCTTATCCTGTCATGTGAAACATACAGTTTTAATCTGGTACTTAAATTACATAATTACACATCAAGTACAAAATGTAGAGTTTTTTAAAAAGTTACTAAAATATAATTAACTGTATTTCCCACGTAATGTTTCATACACATCCTTCATGATCTGTGACTTCAGTTTGGTAATGTCGTTAACGTATCATGAGAAATTAAACAACACAAAATGTGAACACACATACAGTGTAGGCAACTAACAGACACTCAGACGTTTTCAAAGACAATTAAAATGTTAAATGATCACAATAAATCATCAAGTTGAAAATTAAAGAAAAATGTGTCTATGTTCCTCCAAGATTCACTGCTCTGTCATCTCCAGTTGTAAAAACCCCCCCCAAAAAAACCTGTCATGGTGGATGTACAGAAGTGTGACTGATGGTTGCAAATTAAATATACATTACAAATGTGGCAGGAAAATCTACTGCTTAGTCTCGCTGCAGTGGCAATCTTCCTGCAAGCTATGTAAATTTGATGAATCACGATCGCCGTTACTTTTATGGCTGCAGAGGCAGAATGACTGTGCCTAATGCTTTTTAATCTCAAATGCAAAAAAAAAAAAAACTACACCAACGAGACCTTTGCTTTTGTATCCAGTCGTCATAATGTTTGACTTTTATCAGTTAGAATTATCTAAATTTCACTGCAGTGAAAATAACACACACAAACTGGTGGAATCTTATTGCTATGCAGACATTCTGGGAAACCTCTGCCAATCAGCTGTCCTCTAACCATATGCATAGTTATAGAGATTACTCTGGAAGCTCCCATAATCATGTGTGTGTTTATTTTTAGACAATGACGGGGTTTAAAGCCTGAATAGACATCAAACAAGGGGGAATTCCCATAAAGTGAGCACCCAGTTGAGGTCTCCATGGCAACAAAGTGATTCATTAGTATTTTAAGTTGGTTGACTTGGTTGTTAAAAATAAAAGAGTATAGAAGAAGAGCGTTAGAGATAGATCGGATGTGTGTGTGTGTGTGTGTGTGTGTGTGTGTGTGTGTGGTTTTTAACCATAATGGGGTCCAACACCTGAGCAGACACCAACATGTGGGGGACTTCCCAGATAGAGGCGATCAAACTGAAAGATAAAGTTATTTTGTTTTGACCGTGACTGGTTTCAAAGCCAGAGCAGACTTCAACATGTGGGGAAACTTTCCAGAAAGTGGCGACTGAATTGAAAGAAAAGGTTATAAAAAACACAGTATTTTTCATTCACAGCTGCTAGTTTCTGACGTGGCAAAATAAGAAAATAAAATAAAACATTCTACTTTACAAAATATCATTTTGTGAGATACTGTATTTTTTCACAGCTCTATATTTGCATTTAAAAATTCCCTCCACATTTGTAACCTGTAGTGCTTCCAAAAACATGTCTAACAGTCTAACTAGACTATTATTTGTGTCAAAACCTTATATTTTTCAATTTGGTACAATGTCAGTGTTCAAAATTAGCAAGGTCATTCTAGACATCTAAAAAGATTGTGTTTTTTTTTTTTTTTTAGAAAGTGCATTAATAACATTAATCTCAGAAAAAAAGCAGCTAATTAACGTTCCAGTGTTAGTACTTGCTGCAGTGCTTGTGAAGATGAGCCCACTCTCTGTAAACCATGTATGTTTTTATCGATACATACCACAATAACACGGTAAGTATCCTTGGTTAAATTTCTGCTTCCAGGCTAACGTTAGTTTACCGTATATACTCGAGTATAAGTCGGTTTTTTGAGGAGTAAATTTCAGGTCTGAAGAGGGGTTCTGACTTATACACGAGATATCGGGAAGTTTTTTTTTTTTTTTTAGAGGAAAATGTTGACAGCTTGGGGACTGGAGCAAGTACTCAGACGAGCGAACGATGTTCCTTATCAGCATGGATTATCAAAGACATGTTATATCTTTTTAATAAATATATTGTTAANCACGAGATATCGGGAAGTTTTTTTTTTTTTTTTAGAGGAAAATGTTGACAGCTTGGGGACTGGAGCAAGTACTCAGACGAGCGAACGATGTTCCTTATCAGCATGGATTATCAAAGACATGTTATATCTTTTTAATAAATATATTGTTACAAAAAAACGAACTAAGGATGCATGTGGAGAGAAAAAGCTCCACAGAATTTATTAAATAACAACTCTCTCCGTAGCTGAAACTCGCGCTCCCTCTCGCTCCTCGACCTGAAGACGCGCCAGACGCAACTTCATTCTGGCGTCTAATCTAGAGGAGGGAGTGGACTCCACAGAAAAAGCGTCAAACCCTGGTCACGTGACTGATTTCCCCTCGTCTTTAGTGACAGGTGTGATCAATTTCTGCGACACGCTGCAGAACAGCCTTACCTGCGGAAACGCCCGATGCTTCACCTGTAAGCGCAGCTGCTGCTGATACTAGACGATATGAACCAGCGTAAAATAAATAAATATATATTCCTGACACAAACCGACTTATACGCGGGTCAATGCTAAATTCCTAAATTTTTCTGCTGAGAAAGAGGTCCGACTTATACTCGAGTATATACGGTAATGGAAGACTGAACTTAGAACATGCAAATTCAACAACTCACCCTTCACTTTCCAAAATGCTGATTATAAATTCAAACACATAAAGCAAGAGTGGACAACAAAATGAAAACAATGTGTGAGCAAAATTAATCACATTACAACAGTCTTTTCTCTCTGCTTTCTAAACTCTGCATAGATTTTGTTTAAGACACACACAGGTAAGAACTTATAACAGTACTATGAAAGAGAAAGCAGATCTTCTTTGCGCTGATGTATTTCGTTGCTGAGGGGAAGGAACTTCTCTGGGAATGGAGTGGAAACCAGCAGAGAGGTCCTGGTGTTCAGCAGTCACTCTAGTCTGTCACATAGGCACTTTAAACAGAAAAAAAGCACAAAGATGAGTGTCATGTGTTATAAAAAATATACTGGAACACATCCAAAGTATAATATTTAAAAGTGAAAACTTAAATAAGCTTAACTTAAACATAATTATGCTGTCTATTACAGATCTCGAAACTGGGATTGTTTATTTATTTTCAATATTTATTAAGTTTTGGATTTTCACATTAAAGTGACACCAAAGATGAAACTATGGGCTCTTATTTGTTTGGATTTGTGCTTATATAGCATCTATGAAACAGTGCAACAGTAAAAATCTAATTGGGCCCCCTTCACACAGGATGACAAGCTCACTAGTGAAATCCATCAGATGGTAGTTATTGGACCAAGAGGTGCACTTCCTGTTCTGTGTGATAGAATGTGATGTATGGGACAGTTGTTATTCTGTGCAAAGGGGGTCTTAAAACATTGTATAAAAAGTTACGGCTTATTTGCAGCAAACACGTCTGAGGGACACATCTGTGCCTACCCAGGGAGGTGGTGCTGTATCGCGTCCGCTGCAGAGTGGAGTAACCGGGTTTGTCTAAAAGCAGGACTCGACGTGTCGGAGGAACCGTGACTTCTCCGTTCCTCTGCAGTGAAGCGCACCTGCGAAACGTCAAGTCTAGCTGAGTTTCGATGTTGCTGGAGCTGTGAGCCCGTTTGATGTCAGCGGGGTCCTGATTCCCAGCGTTTCCGTTTATCAGCTGGGTTTTGCAGTTATGGATGTCACAGCCAGGGATCACACTGCCTCTCATATCCTCTTTTGGCACTGCAGTAAGCATTTTGTTGGAGAGGGACATTTTGGCTAAATTACAGTTAGCTACTTTACCCAGGGTTCCATGGCCATTCATTCGTCTCTCCTGTTGCTTGATTGGTGATCTAGGAATGTCTTTTTTCATGAAAACAGGCTTGAGAAGTGACAAGTGGTTGTCTTGGCTGTGAAACTCCTCCCTCTGCACCTCTCTCTCCTCCAGTTGAACGCCTGTCTGTACCATGTCTTTTTGACCCTTAGGGGTCCCCCCTGTCTGGATCTTGGTTCTTTTAAGTGTAGAGTCTCTGCTTGGTGGAGCACTGTGGCTTATATTACCACCTAGAATGGCCCCTCTCAGCATCTGGAGATCCAGGGCTCTGATCTGATCTGTTCTCAGTCTCCTAGACAAACCCTGCCGCAGAGAATCATCATCTCTACATTTTAACTGACTGCCATTACCAGATCCATGGCTGAATTTTCTTTCCAGACTGGGTCTGCTCTGTCCCTCTGGTATTTTGGGGGAGTACGAAGTGTCAGAGCTGAGCCTGTCTGTACAGCTGAGACTACTGCCGCCTGGTGAGCTACAGTCCTGTCCAACATCACGGAATCTTCCCTGGGCATTCCTCAGCGGTGGAGTGGCCACCAGGGAGATGATAGGGTCTTTGGTGCATCGTGGTCTACGTCCAGACTCCAGGTACTCCACCAGCTCACCAGACTGGGCTTGGATTGAGTGTTTGACACGGTCTTTAGACCCAAAGGACCACCGCAGTGGAAGAACCTTGCTCAGCGTGTCCTTAGGTTTAGCTGGTGACCTCATGCTTAAACTCCTGAGCTGGGTCCCTCGTACCGACTGGTTGGCTCCAAACCCGTCTAGAGAAAGATTCAATCAGATTTCATAAAAAATAAATATTACACATGTTTAACCAATATAATTAGCAGCTTAAGAAAATTTGGTCTAACTCAGAAAAAACTAAAATGTCAAAAATAGCAGAATGTTCCAAATAAATTCAAAAGCTTTCATATTCAGTTACTTGCATTAGAAAATAATTTATAGTCATAAAATATTGAAGGACACTTCTACATTCTAAGACTTTTTTTTTCCTTTCAAAGTATTTCCTGAATTTAAACATAGACTTGATATTATTTCACTTAACTACTTCACAAGACTGCACTTAATGTTGAACAAAGGAGGTTTCTTAAGTTAATTCAAATTTCCGTCGAGCTTTAAATGATGATGTCTAACAGAAAGAAGGAAGCAGTCATGTCTCAGAGATTATGTTAAGGATTTTTTATGAGTTCTTTGAAATGATTATTGTTATGCAATGGTGCTATATAAATTATAAAGACTTCCAAGTGTGCAGCTCGTTTAACGTGATCTCACAATAACAGCAACTTCTTTAAATAGTTCCTTGATCCAGACAGTGATCACCCCCAAAATCTAATTGATCGCTCCCTGAATACCTGAAATTTTTATCCATATGCATTGATATGTCATGTTATTTATATAACAAATGAACAAATAAATTAACACCAATGATACTGTTAAATTTAACCGAATTAGTGCCTTATGTTTAAAATCATCTATTAAAATTGTGAAAATGTGGGTTTTTTTACTTATTTTGGGTCAAACTATTATTAACTTGATAAAAAAAGACCTAAAAATTCCCAAATCCTTAAAATACATAGCTGTAAAAATTAATTACTTTGTTTGCTTAGAATACAGATTTGCACCATTTTTCTTGTTTTTATTTCTTTAATTTAATTGCAGTGTGCACTATATTAATTGTACTTGTATGTTACTACATTTTATCTTGTATGTTCAGTATAAGAATGAGGACAATGAGATCTGATGTCACAACCAGATAAAATATAAAAAATAAATATAAAAAGGTGGAAAAAACCTGTAGAAATAACATTAGATAAAAAGAAGATCTATGACTTCATCAGTCTCGTCTCCACCAAATCCTAGACCACCCAGCGATTTTTCAAAGCCTTCCCAGACTGCAAAAGTCAATCTTCTAGCCGTAGCTCACATTGTAGTAATAAAATATAATGATTCCCCTTAACTCTCATTCCTGGAAGGAAAACCCATATGGGTTCCAAAGAGATGGGAAGAACAGCCTGGGTAAAAAACTATGTTCAATGTTTTCAGTTACATTTCTTTTCGGCACTTGTTTTTGTCCAGAACGATCAACGCCGCCTACTAATTTGATATTTTTTAATTGAAAGTTTTAATATACTCAACTACAATCTTGTTAAAGTTCTTAAAACCGCAAATAATGTCATTTATTTCATAGAAATGTTTTTACATTTGGAATATTTACCAGTCATTACGTTTAAACATTTTAACAGGTTTTTATTAAATATCCTACTGATAGATTTGAAAATAATTCATTTATAAAGTTAATCTTGTTCCAAGCATCGACAGGAGATGGTGTTAGAACTCTGGTTTAACAACTTTATGATATAAATGTTGCAAAAATTTGCATTGAAAAAACTTTTTAGTTTTGGATGTACATAATTCTTACTTGTTTCTACTCGTTTGGTGGGTTCATCACCAAAGACTGGTAACTCAGGAGACCCTGGGGCCTGCATGGCCTCCATAGCAGCAGGATTAGGATCACCTGACACCACACTGCCCCTATTACTTCCCCCTGACAGTCGGACCAGCCAGTGATCAGAGACGGATGAGCTGGTTGAACCTACAAAAACATTAGTTCAGATTCTTTTAAAGCACTTCATTTAATCTAAACAAGCCGTGTGCAGTCTGAAACATGCAGATCATAAGAAAAATAACATTTCTATGACCTGCAAAAGTGAAAATGAGTGAAAGATGGACAGACCAGTGACAGAGGAGCTTGCAGACCAGGGGGGGATGGTGCTTCTTTTCTGGTAGAAAAGAATGTAGGCGCCACGTGTGCACAAATCTGCCTCTGGAACTGGCTCAGCATTGCTGTCATCGTAACTGTACCACTGACCATCAACAGAGTTCCTACAAAAGGCTGAAAGTATGAAAACAAGCTTTGTTAAAGAGTGGAGGCACAGCTGGTGCAGGTCAGTGGCAACATTCTGTTCAATCCCAGAGCAAATGCAAGCTGGACTACAGTGTGTACTCCTTATCTGTGTATTCTAGTAAAACTTCCTGTACCTCAATCTTATTGTTCATCATTTTTGGGGAAGTTGTAATAGAATTCTAACCTGTGTAATGTCCCCCGTGCATTCCTCCGTGGTGGTTGCAGACGGCATACAGATCGTAGAGAAAGTCCGGAGGAGCCAGGTCCAGTCTCCTGGGCTGCTTCCAGGCCGGTAGAAGAGGAGGTGGGGGGCCATTGTTACGGTTCACCACGTGAGGAGTCATGTCCAGGTCCACCAGGGGGAAATGCACAAACGTGGTGAGCTTGTTCCTTTTCTCACCCACCTGCCTGAAGCGCTTCAGGTGGAGGATGAGGATGTCTGGAAGGGTCCAAAGACTCATCTTTACCATGCCCTGCTGCAGCTGCTTACAGTGGGGGCACTTCCAGGCGTCATCTGGGGCGAGCTGGTGATAACAAAACAAAAATCATAGACGAAAAAACTGACGTCTTTACAAGTGATAACACCTGAAAAATAATTCAAGTTTTTCACGTTTTTCAGAGCTGCGTTCTAAATCAATTATCAACTAATTATCTGATTACTGACATCTCTAATCTAAGCTAATCTAAGCTAATCTAAGCTAATCTAAGCTAAATGCCCTGACAGGCTGCTGCTCATGCCTGATGGTCAGTGTCAGCACAGCTGTTTAGTCTTATTCCATGTTGGAAATAATACGTGTAGAGACATGGACACAACTGCTGTTTTGAAATCTAGTTCAACACAATAATTTAAAATAACAAACTAATGAAACTGAACGGGACAGAAACGATGAGACCCTTAACTTAAAAATTTTCGCACAACCTTTTAAGGAGCTACTTAGCTACTTTGTCTCCCTCCTCATGAACAAACTGCTCCAGATGTCTCCAGTTTGAAGCGTTCCTTCTCCAGATGTTTCAGCTCCTTCCACAGATGTTCATTATGATTTAGATCATGGCTCATGGAAGGAGACTTCAGAACAGTCCAATTGTTTGTTCTGATTCATTCTTGACTGTTTTATCTCTGTGTTTTGGTTTATTATCTTGTTGGATGACACATGACCTGCGACTTGGAACAAGCTTTGTGACACTGAGCAGAACATTTTGCTCCAGAATACTGGCATGTCCTCAGTAGGGAAAGTCCATGTCTGTATGTTGTTGTTATAAAATGTCAGTTATTCAATTACTTCCCACTTCAGAAGAGACAAAATACACAGACTTCAGGAGCTGCATAAAATAAATTGCCCTTTTCCAACAGGAACAGTATTTTGTGGTATTAAAGTGTAGCCTTGGACTGACTTGACAATGTTTTTATTGTCTCACTTACTACCTTTTCTGTACTTCTGACAGACACTCAAAATACTCTGATGTCCCACGTGTTTTATTGTGTCTGCTGTATCATTACAGCCACCAACAAGTTCATGTTTCAGTTATAGCACTTACATTTGGCAATTTTTATTCTCACTGCAGTAAAAGGCAATTTATACTATGAACAATAAAACAAAATAAAATCTGTTGCATCACTTGATAAAAAATTGGAGCTTTTTAATGTCAGTGCCAAATCTCCTATATAACAGATGGACTACCTGCTCCTCTTTGGTGTAGAGCTGGAAGCACTCATCCAAGGTGCAGCTAAACTGTTGGACGTGCTGCTGCTGCAGATTCTTGACGCTGTCCGCATCCTTTACCACTTCCTCATGAATGTTACCAAACAGGCTGTAGACCCAGGACATGAAGGGTTAGTTGCAGGACAATATAGAAGCTGTTACAGTGATAATGAGAACAAACTGACCAGTCTTTGATTCTGTGCTCCCATTCGATGATGAGCTTCACGTGAGGAGGCCCTCCTGAGCCACAGAGCTTCAGAGCTCTGAAAGACATAAGCAATATGGACTAAGACTTGAAAAATGATTGTGATTCAGATGAAAGTCGCTTGTTCTACTTTTTTTCAACCACTAGATGTCAGCATTGTTGCACTTCTTCAACATGAACCATCATAACTTCTAAAAATGTGTTTGAGTCTTTAGGAATTTTCATCAGTTCTTTTCAAAACATTCTCATAAGTTCATGTTTATTAAGAATTGGTTTTATTGATGTGCCTATCCATAGCTGTTTACATGTGACACTATTCCCTGTGTGAGAACAGTGCTGATGTCTGCAGCCCTACAGGCAGCGCTCATGCTCTGAGCCAAAGGATGAGATCAGCGTGACACATGGGCAGCAATAACAATAGTTGGTAATGTAACAACGATGATGTCAGTTGGCTGATAAACAACCTCCTCAGTACCATAGTCACCATTTTAGTTTAAAATGACAGTGCACTGACATTTACTCATCCGTCCAGCTGTAAGGTGCACTTGTGTGACGCAGACATTCACGGCTCACAGCTGTGTGTGTGTTTGACATGTTATTCTGAGGAGCGCTCTGTTAAAACATACAGAAAATGATATTATTCACTGTTCTATAGTTGAAAAGATGAGGATTTCTTTTTATTGCGATTCTTGGACTCTTTCATGTCACTTTGTCAAGAAATGTAATGTAACGGGTAGGATGTTAGGGTACGAGGTGGAGAATGGTGGCACTGATGGAGTTTGGTGGTTGAGAATTTGTAGATTCAGCCACATTCTAACAGGATGAGTAGGTAGAAGTGTTGTTATTCAGTGTGAGGGGGACATTATCCACTGAGCTCAGAGTCAGACAATGGCTAAACCCTGTTTCATCCCTTTCCCGTTACTCCATAGACCAGCGGTCACCAACCTTTTTGAAACAGGGAGCTACTTCATGAGTACTGAGTCATACGGGCACCATGTTGATGACCCCTGCCATAGACCCCACTCCGATGGTTTCCATTTTCACACCAGGTTGTTTTGGCAATGTAAATAAAATGATGAAGGAGTAGGACTACCAGGCCCTTTGAAATAAAAACAAATGTTCAGGGACGTATTTGAAACAAATTAGGATAAATGGAAAAATAACAATTTCTCCAAAAGTTTTGAATTCCCACCACCTTAAAGCTATAGTGCGTAACTTCTGTCACCCCCTAGTGGAATTTTGCGTTATTACAACAATGAAGCTGGCGCTTCCATATGAGGTACGCCCACCTGTCCCCCCCTTCCAACCGCTATCCCTCTGCCGCTGTGATTCGCGATTCCACAACATTTTTATTCTGTTTGAATAAGGACAGCTGTTGAAAAAAGATGGACTCTTCGGAAGAACTTCCAGATAAGTGTGTCTCGGCCGTTTCTTTGGCTTCTCCGCCATGTCGCTTTCCCGTTCTGCCTGCACTCTGCCTCCTGCTACGAGACTCTCCGCTCGTCCTCCCCCTCCCTTCTTGTTGTGATGTAAAAGACGTAATTTCCTGCGCGCCAGATGTCGCCGGTCGACACGCAAAGTAAAAATGATATATATTGAAAAATACCGTGAGATGTTTGAGGAGCCGATCGGCTTAATCTGCATTGTGTCATCTCCTCTAATGGTGGCTTGGCTGAAACGGACATTCACGGACATGTAAAAGTTACGCACTATAGCTTTAATATAAACAACTGGGACATTTTTTTTGAGCAAATATTTGAATATTATTGATCCATGTTATTATCTAGCTGCCTCTTGCTCACATAATAATTATCCCAGTATGTTTAGTTGTAATTACCTTCACCATGGAGTTAATGTTTCTGTTGGTGTTATTTAACTGTCAGTTAACAGAGTAACTAGAAATTAGTTATAAATGGACATGAATGTAATTTTTATTAAAGGTTGTGAATGAAAACCAACAGATTTAATGATGGGATTTATTTAAAAAACCACCACTAAGGGAAAAATCCCTTTCATGAATAACATAATTTCAATGGTTAAGAGCATATTTTTCATGGTAATAAAATAAACGTAGCACTATTAGTTTTATGTGTAAATCACATTATAGGGGAAATGAGCTGCTTGTTGAAGGTCTGAGATCTCAGACTGCTCTAGTTTCTTATTTGATGCTTAAAAACCATCATGATGAACATGTGGGTGAGTAGACAGGACAATCAGCATGATGCATGCAGTGCATGGACTCTGGTTCCAAAAATATTAGATGGCATATTGGGATATTGTAGCTTCACCTTTCAACAACAGAAGAAGAAGACATCTACTTATAAAAAATAAAGAATAATAAAATCCAATTGACAGAAGAGGGAAAGTAATAGCTAATACATGGAGGCACTCTCCTCTCAGAATGCAAAAACTGTTTAATAAAGTCATATAAAACACTGGCTATTATTTCAGCGTGAGCCAGAAAGCTAATTTAAGAATTTTGTTTGGCCTGTCTGTACTTTTTGGTATTTGGATAAAGTTTTTGGTCAAAACTACTTCATACTTCTCAGATGAGCGCCAGCTAATCATCTATTCTAACATCAGGATGTTGCTCTGTTAAATGTGGATGTATTCAGTCTTAGGAAAGTAAACAATCTTCACATAAACACTTGAACAATCTTTACCCAGGACTCTAAAGTTTCCCCTCCCCATAACTTTAAACTCTGAGCTGTATGTTCTCAGACGCGACATGAGTTTAAAGAAGTTCAGATTAGTAGGTTTAACAACCCTGTTTCATGGATTAATACATGTTCCTCCTGATCATCTATAGAGCTTAAAAGTCCATCTTCTTTGATTAAAGGATCTTTAAAAAAAAAAGCTAAGAAAACCAGGTTTGCATATTTCTCGAAGGCTGTATTCACACCCGGTTCCACTGGGGGCCAAAATTGCAACATTGTTGCTGTTCTTAGTTGGTTTGGATTGCTGCACTTCCTGGTGCTGCGAGTCTCCTACAGTCAAACGTAAACAAACAGAGTAGCAGCAGATTCTGGTGGTTTTGGGATTGATCTTATGTGTTTGGCAAATATTATACCAGATCAATATTCTGCAGCAATGGGTTCAGGATGAGCCGATAACGAGGCAGGATGCCCCGCACAATATAGTGCTCTTCCTGCTTTTGGTACGGTCCTGGTCTGGTTGTGTTCACACTTGCAATCGAACCGCTCCAAAGTTTGTTTCAATCAAACCGAGACCCACGTTTTTAGGTGGACTAGAGTTTGGTTGCTTGGTCTGAATCAGAGTTTGATTGCCCGTTCAGACCTCCCTAAACGAACCAGACTTTTTCTGCAAGTCAACTCGAGTTCAATTCAAGCGGACTAAACAAGGCTGGTGTGAATGCACCCTAACATGAGCAGAGGAAACTCTAAGGTGCTATTTGACACAATTAATTGTTACTTTTGCTAAACCAGCTGTTGTGTCAGTTTCAACAAAAGGATTAGCTCAAGCAACACGCCAAAGCTGCTGAAGATCTAGTAGACCTGGACCAGGTATTTGAGCTAGGTTTAAATATCCACTCTGATGAACATGTACCGTATTTTTCGTGTTGTTAACATGTTCTTGTGGCATTTTTCTGATGCTAGAGAACATATCGTAAGAAAACGAAGCATTTCTGAATATTTCTGCATTCAAATCGCTGTGAATCAGTAGCAGGTACAAAAACAGTCTAAAAAAGACTGGATTTGTGACTTAGAAAAGCCACTGGGCGGGCCACAAGCTCCTGCTCCAAGCTAGCTGTAAGCTAGCGGTAGCGCTAGCATAAATAGAGATTTCGCAGCAACAGGGAGGGGTGAGAGGGTCCTCCATGCTAATGGTTCCACCCACAACACAGGTGAATTACTAATGAGCTACTGCCGCTATGCAGAAACTACTTACAGAAAAGAGCCCAGATTTTGTGATTTTGGGTAAAAATGCCACAGTCACAATTTAAAGACCACCGAGATGCTTTAAAATAGCTTATAAAATGATCAGAGTGGGTCTTTAGACACTACTCAGATTAGTTTTACCAATAATGACTTATTTTAACTGTAATTCTGCTTTTCTAGTGTGAGAAATGTAGTATTATATGTAGAGGGTGATAAAAGTGAACATGACTGACCAAAACATCAACACTTGCATGTTAAAAATTTTGTCCCAGTTTGAGGGTTAACTTGGGGACAGAGCTTATTTCTGAGCCTTTAGAGTTTCAACACTATCATTACAGTTTTTCTGATACAGTGTGCAACACATCTGCATGTCAAAAGGGTTCAAAAGGCTTTGCAACCATCAGCACCATTCAGTGAATAAATGAACTGTTCAGAACAGCTTTACAGATGGAAATCCATTCAAGACATTGCAGAAATGCCCCTTTAAACAGAATTTCATGTTTCCCACTTAAAGCCCAAAGATGTGAAAAGAAACATCAAATGAAAAAAATACCTTCACATTGCAGGTGAAGCTGTAAAATCAAGTCAAACATTTGAAAAACGCAGAGTAAACACACACAAAAAAAGAAAAGGTAAAACTATCAGATCTAAACATTCTATAGATGTTAGATTTTATCAGAAGAGTGAGACACAATCCTGCAGGCAAAACTCTGTTTGGCAAAATCTAATTGGCTGCTTCCGTGTGCCTGAATCTTTTTTTCATGAAACAATTTGTTAGATGAGATTAGAGCAAACTCAAATTACATCAACAAGCTTGTAGAAACATTTGATCCTTTTTTTTTTTGCTGGAACTCCTGAACATAAGCATTTCCAAACAAAGACAGCATTACAGAATAACAATCATCTCTCAGTTTGATGATAAAATGGTTGTCTGACTGAGTTTGCTGAAAGGAGATTTGTTATGCTGGACATACAATTTTTGCTTCAGCACAAGTGTTAATATTGGCTGCATTAATACATTAAAACAGCATGTACATTTATTACAGCCCCTGTGATTAACTTTAATCATCTTTTGCAGCCTTCATAGTTTTATTTAGCAGTGATTGTAGAGACAAAAGGACAAAAGATAAATTAATAAAAAAGAACAGAATAATAAAACCCAAGTCGACATGTTCTATCCCCTTAATTAAAACCAGTTTTTAAGTCTGTAACACAGAAACTCTAAATTAGTTCAGATAGGTGAAGGCAAACAGAAATGTTTTTATAAACATGTTTCTTTTTTTGATTTTTATTATAACTGTAAAAAATGTCCAAATAATGAATCAATAAAAATGTATATTTTGTTGATTTAAAAACACTGTGCGAATTGTAGAAGAGACCAAAAACTATAAGGAACTGTTCAAAAGCATCAGGGGACACGAGACAAGTAACAGCATGAATATTGTCTTACAATTATTTAGCAGGGAAGGTGACACAATAATGAGCACTCCTCTCTGTAGAGGATTTATGGGTTTGACGGAACATGTAATCAACACCCAGAGATTAAAAACTGATAATGGAGCACTGCTCAGATCAGCTCTGGCAGCAGATGGAAAATTATTTAACACTTGGGGCAAATAACAGCAGGTCTGGTTTCAGTGTGTTTAAGGATTGCAGGATTAATTTGTATAAAACATTTATATTCAGTCGGCTTTTTCCAGGTATTTGGACGTGCTCACCTGTCAACAGCAGGATGATAGAGTGGCCGTCCATCCTGAGGGGACAAGTAGCTGTAGAATGGAGACCCTCCCACCACACGGATGTTGAAAAGCACTCTGGTATTCTGGAAGAGGGGTACAGAACACCTTTTATAACAAGATAGTTCAGCTATATGATCTAACATCAGAGATGTGAGACCTAGTTCCGCACTACATGCACTTTAATTGACAGACTATTTATGAATATTGTCTTACAATTATTTAGCAGGGAAGGTGACACAATAATGAGCACTCCTCTCTGTAGAGGATTTATGGGTTTGACGGAACATGTAATCAACACCCAGAGATTAAAAACTGATAATGGAGCACTGCTCAGATCAGCTCTGGCAGCAGATGGAAAATTATTTAACACTTGGGGCAAATAACAGCAGGTCTGGTTTCAGTGTGTTTAAGGATTGCAGGATTAATTTGTATAAAACATTTATATTCAGTCGGCTTTTTCCAGGTATTTGGACGTGCTCACCTGTCAACAGCAGGATGATAGAGTGGCCGTCCATCCTGAGGGGACAAGTAGCTGTAGAATGGAGACCCTCCCACCACACGGATGTTGAAAAGCACTCTGGTATTCTGGAAGAGGGGTACAGAACACCTTTTATAACAAGATAGTTCAGCTATATGATCTAACATCAGAGATGTGAGACCTAGTTCCGCACTACATGCACTTTAATTGACAGACTATTTCAATTTGAACTTCCTCTTTTCTAAAACAGTGATATTGTGTCACTGAGGCCAATAATATATCGGGGTCCACCCCTTTATTCCAACATAAGAACATCTGAAGTTTTTCTACATGATACCAAGGAGATCCTTTAGAAAAATGCCATATGGAAAATGTGATTTTTGTCAATAATTACTGAACTAATAATGTTTTAAGGTATTTTTCATGGTCAAGGAATCTGATAATGTCGCTACAACAAAGGTGAGAGTGTTATTTCAGGTGTAAATCACAATATGGGTGAACTTGAAGAAGGTCTGAGATCTACGAGGGCTTTTCCATTTAGTGATTTTGAGTCATTTGTCCTGAGAATTGATGCCCTCTTGGGCTAAACGGTAACAACTTTATGTTCTTCTGATGTAGATCTCATCAGAATTTCTGTATATAACTATAAATCTACTAGTAAGTCTCAGTTATCAGTGAACTAATCAGGAGCACCAACATGTGTGCAAAGAAACCTCGTTTGGTTTGTGTTTGTTACTTTTTGAAGTCGCAACAGTTCAAACCGAGTCAACAAGTAGATCCTTATTTTGCTATTGGTAGTATAATATACAAAAAATACACATTGACTCACCCCAAGACAATCAGTCTCCTGTCTCATGATTCCCTCTAACTGACTGAAGGTTGAGATGATGATGAAAACACAAATAATGTGCTGATATCTACCTCCTCCTCCAAGGCACAAGAATATTACTCTGAGATCTGCACAGATTGGCGAGGCTTTAAAAAAGAGAAAGAAACTGATTTCCTCTTGTTCTACTAAGATCAGGTGTATTACAGGATGATTTCAACCCTCTCGACCCCCCGCTGGCTCATGTGAAGAAAGTGCAGGCCAGCAGGAGTTTTGAATCACAGCGTGGCAAACTGCACATTCCAGAAAAATATTAAAATCCTCAACAAAAGAAACTACTGGAATGTTCGACCCCCTGAAGAAGTTAAAAGATATTTCTAAATGACTGGCTAACACATGATATATAGAAATATTCAAAACAAACACTGCTGAGCTGAGAACAGATTTTTCTTAAAGTGATATCAAGGCTGTAATCATTTTTTTTTATAAGTTCAAGGTTGGATTATTGAGACTCCTGTTATTGTGGGATCAGCCTGTTTCTGCTGGTACCGACTTCTGTTGCCAAACAGGCACCATAAAAAGCCACAATATCGCTCCTGTTGTAGCATTTCTTTATTGGCTTCCTGTATATTATAACTCTAAACACCAGAAGATGCGAGGCAGGTGATGTTTAGCAAGATGTTTCACAAACCACTAGATGGATTTCAAGAAAACTCAATGAATACAGCAACAACTAACATTTGGAGTCAAGATGGCCACTATTCAAAATGAGCAAACACACAAATAGTTCATGATCCTTTCCACCAGACATATAGCAGTACGGCGCGTTTTACTCGCGTAATCAGCCGCGTGTCCCATCCCACCGGGAGCGTTTTAGATGCGTATCGTTCACGAAAGCGTTCCATCCAGCTGATCCCGGGAGATCACGAAATCACAGGAGAATTGCAAAATCACGTGTGATTTCATCTGTACGCACAACAACAACCAGGGAGAAAGACGACAACATGTATCCAGAAGGTACTATGTGGTTTAGTTTCACACCACCTATGGACTTCAAACCCGTCACAGGTAATGTATTTTTTCATAGTCAAGTGAATGGAAATCTGCACGTGTCCTTTATTTTGAAACTTCCAGGTATTTTACTTTTCACGAACGACTGATTTCTTGTCTGGTCCAAACTAAACTGCTGAGCTTGACACATTTTAGAAGCGTACCGCGTAAAAAATAGAACTGCTGCATCAATTTAGGAGAGGACCACGACACTACCCTTACGCGTTAGGTTTAAAGGAGGGGTAAGAATCAACAACACGGAGAGCAAACAGATCCTTTGAGTTCTTATGATATTTCTTGAGATCATGCATGACATTGTTCTCATTTCTCAACATAAAATGATCTTTTTTCAGCTGTAGCATTAAAGCTGCTATACTTAATTTGCATAACAAATTAGCTTAACATATTTTTTTTCATGCCCATTAAAAACGTTTTAACACAGCATGGAGAAAAATATGTTGTGAAGATTAAAAAAAAGATGAAAAAAACAAATAATTAAGTGGTTCTCCTGTATTTGTCTAAAAACACCAACCAATCAAATGGTTCCAGAAGGAATGATTGGACAGTCTCTCCAGCCATATGGACTTCCACATTTATTTGGCTTCTGTGCTCCTAAAAAACTGAGACACATTACCGCAGCACACCACTGCTGGGAGTGTTCGCCGCTCTACCATGTCACAGCAGGAGAAACAGCCGCCGGCTGGTTCCGCGTCAGGTTCAGGACAAAATAACAATTAATGTCAGTTGTTCGTTGTTATATTGTTTTGACTTACCGGTGATTCCACTATGTTACGGTACTTGAATGAACTGCAGACCAGTGTCTTGCACTTGGTCGTCTTCTGGGGCTACATGTGTTTCCAAACCTGGGGGGGGGCATGGCTTAGGAATTCTACCCGATGGGAGGGGTGAGAGTTCTGTGACTTTGTTGACGTTCTAAGCTAGGCAATTTGAAATCAGGTATATATCACCTTTAAAGGTGGGTAATTTGCATTTCTTCATGGACTACTAGGTCTTTTTTACTTTTAGATACTAATGATTTGCCTTTATATTGCTTAATAATAGTTTGATTGTACAAGGAGGTTTCAGATTGCTCTGATTAGTTCACAATAAAAGTCTCTTTACTGTTCTCATGACAATAAATATCCTGCTGCAACTGAATGTCAGTCTTGTGTAAAAAAATCCAACAATCTTTACATAGTCATATGCTGCTGATTGTACAGTCACCAGGTACCACTTTTAAACCTGAAATGCTAAGCATCAGAGGCAGTAAAGACGCCTGTCAGATGTCTCTATTTAGTTTTGGGATTGCATCTTCCACTGAATCTAAATTTAGGTTAACAAGAAAGAAAGCCACTCATGGGTATAATTTATTGACAGAGGAAAACTACATATCCTGTTGAGATGAAAGGTTTGAAGAAAGCGTCTGCTCCCAGTCTAGCAAAGGTGGGCGCCAGCCGAACTGATTATACTTTATGAGCCTGGTTTTAATTAAATGGCTGACAGCGTGGGGCGCAAAGGAGACAAGAGATCTCCAACTGAGTTAGCAAAGACTCTGCACCTGCCTCTTCTCTTGCAATCTCAAAGAGCACAAAGTAATCCGGTTTTCTTGCACAACCCATCAGAACGTATGGCTCAAAATCTGATTGACTACGTATATGACAGAATTATATTGTAGGTGGCAGTAAATGCATAAGTAAGTTGGTTTGCCACATGCAATTAAATGACAGAAGAAGAAAAGATGTGTTGTGGCTATTTTGTTCTTTTTTGTTCGTGAATGGTAAATCATGTTATATGCATTTTTTGATTTTGTTTATAACAGTAAGAATATATTGTTTATTTGTAAATTTTGTTTAAAATTTTTTGTGAAAGGTTTGTAAACTTTTGGACTCTCTCATTAATTAACGGGATGAAAAGCACTTGTCGGGTTAGTTGGAGGGAGGTTTTTATAAAATGACTTTTTTAACCACTTTTAGACTTGATGACTTATTTTACGTTAATTTTCGTTTTGTCAAGTATGCAAGAGTCTTCTGAACAAGTTTTGAGTTATATTTTTGTAAGAATAAATAGAATATTTCTTCAAGTTATCAAGTTCGAAGTGCGTGCTTAAGAAAACCACCCGTCACAACCAACAGTCTTTTTGATGGATTACTTTTGGTTGGAATATAGTTAAAAGGCCGTGACAAGATGCATCTAGGTTTATGAAGCACAAAGTGTAAACACAACAAGAAAGAGGAGGACATGGAGAGTACAAGAACTGTACTAAAGTGAAACTTCTGTGACACAAATTATAACTCATTTACTGTTTGTGAAAGAGATCAAATTCAAATCCTTTGACATAAGGACCAGACAGAAGATTGTAATGATTCTTCAAAGATGAGGAGAGCTTTGCAGAATCGTGCATACCTCCTGGGAGACCATAGGTCAGATTTGATGCAGACGTTTTCCACTTTGACAGACAGAAAAACAAACATGTCAAGTAGGATGGTTTGTATGAGACTTGGATGTGAAAGGGTTAAACTATAAGACCAGAACAGTGCTGACTGGGACTGTGTTTGCTCACTATATGGGGGCGACAGTACTTCAGAAGGCAGAGCAGGTCGTCCAGTAATTGGAAGGTTGGTGCTTCAAATCCAGATTCGTCCTAGTCCTTCTGCTGTAGTGTCCTTGGGGAGGACACGTCACCTGCCTCACCTATGTATCAGTGTGCAAGAGGGCAGCCTGGCTTCTGTAAGACCGCTTCAGGGCAGCTATGGCTACATTGTAGTTCACCCACACCATTATAGCACTGAGACTGAATGAATAATGGATTCATTGTAAAGCACTTTGAGTGTCTTGAAAAGCGCTATATAAATCTAACCCATTATTATTAAATAGTCAACCATTTTATGGGTCCACAATGTAATTTTTCTCACATTTTATAGTGCCCTAGAAACTCATCATGCAGTACAGTTAAAGTAATGTACAGAACTTGTACACTACATTGGCAGAAATGGACCATGGTGCATTGCAGCCAGAGCTAACATGAGCACGCTAGCATCTTAATAAATAGGAAATTCAGATTCTTTAGAAATGTTTGATTTCCTGGACATCTCAGACATAAAAAGACTCGTCTCCTTCCTGCCTGAGCTGCAGGGCTCATGAAACTATTAGGAAAATCAAAGATAAATTTAAAACCATTTTTATTAAGACTGAACTTTAAAGGTGGGCTACCTTGTTAAAAAACGAACCTCATCTGAACCAATGCTGAAACTCTAAAAATATGTTTTATGCAGAAATATTTTAAAAAGTTTTTGATAACAGTAAATCTTTAAATGTTTTGGTGAAGTTGTAGCTGCTGTATGTTTTTATAAGTAGTTGCATTACAATGATTTCTTCTCTGGTGTTGACCGTGTTCCTTGAGCTTCTTGTGGTTCCTGTTCCAGCCTTTGTTTGGGTGAATTTATTATTACCTCAGTCAGGAAATAATGTTCTTTCCACAGTTTGTTAGTTTGTCTGTTAGCAAGATAACTTAAAAAGTTCTTGATGGATTTTGATTACATTTTCAGGAAAGGTCAGAAATAGTCAAAAGAAATAGTGAGTAGATTTTGGGGGTGATCTGGATCACTGTCTGGATCCAGAATGTTTTTAAGGATTCTTCATCATTGCGTGATAGAGCTGTTTTAACATATCTGTATGTAACTCATCAATAAATACAGGGTGAGTTTAAAATAGGTTCTACATGATACCAAAGACTGATCTGGATCAAGGAAATTCCACCTTATCTGATCTGGAAAAGAAACAAATATTATATTATATTTTATCACTACAAGAACGATGTTATAAACCTGCAGCAAATACCAAAACATAGTCGAGACACTGTAGAATCAGACGTGTGTTAATGGATTTGATGTTCCTTCAAAAGTTCTGCAGAAGAATAACCACTGAACTAATAATGAGATCAATGTTGATCCAGTTGTTAAAGATGTTTTTATGGTCAATAAATCTGATAATGTCAATACAGCAAAGGTGAGACTGTTATTATTAATGTAAATCACAATATGGATGAAACTGAGGTGGTTGGCGGAGTTCTTCAATCTACAAGTACTTTTCTATTTAAAGATGCCCTTCCATTAAAAACGTTTTTCTGAGGTTTCTGTTGAATATTTTAGCTCCACATGTGTTCTTACCTTCCTAGTGGGCGTGAAAACAGGTCAACAACTTCTCTTTCAGTTTTAATCTCTCAAACTACGCAGGTGGTGATAAAACCCGAGTTCTCCCGAGTCTGAACAGCCTGTATCTGTTTCGTCACAACTCCTTTGTTTGTTAGTATTCATCAGCTCCCGCTGTTGAAACCACACCTAGCATGCTGCTGGCTAAAAGCTGTTAGCATAAACACGTATCAAACAGGAAGACACGACGTCTGACGTTGCCATGCGCAGCAGGGCAGGAAACAGTATACCTTGCTCTCATAGGCTAGTTTGTTAGCCAATCAGAGTCCAGCAAATTCAAATAATGAATATTAATGAGTTGCTGCTCAAGGCCTGACGGAAGGAGCCGGAACCACCCGAATTTTAATGCAGACAGATTGAAAGGTCTGTTAATCAGTGTTTCCTGATGTTTTTTAGATATAAAATGTTTCATATTACTGGTTAATACTTAAGAAATAACCACAAAGTCCTGAAATTTGTATGAAATGGCCTCTTGAAGTATTTTATTTATTCCTGAGTCTCTGTGTCCTCTGTGCATTTGCATCCTCCAGTCACACCACTTTTCGACCGATATCTAGTCAGGAACATGTAATTTTCCTTTTACTTTTCATAGAGATGTGAAAACAAAATAAAAAAATAAAAACACATGTATATATAACTACTGCAGCAGGACATGGTCCCAAATCAGTTCACCTGGCTCTGGTTGGTTGTGCCAGTGTGAGTACAGCTTTCTGTTCCAGCTTGTGCCTTCGCAACAGCAAAACACAGTGTTACTGTGCAGGCGTGCTTCACTCTGTCACAAGCCAATAAACCTGCTAAAGAACAGGTGCATCAGCCAGCTTGGCAGGAGGGAGCTGTGTCTGAGCTCCAGCCGGTGCTCAAAACACACCCACACAAACGCGGACAATAAAATGAGCCTTGTGGAAATAAAGTTACTGTACCCTCATTCAAAATCTAATTAACTTGCTTTTAGTTTAGAGAATATGACCACAAAGGGATGTAAGCTAGCACATGTTTGTTGTTGTCTCTCTGTTGTTGTTGCATTAATAATTTTTGTCCCCAAAATAAAAGAAAAACAGGGAACTTTGGAGAGTGTGTGACTTTACATGGTAACCATGTTACAGAGTGTTATTGTGCCAAAACCTAGTGAGACAGTAAAAATCTTAACAGCTTATTTATGTTGTTTTTCATGATTTCTTTGAAGACGTGGTGAAAAAATAGTTAAAAAGCTAAAGCTAAACTACTAATAATTATCATTACATGATTGTTTTTAAACATTACCTGTGCTGGAGCTCCATTGATCATCAGGTAATAAAGCTTGCTGAGGACGCTTTGCTGAAGCTGGTCCCAGGAAATAGACCGATCCTCCCTCATTAGGAACGGAGGTCCAAACCTTAAACAAACAGATGGAATTAATGTCACAAAAACTACAGGTTGAAGAGTTTAGAGCCTAACTACTCAACCACAATATGTCAGATCAATTCTTCATTATGTTGGACATTAAAAATTAATTGATGATCATTAGCCGTGATTAGCAGATCATCGTAGCATATCCGCAGAAACACAGAGAAGGATGGTAACGAGTAAAATATGGCCGATGAGGAAGACAATGATCTGTCTGAGACTGCAGATCACATGGCATGTTTATTATAATATATTTCTAACCGAGAACAGCTGTTAATGCAACTCCATAAAGGAGCAAAACAGTGAAAGAGAAGCACATTAGGGCTAAAATCCTGAAAAATTAAAGATTTTCTGCTCTTGTAAAAATAGTTTTTCCTTTTGCAGCTTTTCTTTATGTGCATTTAAAAAAATAAGAGACTCAAAAGTGACGACAGTTCATCTGGATTTTACTCAGTTATACAGAGTCTAGACAGCTTTCCGACATCATTCCAAACAAATCCAGCTGACATTTGCAATAATAATGCTTGTGAAATCAGATCTCCTTGAATTCTTTTGTAGGATAAGATGAGTATGTTTTCATGTTTTATCAGTCAAAGTGGTTCCAATCTCTCTCTAGAAGCTTCGGCTCACCTTCCTTTAGTGAAACCGTTCAGTGTTACAGGAGTTCAACTGATCGTAACAACATTTCTTTATCCTAGTAGCTTAATTTCATATTTGTTTTTGAAACCATACACTTGAAACTACAAAGAACATTTTCCTTTTGCTCGGCAATGAAAACAAGTTTTGTGTTTCTTCTGGAGGAAGACTGAGAATAGAAGGAGAGGCTACATGTAAAATTGAAAAAGATGTGAATCATCTATTACTTCACAGCAAACTGCACAACAGTAAGAATATAAGCTGCTCAGTTTTGGACTATAATATTTATGGAGGTGTGAGTTTATCACCATTTTCACAGAGTTACATTTTGGGAAAAAAAACACCCGTTGTGGGATCAAGGTGGTGGAATCTCTCCTCACAGTCTGAGGATACTGTGTCTGTATTTATTTTTCCAACTGCCTCCACACACACACACGCACACACACACACACACACACAGAGGACAAACATAAAAAAGTGTAACAAAAGTGAAACTCCTTCTACCTCTGAAACAAAAGAGACAAAAGAACAATCAGCGTTTAGGTTTTATCCACATAAAAAGTTGATTTCACAGTTCAGAGATATAAACAAACCTGAGTTTCACACTGGTTTTCAGTGATGTACCTGTGATGTGATTCTACAAAGAGCTCAGAGAGAGAAGCAAAAGTATGCGACTCCAGTGTCATTTTCTTGGCACAGCGTGGCCCCCCAGCTGTCATCTGATGAGAGCGAGAGATGTGGGCGGTTTGAGCAATGACACAGAGGCGTCTGAAGGAGAAAGTGAGATACCGACCCTCATGAAGGGGCTCAAAGTTTCTCACAGCCAGATCACATATATTGATCTCTCTGGACTCTGTCGGTGAGTCAGCTGTCTGATGAAACTCCACACTTAGACAGATGTCAGAGTCCTTGGTTGTTTGATATGGAACTTATCACACTGAGTCATAGCACAAAGTGAAATGTGAAGGCTTTTACCTTTTATTTATTAAAGAGGCCCTTCCATTAAAAACGGTTTTTCTGAGGTTTCTGTTGAATATTTTAGCTCCACAGGTGTTCTTACCTTCATAGTGGGTGTGAAAACAGGTCAACAACTTCTCTTTCAGTTTTTATCTCTCAAACTACGCAGGTGGTGATAAAACCCGAGTTCTCCCGAGTTCGAACGGCCTGTATCTGTTTCATCACAACTCCTTTGTTCGTTAGTATTCATCAGCTCCCGCAGTTGAAACCACGCCTAGCATGCTGCTGGCTAAAAGCTGTTAGCATATGATNGTAGCAAACAGAAAGACACAACATCTGACGTTGCCATGCACAGCGGAGCAGGAAACAGTATATCTTGCTCTCATAGGCTAGTTTGTTAGCCAATCAGAGTCCAGCAAATTTGAATAATGAATATGAACGAGCTGCTGCCGAAGCCTGACGGAAGGAGCTGGAACCACCCGAATTTTAATGCAGACAGATTGAAAGGTCTGTTAATCAGTGTTTCCTGATGTTTTTTTTAGATATAAAATGTTTCATATTACTGGTTAATACTTAAGAAATAACCACAAAGTCCTGAAATTTGTATGAAATGACCTCTTTAAGCGAACCAAAAATCCTCGTACGTGCTCTATCGATGAAAAACAACACATAGCTTATGAGCAGCTGCTTCAGCGCAATCAGATGTAGTTATGTCCACGAAAACGATATACTTACAGGTTTTGTTGCTCAGGTGAGGTGCATGATGACCCCCCCCCCAAAAGATCCCAAACACAGAAGGTAACATGCCTGATGCTGTGTCTTTAGCTCTGCATCAGGATGATGTTCAATTAAGTAAGAAATGTGTAACCTAAAGGTGTTAGTGTGCTATATAATACTTCTTAAACTATTTTAAATAAATCAAATATTTTTTAGCACTAGTTTACATAATATGAGTAACAGATATCCACAAATGCCACATTTGTTTTTAATAGATAAAATGGTTGATGCCTTTTATAGAAAGATCTTGCTGATTTAAGCAAAACGATGCTAAAGCTAATCCTGTTAAAGGAGCATAACTCTGGGAAGAAGTTCTAAGTTCCAACTGGAATTTCTTACTAACCAAAATAATTATTGAGGAAAAAAATAGTCCAAATTTAAAACTTAGGACCAGATTTTATCACAATAGTAAACCAAGCTCTGTTCTTTTGTTTTTGAAATACAAACACAAAATAACACTGTCTGTGTTATTGTTAAAACCAGGAGCATTTCAGCTGTGTATCACTCGCGTAACGCATTCCACCCAGCTGGTCCCGGGAGATCACAAAATGTAATTTCATCAGTACGCACAACAACAAGCAGGGAGAAAAACAACGTGTATCCAGAAGGNTATGTGGTTTATTTTCACACCACCTTCAGACTTCAAACAGGTACTATATTATTTCGTCTCGCAAACGGAAATCTGCATGTGTTCTTTTATTTTGAAACTTTTGGGTATTTTACTTTTCACGAATGCCCGATTTCCTGTCTGGTCCAAACGAAACTGCTGAGCTTGATGCGTTTTAGAAGTGTAGTGCATAAAAAATGTAACTGTCCTTTAAAGGCTGTGTCACTTTGGTTCGGAGACGCGTCTGATTCACATTGCTTCACGTCCGATGGAAACCGTCTCATGACTTGCCATTATTATGAGGCTATCAGCCGCTTATTATGCTTTACTGATGTTACGCGTCTATTACGAGTCCGGTGGAAAGTTAGGGGTAAGACCCAAATTCACAAAAGCATCTTTTTCAAGTGCAATTTCTTATTTTTTGCAGCTACATCTAACTCACAGAGCCATCACAAAGGGTCAAGTGTGTTGAATGGTGAAGATGAAATATAAGTGGCATTTAAATGTTTGCGTTTTAGGTGATAAAAACACCTTCATTCTGATAAACTCTGTTTATATTTACTATTCCTCCTTTTCTGAGCCCTACAAACACTTCCTAGACAAAAAACAAAACCCAGCCAGGATGTGTCTGCTGTGCCTTGCAATGATTCCCAACCTGTTATTAAATAATTACAACGTAAGAGCCGAGTTCAGCAAACACACAGTCGGTGTAATTACCTCCCAGTCTGCTGTCCGGCTCCAGCAGCGTTACACACCAGCAGCAGAATCTTGACGGGGACTCCGTGGTTGAGAAACTCTGATGATAACGCTCCAGATGACGGTAACCTTTGACCTTCAGGACCAGTAGAATATGGAGATGATGGCAAGCTGTGATGGTACCCTGGGGTTGAATAGCAACACAAAACAAAAGTAGATAATATTTAAGTAAATGTAAGTAAACAACTTTTCTTACATAATAACCCACTTGATTTCACATCTACTCTTTGAAGAACGATACACAGCTTTAAAGTGCTGAAAATACGCACTTTGAACTTAAGTTAACATCTCAAAGGAGGAGTGTGAAAGAAAATTGAGATATATAAATTGGCGAGACAGCAGCTTTCTATTTGAGGAGCAGTGATTCATCTGGGAGAGCAGATGGACCAATGGCTGCCTGCTCTGTCAGTAGGTGGTCGTTTCTGATGCTGCTTCAGCTGCACATCCTGTCCTGGTGGGGGGGCCAAGCAGCAACACTTCACTCTAGTCCCTCTTGTGCCTCTTCCAGCACCAGAGGAGTGTGACAAACTGAGCAAAAAGCTGAAATTAGGAGATTCACGTGAGACGTGACGTCAACGGGGGCTGATTTCTTTTCCCCATCAAACGTACGTCAGTCCAGCAGAAGCTCACATGATGGATCACGTGCTTAATTACACATGTAGACATGGAGGCAAAGATATTGATCTGCATTCCACTACTTTACTAAACACTGAAGTTTGTACCTGATGCTTAATTCATCAGGAACAAAACAAATGCCAGTGATGAGCATTTCCTGCTGAGATTCTTCTAATCCTTCTACACACACAATTAGCACGTGACATTGTGACTCTTTAAAACAAAACAAAGAATAATAATAATAAAAAAATGAATTAGAACTGAACCATGCATTAAACAGTCAGAGCTTTAACATGAAACTTCTGATTGCAGCGTCTTGACCTTGAGCACAGTGGTAATTATGCAAAGCTTTTCACTAATCAAGCAAGAAGAAAGTTTTACAAAAGCGACGACCTCTGACAGTTGTTAGAATAATTTAGGAGTGAGAACCTCAGATGAAATTCTTTATGAACCATGAAGCAGTACTGGACTTTGATGGTTCCTTTTTAGAAAATGACTGGATTGTAGTTAATTTGAACCCCCCCGCCTCAATGTGAATGTGTTTCACTGCGATGTGACTGTTGGTAATTTGTGAAACTGAAAGAAAAAAATGTAAAAGGTGGAGTCAGATTGAACTGACACACCTGAAACTGAATAAACTGCAACATTCATACAAACATTGTCACAATTTATTTACTCCTTTCCACCGGATGCGTCAGCAGCACGTTACTGCAGCAGCACGTCTCGCTCACGTATTCTGCTGCTCGGTCCTTTCCACCGGGTGCGTATCAGACGCGTAGCAGAACGGAAGCAACCGTCATTGAAAGAGCACGAAGTCACGCGAGATTAGCAAAATCACGCGTGACTTCGTCAGCAACAACAAGCAGAAAAAACTACAACATGGCTCCAAAAGGTTTGTGTTTTATGTTCTGTCCGTTTTATGTAAATATAAAGGACATTTAAAGATCCAAAGGGCTCCCTCGGAGCATATTTCGGTTTTGGAAAAGTTTACAGCGGGGGTCTACAAAACCCAGTAGTGGAGTGCCATTGTTCAGCAGTTGTCTCTGCTTCACCACACCTCAACAAGGTTGTGAGAAACTATTTTTCAACCTCGATCTTCAAGCCAGACGTCTTCCCCTTTCCAAAAAATGTAGAACTTTTGACGCGTTTCAGACACGTAGCGCGTAAAAAATAGAACTGCCGCGTATGTGCCGCGAGATGTCCCTCCTGAGACGCGTTCGACTCGTGCTGCTGACGGATGCGGTGGAAAGGAGGGGTTAAGAGTTAATTATCTTTTCATTTGTTGCTTTTTATTCTCGTTTTAGTTGAACTAAGAATGTTTTGTCTCCCATCAGTTACTTTATACATGAACAGCTCACATATTTAGACCCATGATGCCGCCATGTCCCATGTCAAAATGCAGCCACGTGCCAGAAGGTCGTCCCACGCTCATACGGCTCTTCTGAACGATGGGGTTGTAGTCTAGACATTAGGTCACGCTGTCATGGATCAAAACATTTTTAAAAATAAAACTGTCTTTATTTAATGCTGAAAAACAATCAAAGCTGGTGTTGTGGTTAATCTGAGTTTTCCCACCGGTGCTTACACCTCACCAAAAGTTAACCCTACAAACCTGTTGATTCCAAATCTGTAATCTGAAAAGGTTTTGGAATAATCTCAGTAGCTGCAGGAAGCCTGTGAACTCAACATACCTCTGCATTCTCACCTTTATATCGTTCATATCGTCACACTAAAGTAAGCCCATAATTAAACACAAACACCAACAGCTACGCTTGTTTGTACAGTGACTGTGGGGGCGCTTAGTTAAGAAAGACATCCGTAGACACCAATAAGCTGCTTATTTTGACTTTTACATATAAAACATGCAATTTGTTCATAAAAAAAACAACATTTATGGGTTAGAAATGTGATTAATGATGTTTCGGGACCAAAGGAAAAATGATCATCGATGTGAATGAGATTAAATTTAACTTTGGAATTTCTTCTGTGCTACTTTTGTCACAAGAACACAAGAAAAATGATGCAATTCATTTGTAATTTGATATTTGAAATAGCTTTTCTGACACTTTTTTTTTTCTCTGATTTTTTCTTCTGTTGATTGAAGAAGAGTTCAGTGCGCCTCTGGCTGGTTTTATGTTATTCAAAGACAAATCTTTTATGATTAGACAGGATGAAAAAGAATTTGACCAATCATTTGTGGAGGTGTGAGTTCATCATCATTTTCATAAAGTAATATTTAGCAAAAAATAAATGTTAATAAATTAACCTCCGGTCCAGCCTCCCAGTTTTATGAGATTTTGTCTTGTTGCTATGGTTACCTAAGGTCTCATTTCATTGTTACTCTTGACCAGAAACACTTGAGTTCTGATCATTCAGGATTTCTACTAAAATTAAAAAAAAAAAAATCAAATCTCATGGACAAAGACAAGCAGTTTATAAAAAAGAATCCTAACAAATGCTTTTGTTCCTCTGGTTCTGGAAAGACGTCTTTCTTGAATCTTCCTGATTTATAGAAATAAAACGGTTGATGTTAAGTTGTAAATCAATTTTGTACTTGATACTGTAATGGATCATCACACGAGTCACCACTGACCAGTTGTTCCCTGCATGATATCCACATCTGGATGTTGACATGACACATATCCAGCTGTGTGCTGCTAACAGAGCTGCTAACAGTTCAGGGAGAAAAGTTTAATGGATCCACACCAGCTGCAGTCTCTTATTTACTGCAGGAGGCTGCATCAGCAAAAAACTACTGCAAATGAATGACGGATTATTGATAGAAAACATTCAGATTAATAATAGTCAATAAATAATCCCATGATCCCATTTTATTTTAAGAGGCAGAGGTGATAGGAAAAGAATGAAATTATGACTTTGGTGTTCAGACAGATTATAAATGCAGAGGTGAGAGGGTGATGTAGGAGATTAATTTGAAAGCTGCTGCGGGAATGTTGAGATCTGTGAGTGGAAAAGGTCACACCATCACGGGTTTGTCTTTGACTTAATCCAAGGGCGTGTCATTTCTTTTACATCTCTTTGCCTCATGTTGCTTCTGACAACCTTTAACATCCACCTGCTTTAGATTCAGTTTATGGCTTTTTTGACCTTGAAACACAGAACATCAACCAATAAAATATGTTTAACATGTAAACTGATTTAGATACTGCAGCATAATACAGTAAAACAATTGAACTGCTCTTTTTCTTGAGTTGCACAGAACTTCTACATTTAGCCTTAAATAAAACCTTAATCTATCATAAGACTCAATTTTTAAGTTTTATTTGAGCATTAACAGATGACCTGTTAAGGTTCTTTTAAGGAATATAAATTTTATATTAGGTTATTGCTAAAAAATTATTTAAAAGTTCATTACATTTTAAAGCATGGGGGTTTGACTGGAGTGATTAAAACCTTTTTTCTGTAAATCAGAATTGTAATTTGTTATTTCAATACTATAATTACTGACATTTTTGACACTATGAGAAATGTAAAATCCATATCACAGGAAATGTTCAAGCTGCTGCCAATGGTTCATTGGGGCTGCCATGGAAACCATGCACCTGTGTCTCTGTGTCCCTTAAAAAGACAGGCACGCAATAACACGGAGGACATTAAGCCTCAAACACACAAAAAGTGTAAGGAAATTCTAAATATCATTGACAGAAAACCTTAACAGATCTTACGCTTTCTGTTTGAGGAGAAAATTCTGAGCTCATGTAGAATTTAGTTGAGCTTGGGAAAACCTAAAAAAAAATGTAAACAACGGAGAAGTCCTTGACCTGTTCAAACTTTAAATCGTGCTTTTACTGTGACTCAGCAATGAAGCTTCAAATAGGGCTGGATTTTCTTACTCTCTTAGCATAATCCCATTGTTGCTAATGTGAACATTGTTCACAATCCATTGCAAATGTCATTACATCATGCAATATACAGCTGCCAAAAGTCCTAGCACACCATTCCATGTTGAGCTACACAATTTGATGTATGTTTTTCTAGAATCTTTCACAGCTACAGGAGAAGACATGAATAAAAACAAGATTTTTTAAGGGCAAATTTTGCTTCAATGGTTTTGCACTGACTCACTTATGCCGCTTTTCCACCGACAGAACACGGTGCGGCTCGGTTCACTTTAGCCCCCTGTGGACCCTTTTCCATTGCCTTTCTCGGGTCTTAACCACGTCATTCCGCACCAACCTGGCTTCTTTTTTCAGACCACCTCCTCGGTGGTCCGAAGCGGCCCAAAGCGGGCCCACACGCCCACCTGTCTACTGATTGGTCCAGTAAACTGCTGCCAGTGACACGACTACCTACGTAGTGGTAGCCCCTGATTGGCCCGGCTGTGTGTGGCGTTCACGTGGTGTGATATAGAAGCGCTCCCGCAAAAGGCTTTAAAAAAAACTCCCAGCAACCATACACATATTTTATTTTAAAATACAATTGACTTTGGACAATGGCGACTTCCTCCACAAGAACCAAAAATCAAACCAACCAAAATGAACCACAGACAGAGTGCAAAGTACAAAAACACACGTATATCCGCCATTGTTGTTGTTGTTTCACGCGCTGTGACGTCGCGGACAAAGACTTTTGCGCGCCACTTTTCATAGCCAGATGGGTCCGCCCCTATCCCCACTTACGTCTGTTTTATGTTTCCACCGCCTCAAGCGAGTTGATCCGCGCTATACTGTACCGCTCTCAAGCGCGCCGTGCCGATTTGTCAGTGGAAAAGGGGCATTATTTGTCTCTAATACAATTCTGTCCCCCTAGTTCATGATGTCTAGGTTTTACTCCCTTTTTAATTTTATTGCACAACCTTTACACGAGCATAAAAACACACCTTTAACAAATTTTCACATGCGGAAAATCGGCGCACATTAAAAATATTCCAATATTACACAGAAATGTGTTCAAAACACGTGTTTTACGTGTTCATATAACATGTTTAAAACAAGTGATTTTCCTCATTTCAATTTCGTGTGATTTTTCTTTGTTCCAGATTTTTCTATTTGACATTTTTTTTCCACATAATGGGGCATATTGTTTTCCTGTCAGTGAAATTAATTAGATTTTTGTTTCCCATGCAGAAGTTTTATGAGCAGCTGTTATTCTTTGCAAACACTTGGCCTTCCCTCGCAGGTCAGAGGAAGTGAGAGGTGAAGCGCTTGCAGAGATTAAATGATCAATAAAAGTATAGTAAGTGTGTGTGATGCAACAGGTTTGTGGCTCCAGACCGATTCTGAAGCTCTGAAGAGCCTGGATACATCCTGTGCAGGCGCGGATGGAGAGCTAAAGAAGCTGCGACGCTCATGTTAATGTGCTGCTTTCATTTCACACCAAGCGGTCATAGATCTCATAACCTCTTTCACAGATGAAAGATGCATTCCCATAGGGACGACATGTCAACGTCAGTGACTAAACAATCTGCTGTGTACTTGAAAGTGTTGATGTAGCGTTTCCATATCAACAAGTGCAAGAACAGGAGCAGAAAAGACATACTCAGACATTTTACATCCGTAGAAGACGAAACAATGAAGACATAAATATGATAACATGAGGGAAATCTGTGCATGTGGAATGTAATTCACTGATATCTTTGTAAAGTTATACATATTGTGTCTCAAAGGAGCCCTGAAGGAAAGTAGATTCCATAAAGTTTCATTTCACTTATTAAAACATGCATTAAAATCTAAAGGAACCCCATACATATTCATTAATTACTATAAATATCTATATATCTATATTTTGTTGTGACTAAAAATAAGAATTAGTGCACAGAAATGAAGGTAAAAGCTGAGTTCAGTCTCAATCTTCATCCTACCTGAGATCCGCGCAGATCCGCCTCTGATGTAGAGAGGCGGAGCCTGGAAGGCGTAGATGACATCATTGTCAGCTATGCTTGTTAGATCGTCTTCGTCAAAGAAGGAGCGCTGGAACCCTGTGGAGTAAACCTCTGTCAGGATGACCTGGAGATCAACAGATATACACACAAAAACAATATTCAGTCTGTGTGGACAATGAATGAAGTTACACTTTTAGGAACTTTTATTTCTACGTTACCTGGTCTGGGGAAAGTTTCCCCTCGTCAGCCACCATCCTCCTTAGACAGGCGATAGAACCAAACAGGGGCACAGCCAGTCCGACCCGCAGATACCGCTGTCCTTTAGTGCTGAACACCAGAGTGACACACAGCGGTCTGACAGGGAAAACACACAATCACACAGAGTAAGAAATAACATTTCTCTTATAGTCTCATCCAAAGCAAAGAAGGCCCATTAGAACTAGTCTATAAATAAAACAAGACATTTCAGCATAAATAATATATCATTAAGATTTACTGTTATGTGTGGGACTTAATAGATTCTCTATTGTATTTTTAAAATTCATCTGTGACCTCTCCAGAGAAGAGTGGGATGCTGGAACGGAACAGAAAGCTGCACATCGACCAGAAAGCTTTGTGTAGTCATCAACAAGCTTCTGGCATCATTCTGGATGGATTTTTAACCATTTTTCTTGGCAAGAATGAGTAGAGTTCATTTAAATTACATAAAAAAAGTTTTTAACTCAGCTACAATCCTGATATTGACGGATGTCTTTTGTCTTTTAGTGAATACTTGGTTTCAAAAGCTTTTACTGCCTCTTGAAGCAGAGATAATAATCCTTACAGGGACTTAAGGCAAGATTTGTGAAAAACTACACATGCATTTCCAGTTTATTCAATGCTAATGGGTCATGAAGCATTAAAACCCAAAATAACGAGGCCATCCGCATATATGTCTGTTGCCTTGGAAACGCTGTGTGCTACATAATGCGCTGCAGTTCGACGTCCGAATTTCCCGCGCAGTTGTAGGGATGTGACGTAAATTGACGCTGCATGCGCGTTGCCGACAGCTCTTGAACAGGAAGTACATGGCAGCCGTGGACTTGGATTCAAACACTGAAGGTATACTTATGGATGTTTCTGCAGCCAGCAAACGACCTGCATCCACTCTCACCCCCCAAAAAAGTGGCACCACGAAGAAAAAAAAGACTTTATCAGCGGCATCTCGTGAGTCTAAAAAAAAATATGACCGAAGCCGGGCAGGCACCCGCATAAATATTGGATATGCGTTCGGTTCATGGAGGGAACTTCAGCTGCATTTGGGAGTGAAAACGGATGCTGACATGGCTCATTTCCTTGTGACCAGGTGAGAAAACATTATAGGTCGTGTTTAGAGCCTGATACAGTATGAAAATGATGAGATCAAATCAAATAACAGAGTGGAGAGACCTGACGTGAAGTATGTTAGCCTCCCCGGTGCAGTGCTGTGAAGACAAACCGTCTGTAAAGTGTCTGTGCGCGCTCCCGTGCCGGCTTGGCTGGTGGCTGCAGTTAGCCACAGCGCCTGTCGCGGCAGCACTGAGTCAGATTTTGTAAAGTTGCCTTAAGTCCCTTTAATAATAATAATTTATTATATGATTTCAAATTGTTGTCTATTTGTGTCTTTGGCTTGAATTTAAAAAAAAAAATCATATTTATAAAATTGAGATGTTAAATTCTCCCACAAAAACTCGATGGAATTCAAACTGGGCGATTGAAAAATCCCAAATACCTTCTACGTCATTCTAAAACTTTAGATCTTTTCTCTTTTAGTCAATACTTGGTGGATTTGACTGTGTATTAGTTTTTGCTCTTCTGCTTTTTTGACAGCAAAGAAAAGTTCTTTTTTCACATTTATCTAAGGTAACTCAATAAATCTGAATTCTCTTTGGGATTGTAGACGTCTATACTTTGACAATGACAGTTGCAGAAGTCACTTTCACAATTCGTGAGATTCTTTTTGCAATAAAAGTTCCACTTTTGAACATTTTTGTTAAATGATGATTAAAAGTTTGTGAGGTTTTGATTAGGTGTGTGATTTTATTAATAGGCTGCCTCGAAGGAAAATTACATTTTTATTTGTTGTTAATAACAACATATTAACATTTTGTAAGGAAAAAGGCTTTCAGAACCGTCAGGGTCAATAAAATAAGTAATCGTCCCTTGTTCAAGAACAGAGCAACAGAGCCATACTGAAGGCTTTGGGATTCCAGGGAACCACAATATTTTCCACAAACAGAGAAATCGTGGAGCAGCGGTGAACCTTTCAAGGAGCGTCTGACCTTCTAGTATAACAAGATCTCGTCAAAGACTCATCCAGAACCTCACTAAAGAACCCAGAACACCATCTAAATCACTACCAGTCTGACTTGACTCAGATAAAGTCAGTGTTCGTGATTCAACAATAAGAAAGAAATCCTGGTCAAAAACTGCATCTATGGGAGAGTTCTGAGGTGAAAACCAAAGAGAACATAAAACCCTGTTTCACATTTACCATTAAATATCCCCAAAACTTCTCAGGAGATATTCTGTGGACTGACCAGACCATCACTGTATTTCAGATCCTTAATTTGAAATTTAAAGGTACAATATGTTCAAATTTTACAGTAAAATACTCACAACAGTCTAATGTCCCACGGATGTTGAAAATAAAGTCACATTGCAACAGATTTCTATCTCAACTGGGTGGTCGCTAGTTTCTGTCACTTTTTAGAAACACTGGTCCGGACCGGAATCATTATTTACACGTCCAGACTTCCTTGTTCCATAATGAATCACATGTGAGTCTGCAAGGCTGCCAAGTCTTCAACACAAACAGTTCCACAACGAGCAGCAGCAAAGAGTAAAAGAAGCCACCCTGAGGTAACTTGTAGTAAACCTAAGAAACCACGACGTCCTTTCCAAACACTAAAGAAATACAAGAGAAACAAATCAAGGATCAACAGAGGGTGAGTAGCTGACAGTTTATTTTTCTACATGAACACCGGGACTCAGATTTGATGACAAGGTCTAATTCTTACATAGTGCGCTTTTAAACACGGTGGTGGAAGTGTGATGGTCTGAAGCTGATTTGCTTATTCAGGACCTGAATGACTTGCCAGAATTAATGGAACTATGAATTCTACTCCCAACCAGGAAAACCATGAGGTAACATGTCTGGGCCACGAATCTTTGACCTTAAGCACTCTCTGATTGTACAGTGTTAACCTTATGGTGAATCACAGCTGTTGCCACACAACAGCCAGATTAGTTTAAATGTTCTTTCCTTTTCCTTAGAACATCTCTGAGATTAAAGTTTGCTGATCTGAAACATTTAACTGACAAGCAAGGCAAAACCAGTTGAGTTCCTGAAGGTTTTTCTTCACCACAGTACATTTGGCTTGAAGCTAGACCTGTTGTGACATAAACTAGAGCTGTTGCTTTTGTACCGGGCTCTGAGATGACATTTGTTGTCAATTGGTGCAATATAAATGGAATCAAACTGAACTACTTGTAGAGAAAAATATGGTTAAAATGCTTTTAAAGACGCTCCATCTGAGTTTCTTCTTTGTTTTTTCTATGAGAAGTATTTTCTGTCACCCTAATTACCGCACAAAGGAAGGAAGACTCTGGCATGCTGTCAGAATAAAGCTCTTAAAAACAATTTCCTAAATTAAAAGGGATATTGGCTGAACTTTTATGACCTATTTAAAAGAGTATGAACCAAAAAGGAAAAAGAGAATAAGCAGAAAACTCTCTGTAAGTCAATCACAAACTGAAATTCAGCTTTATTTACAGTTTATGTGCATCTGACTCTTTAACGATCTGCCACACAGAAGCGTGTGTTTATGCAAATGCAACAGTCTTACTATGTACAGGAAAGAGTATTAGCTTTGTTCTGACACTGAAATGAAAGGCTTGAGTCAGCTGTACACTGCAAGGCCTTGTTGTTAGACATGTTAACCAATAAAACACACCAACATGCAGCTAACAATAAAACCAAAGGATGGAAAATTCAAAGTGTGGTTTCATTAAAAACTGATTTTCGGAGGTTTCTGTTGAATATTTTAGCTCCACAGGTGTTCTTACCTTCATAGTGGGTGTGAAAACAGGTCAACAACTTCTCTTTCAGTTTTTATCTCTCAAACTACGCAGGTGGTGATAAAACACGAGTCCGTACAGCCTTTATCTGTTTCGTCACAACTCTTTTGTTTGTTAGTATTCATCAGCTCCTGCAGTTAAAACCACACCTAGCATGCTGCTGGCTAAAAGCTGTTAGCATAAAAACGTATCAAACAGGAAGAGAGTATGTGTGCTGGTTGCCATGCGCAGCGGGGCAGGAAACAATATGCCTTGCTCTGATAGGCTAGTTTGTTAGCCAATCTGAGTCCAGCAAATTTGCAAAATGAATATTAATGAGCTGCAGCCCAAAGCCTGATGGAACCAAATGACAGATTGAAAGGTCTGTTAATCAGTGTTTTCTAACGTTTTTTAGATATAAAATGTTTCATATTACAGGTTAATACTTCAGAAATAACCACAACGTCATGAAATTTGTGTGAAATGGCCTCTTTAACTGTGATATTTAGAGAGCTGCAAAGGTGATATGATACATGTGTTTCCATCTTACCAATAAAATCTGCTTTTCATCAGGTGAATTTCTGATAATTATAGCAAATCTCTTAATTCAGATTCTGGAATCATAAATAAATTGTGTTTGTTATGATCTTTTATTCTTCAAAAGTGTTTAAAAATTAATTTTCTTATTGTGCATTCAGAAACATTTACTTCCTGTTTCCAAAATAAACTCAGAGACAGTTTAGTAGATCTCTGAACATGGTCAATGGGGAGTGAACATAACTGGTCTGTGTGTATATCATCCTGCAGATTGGGGAACCCCACAGGGCGTCGTAGTCCAGGACACTTTGAGGAAGAAGTTCGGATTGAAACACTAACCTTCTGATTGACAACTGCTCTTCCTCCTGAGCCACAGCCATCATTAAACATTTGGATTTAAACGAGTTTAGTGAGAATAAGTTAGCGTACCCCACGTGGGCGCTCTGAATTTCAGGTCCTACTCACAGCCTACAGAGCGAATCAGCCACATTCACAATGTGGCTGACGAATCTGATCTCATAGAGTGAGTGAATGCTCTGATTGGCTAACGCACAAAGGGAATTAACACATTTTGAGCCAGGCTAGATTGTGGTTAGTGTGTTATACAGTTTAAAACTTTGAGGATCAGACTGAATAAGCTTGCGAACCAGATGCGGCCTGTGAGCCACCAGCTGATGATCTCTGGTTTAGTGGATAACCATGCTGTGTTCCATTTACCTGAAGGAGTGAAATAACAACATTAATTTATGTTCACTCCATGTTGGCTATCTTTAAAGATCTATTAAACTGTCCCTGAGTTTCTTTTGGAAACAGGAAGTAAATATTTCTGAATGCACAACAACAAAATTCTTTGTTAAACAGCTCAGAAAACCAGTAAAGTTGCAATAGAGTCTCTACATTCTATATATTCAATTGCTATAGTAACATTTCTCCTCCTAGAGGTTATACAGAACTATGTGACCAACTGATTTACTGACAGAAGTTAAAATAAAAAGGTTTTTGCTGCAGTTGTCGCCCCTTTTTATTCCACTTGATTTGTCCAACTCATAAATTCCCCCTTCTGAGTTCAAATGGGACGCACATTGAGTTAAAGCCAGGGGGACTCGACTCACACAGAGACTCTAAATTTGAATAGTAGGAAAATAGTTTGATGCTCTAACAGTTTAAAGTTAAATAAAAGTGCTAAGCTTTAAAGATATTAACCACTGATGCTCATTTCAAATAAGATTAAAATATTTGAAATGCATGTTTGTGCATTGTGGAGGTAAACAGGCTCTGTGTGTGTGTGTGTGTGTGTGGCAGGGAAAAGGGAGCTCACTGAGCTAACTCCTAACAGCTGTCTCAGCAGGAGCTCCTTTATTCCTCAGCCCGAAACACAAACAACTCGGTCCTACAGGACGGAACATGAGAAGAGACACACTGCAGGAAAATATCACATTTAGTTCCCACGTTGGCATGATTACAGTAAAAACCCAAAACAGGCACATTTAGCATGTCATATACAGGTGCAATTCAGATTTTTGCTAAAATCTAATATTTACATTGTGGTTTTTTCAATGTGGTTAAAAAAAAATAGACACAAATACAAAACAGAAAACAAATGGTCTCTCCCTGTTTGAAAATGTCAGGATTTCCTGAACAGGGTGAACCACCTTAAGTCAACATAAAGGATAGATGGGTGTATTGATGTAAACTTGAATGAGACATTGTTCTTTAAGGCTGTGAGGAGTTTCCACCAGCTTTTCCTTTCTGATACCAACAGCATGGAACAAAGATGGGAGTTGTCCTGCGCTGTTTTCTACTTTCATCTCTTTTTTTATGTGTCTTTTGGTCTAGATGTAATTTTATGACAACGGTAGTCTGTATGATGCGCATCAAGCTGAGCAAAGACCTGGTTTCAGATAAAAGTAAACAGACCGAGCTTACCTGGTCTGCCGAAGAGGAATGGGAAGTGAGATGCAGAGGAAAGGGTCAAAGGTGTTACTCTGTTTCAGGCAGTGTGGGCACGTCAGGGAGGATCTGAGGAAAGAAAACAGCACAGTCATTTCCAATAAATAAATACATGAGTAACAAGAAGTTGTGCTGATTTGGCACAGAGATCCAAATTAACCCTGAAACCCTTCTGATTAAGTCGAGCAGGAATGTTGACGGCCTAATCTCGTTACATAACGAACAAGGCGGTGAAAGCGAAAACCGTGTTCCGATCAGGTGCCTTGATCTGATTGTGGGAAGGGAAAAGATGAGTGATGCAACCGGTGAAAATAAGAGAGACAATGGATGAGTGTGGGGGCAGAGTTAATTCAAGCAGTCACCCCCCCCCCGCCCCCACCCACCCAGGGGGGTGAAATCGAGCCATGAGGATAAACCTGAGGTTTCTCTCTTGTTGCGTCACTTTGAATGTACAGAACTTCCAGCAGTGAAGATGTTTCTTCTTTTACATCTGGATACATAGAAATGAATGAGAAAAGATGTCGGTTCTCTACTGACTGCCTTTTGTTAATGACTTCACTTCTTTATACCTCTCAGTAGAAAAAGCTGTTCCAATGAAATGTCTTATTTCGTTGAGCTCCTTCCCTGAACAATGAATCCAAGACCCAACTGAAGGTTGTCCAGTATTTCCAAGATGTTCTATAACAGAAGCTAATGAAGTAAACCCTTTTTATTATTGAATGGTCCATTTGTTTCTTGTTTTATTAGTTAGAAGTATTTAAATATTCAGACAAGCGTACTTTTTTGAATGGATTCTGAAGACCTATTGTGAGAGTTTCACAATACTATCATACAAAATATACCAGAATTTATCTGCTGATACTTTTTATGAATAAGACTGTAAATACTGGTATAAAAGTAGATTTAGTTAAGGTAGTATATTTTGTTTACAAAGAAACGGTTTTTCCATGACAAACGTTTTACTTGACATTTCTAAAAAAATCCTCATAAGAACAGCAATGTTTCTAAAAATGTCTTCATCCACACAAAAACTCCAAAAACAAGTTAAAGTTCTGTAGTGAGCAGAAAGTCCATAGACTAAATCAATAAAATAAAAAACATGTATTTTGAATCTATACATTGTTTTACTTTTATTCCAGTTGAAATAAAGTTAGAGTTTACAGTGTAGAGGTCAGTTTTCAGGCCCTGATTGTGTAAATCAGTACTGTAAGTGTGAAAGATGGTGCTGCTGCGTCTCCAATAAATCTCCAAGTCATTTTTTCTTTGTGTTACAACAGTGATTATTTGAGAGATAATAAATCAATGAAATCAACAGGGTACAATGCATTTACTCTGGTTTCACTTTTCATTTCTTACACTGTCAACAATGTTGGTGTAAATCTAAAAGTATGTTTGGAGCCCAACAAACTGGTCATAAAGTAAGAATGGATTTAAGGGAAGTGTAACACAGAAGGAGGTAAATATGTCTGTATATTATGGGAAGTGAAGACACATACAGTATATACTGAAGCCTGTGCACAACAACTGGATGAACTGACATTAGAGAATGATTATCATTAAACAAATAAAATGTTTTTAGTCAATACATTTTTAAAATGTAATTATTTAATGTTTTAATAAATACAAAAATATTTTTTTGTTTCATTAAATTAAAGTTGTAAATGATTTAATTACAATAGTTTTGCAGAATTATTAGTGGTTAGGTAGTTTGATCTCATTGTGTGCACCACACTGAACATGGAGCAGATAAAGACCAGAGCTGTCTGAGGAGTTCAGAGAGAAGAGTTTAGATCTCCATATTAAAGAAGCCATTTCACACAAATTTCAGGACTTGGTGGTTATTTCTTAAGTATTAACCTGTAATATTTTATATCTAAAAAACGTTAGGAAACTCTGATTAACAGACCTTTCAATCTGTCTGTGTCAAGATTCATCAGGCTTCGGGCTCCAACTCATTAATATTCACTATGCAAATTTGCTGGACTCAGATTCGCTAACAAACTAGCCTATGAGAGCAAGGTATACTGTTTCCTCTCTCGCTGCGTATTTCAACAGTAGACGT
>SSNP01000022.1:1468134-1522035 GCA_006937955.1 Pachypanchax playfairii | reverse complement strand
GTCACATCCCTACAACTGCGCGGGAAATTCGGACGTCGAACTGCAGCGCATTATGTGGCACACAGCGTTTCCAAGGCAACAGACATATATGAGGATTGCCTCGTTATTTTGGGTTTTTAATGCTTCATGACCCATTAGCATTGAATAAACTGGAAATGCATGTGTAGTTTTTCACAAATCTTGCCTTATGTCCCTTTAATTAATTACTGCTCAAAATTAATTAATCTCATCCAATTTTTAATCTCATGACAGCACTAATATATATATATATATATATATTACAACATTCAGTTTCATATTGCCTGGTTGTTCTGGCAGAAATACTTATGACATTCCTTCCAAAAATGCTACACCAAGTGCTTCAGTTAGCTGCTAATGCTAATAGTTCTAATGATCCAATTCCATGTAAATAACAGTTCTACCAAGCAAGATATTAGTTGTTTATGATCTTCCACAGAAACCCACTTCAAAAAATCTGAAAAAATTGCTTTACTGAAAGGTGGTGAGAATATTTGAGAACTTGTGTGTGATATTTATTTTTTCTCTGTTTGAAAGTAACCCGTAAGGAGGCTGCTGTGAAAAGCTTTTGATCACTTCAGATGATTCTACTCTGAATTAACAATCAAGCCACATAAACAGCAGGTGTTGTGTGGAATATAAAGCTCAACGCGTTGCACATCAAATTTAAACAGTAAAGGTAGAAAATGATCCCATGTGTTAGCATAGCACGCGTGTACTGCATGACGGGTGAACAGCGGAAACCCATTAACACCTGAAGCAACATCTCCTTAAGGCGATAGTTCACATATATATGACACATTTTCCCACGTTTACAGGTCACTTCACATCTTAACGGGTTAATCCGTCTGCTTTAGCTGAGCCTCTCCGAAGCTTCAGCAAGAAAACACATGACTTTCAGAGGTTGGCATGACTGATAATCGACTTAGAAAGTCAACAAATTAACAGAACAATTTAAACAATGACTGTCCCTTTTTTGTAGAGCTTTGTGCTACTTTGAGTTCCTTCAACTGGGGAGCTAATTTAGCCTCTCAAACACAAGCCTCAGAGGTATCTAATCATTTTATAATCCTTCCTCCAGGCAGCTGCAGTATTACTCAACAGGCAATTTCAGAGGACTTGAGCTGCACAAACTCAGGGCCTCTTTATGGTCCCAATACTGCCAAGAAGAACAGCAGTTTGTGTGTATGTGCAACTCTACAGGAAATATCTCATCACACACAAAGAGGAAGGTTTACTGCTTTCATTTTAATTTATCTTTTCATCTCAGACAGATTTGATATGATGGTTGTGCTGAGATGCGATAGCCTCTCCGGGAGAAAAGAGGCAAACGAGAGCGTGGAGGTGAAGATTTATCAGCTTTTTCAGAGCAGCAACAGAGAAAATACCGTGAAGAAAACAAAAGCTGATAAAAATTGATTCTGTGCATCAAAGATTATCAATACTGCACTCCGTGCTGAGACAACCTTTAGTTGGCGCCTTAGGTAAACATGAATGGATGGTCAAATTCTCTCAGCATTTATTCTTACAGAGCTATTAGAACTTCATGTGTATGTGTTTGCACCATGTTATCTACTCTTTGCCTTGAACTACAGCTCAGAAAGAACCAGAGCAAAAAGCTGCAGGCGGACACAATCACATCCCCCTCCTCGCTGTGGGCAGAGTATATATATATATGAAAGCCTGGGGCTCCTATTATATAGCTTTTTTAGATTATATAATGGGACATAAATCAACTCTGTTTCACAACAATTTATTTTGCATCACAGCAGGATGATCCCATGATGAGTTCAGGAAAATCCTGATGAACTTTTAGAGTTCTAATGTTTAGTGCTGTGAAGTGCGAGTCAGGGACCTGATGAACTTGTGCCCTCAGATTTCTGTGGCACTGAACAGAAACCTCATTATCACCTGCCAGGGAGGCAATAAGTCACAGTGCAGAGCAGCAAATCAGTGCATGTATGTTACAGCCTGTAGCAGCCCACTGAGTGTTAGAATATCTGGATACTGGGTTTAAAAACACCTGAGGATTCGACTCGCAGGTGTTTGGTTGATGACTACACACTTCAGACCCCTCGTGGCACCTGTAGCTGCTTTGTGATGTTGCACGTTGTGTACCTTGAAGTCCACAGACAGCTGCGGGGTGTACTCCAGAGTCCACAGAGCCCTGACCAGTGATGCCAAGTGCTCCGTGACTTCTCCCTTCATAAGCCGCGCCTCATCCCCGACCAGCATCCCGTTCATCCGGCTCTGACTCAGGTCCAGTTTATACCGCTCCAGCCCCAGATACTCCGCCAGCAGATCGGTGTTACTCAAACACTGGACAACCGCATTCATAAAACAGGTGTTCCCGTGGTTTTTCAGTCCCAGCACCCCCGGGATCTTGTCTCCGTACTGGTACAGGAGTTTTTCTCTGCCGGCGCACAGAGAGGAAGACGTGCTCGCAGCGGTTTTCACCACCCGATCCCAAGCTTGTGCATCATCTTGGATTTTTATTCCTGAGCTGGCGCTGAGGGTGCAAGGTGCGCCATTTCGAAACCCCCCGTCGTCATCTTCCGCGTCCTGCGCGTCAGCGTCTCCAAAGTGGGTGAAAGTGCCCAAAGTTTTAATGATTCTGTTCATGAAACTCCCCACTGACTTCAGCGATTTCTTGCGGAAAAGCTTCCCAGATTTCGGCTTCTTCTCTTTGCGCTTCTCCTCCTTCGATGTCGGCATTTCCTCCTTGAATCTGCTTTGTTTCTCCATCGCGACAGTCTCTTTTCACTCGCTCGTCGCGCTGCTCTGAGTCTGATAACCGGGGAAATGTCGACGCCAGTGTGTCACTTCTCCGTCTGTGTCCCTGGTCCGGTGGAGAAAGCGCTCAGAGGTGCCACCATCGTGGAGCCGGGAGACACAACAACTCCCTGTTATTCCACACGGTTCTGGTTCTGACAGAACATCCTCCTCATCCATCCCAGCACTTACTCAAAGCGTCCATTAAACCTGTCACAAGCTGCAGCAGCTCGTTGCGGCCGGCACAACAAGAGCTGCGGCGCCGTCCAGTTGCAACGCTCAACTTCGCCTGAAAATAATCACACGCACGCACGCAAACACACGCGCGCACACGCCCCATCCCCTCCCACTTCCCAACACACGGAGGAGATAAAAGAAGCGCTGAAAAGCAGTTCCACACAGATCTGATTGTACTCGAAGAGCGTCTGATGAACTCCTTAATTTATTTGGACAGATTGTGTCACTCCTGCATCAAAATATAGTTAGAGTGAAAATAAAATGTGCTTTTATTTGTTTTGACTTCAGATCTGTGAAACAGAAATACTCTGTGTGTGTCCTGGAACTTTTCATCTCAGGAACTGAATGCAACGTGTCACCTTAGGACATGTTTGGGCTTGTAAAACTACTTTTGTTTGATGCTGAGTAAAAACATCCCTGCAGGTCTTCAGCCTGCGGGTGCTGCAGGACCATGGTGAGAAGACCACAGTGGGATTGAGTCAACTCAGAAAACAGACCTTTCATCTGAACGCCCAGCAAATCAACAAATCAAGTCAAGGAAGAAATCCATGATTATAAAACATTTAAATGCAGATTGATCATTACTGAAACATATTGATGTAAATGACATGATTATTAAAAAGATTCTCAAGTATTTAATAGAATTTGGCAGCAAATAGATAAAAAAATGAATGGGGCAATATCAATTAACATTTAAAATAGTAAAGTAAAAAAAACAGTCTAAAAATAGTTACATTTCAAGTAAATCCAACTTAATAAACCTTTATATGACTTTTAAATTTGCCATCATAATTTACTATGATATAGATATTCTACTGTTCTTAACTAGCTGCTTGTCCTGAAGCTATAATAAGCTAAGTAATATATATCTATAATATCTATGTTTTGTGAAATTGTTGGGGGTTTATGAAATAACTTTCTAGCATTCAGAGGCATTGAAGTGAAAGGTATTTGATTGGAGGTATTTTAGGACAGAAATCCGGATTGTTTATCAGTGAGGTCAGAGTTTGTTCAGGAGCTGTCTACCTACAACAGGTGAGATATTGATCTTTAAAGTCAAAAGATTCAAACTTGCTGGTAACTGGGGTTTAAAGGAGGCTTTTTCCTTTTTTCCATTTTCCCCTTCTTTCTGTCTTCCTCCTTTCTTCTTGGCAGGTGAGCAGTGGGCTGGTCCGGACAGTGCTCTGTGTCTGAGCTCCACCCCCTGGCAGAGCTACCTGTGAGAGCAGCACACCTGTCAGTAATCTCCTCATCATCTGAGCAGTAACACACCAGATTATTGAGCCACACGGTGATAAATGTCTTGTGTTCCTGCAGTGGAACTCTGGAGTGTCTTGCTGCTTAGAGAAGCTCCTCGCTGCACCTTAACTTTGAGTTTTGTTGTGAAGACGTTTCTGCTCTAAAACAAACCCACCTCCTCCTGAACTCACCTGCTTGCTCCCTTACCTTCACCCTCCATTTCGCAAAGAAATCCAACAATCAGCTGGATAAACATAATAATTAAAAGTTGTTTGTATTTTCAGTCAAGTCAATGAAACTCTAATCTGACTCTTCTTCTGCTCTTAGATCCGTGTGACTGATCTCGTCCTCAACTTATTGCTTGTTTACGGCTTGTCAAATTAATTCTGACGTAGATCACAAAGGTCTTTTTTTCCCTTTTAGCTTTCATTGGTCTACAAAAACAGCAGGAAATAATTCTTTGTTTTTTCAATCATGTAATAAATTCACAGCTGCATTTCAACAGCTGTCGGCCTCAGTAATTTGTGAAAGAACGGTGTACAATATAATTTCAGACAATATTTTAAAATATAAAAACATTTGCTAACATGGCCTTGACATCAGTAGCCGGATGTGTAAATACCTATTAACTCTAATATAAAACACATGGGGGACATATCTTGTTTCTACACGTGTGTGTAGTAACCTTTTATCTCAGATGTGGAAGACTTTTCATCGCAGGTTATGATGTTCTGGATTACTGCTCTCATTACTGCATCGCATAAATTATAAGAGCTTATCTCTGTGCTTCCTATAAAGATATGTTTAATAACGCACTGTTGTCACATATAATGTTATTAAAACTGCAGATTTATTGCTGCAGTGAGTAAAAGGTGATGTAACACTCTCCTCCACAAAGCTGAGGCAACCTGAGGAGCCACACAGAGAGGAGGAGTTTTTATTTGTGCTTTACATTCATTTAGTGTTGATATAAAATTAAAGTTGTTGGCAGCTTTTGGACCCAAAATCTCTGTTCTCTAAGTGTCTTTTAAGAGGCCCTCCCATTAAAATGGTTTTTCTGAGGTTTCTGTTGAATATTTTAGCTCCACAGGTGTTCTTACCTTCATAGTGGGTGTGAAAACAGGTCAAAAACTTCTCTTTCAGTTTTAATCTCTCAAACTACGCAGGTGGTGATAAAACCCGAGTTCTCCCGAGTCCGAACAGCCTGTATCTGTTTCATCACAACTGCTTTGTTTGTTAGTATTCGGTAGCTCCCGCAGTTGAAACCACGCCTAGCATGCTGCTGGCTAAAAGCTGTTAGCATAAGACAAACAGGAAGACACGACGTCTGACGTTGCCATGTGCAGCGGGGCAGGACACAGTATGCCTTGCTCTCATAGGGTAGTTTGTTAGCCAATCAGAGTCCAGCAAATTCGAATAATGAATATGAACGAGCTGCTGCTGAAGCCTGACGGAAGGAGCTGGAACCACCATTTAATGCAGACAGATTGAAAGGTCTGTTAATCAGTGTTTCCTGATGTTTTTTAGATATAAAATGTTTTATATTACTGGTTAATACTTAAGAAATAACCACAAAGTCCTGAAATGTGTATGAAATGGCCTCTTTAAAATGTAAATAAAATGAAAATATTTATTTTATTATTTGTAGTACATCTGAAATATGTACCATAACACTTGCAGCATGTGTGGCATTGTGCTGTGATACATTTTAGAGTGGCGCTTTATTGTGGCCAGTCTAAGGCACACCTGTGCAATAATCATGCTGTCCAATCAGCTCCTTGATGTGATACACCTGTGAGGTGGGATGGAATATCTCTGTAAAGGAGAAGCGCTCACTATGACAGATTTTTGAACAATATTTGAGATAAATGATTATTTTGTTTATGTGGAAAGTGTTTTACATCTTTGAGTTCATCTCATTAAATGTTTTTGTTTATTGTGTAAAACATAACTCTACAATCTGCTTTATTTTTTTCTCTTTTCTATATATTTCCTCTAAATCAATGAGCATTTCATGGGGAAAGGGGGCTACAGAGCCTTGCCCACGGACACTGTTGCCCCTTTTCCACGAGGGTCGGGACGGGACGGAACAGGTCAGATTGGCAAGTGATGTAATTTGTAATTGACACAAGAGTAGTAAACAAACTTAGAAGTGCGCATTGAGAGCGGGAAACAACAGTGGAGGACGTTGACTTGTTTTTGTACTTAGTGTCGCTCTTTCTGAAAAAAAAGAAACAACTCTGCATGACATGCAAGAAGACATTTGAGGTTGATCAGGTGTGATTCTTTGACATCACTTCACCTGCACACTGCCAGGCCAATCAGTGACTGACACCATTTAGGTGTGTTGGGTCGCTTGGGCAGGCTTCGGACTGAGCTACAGGTGGTCCAATAAAAGGGGTTGAGTCGGCCCTGAAAAAAAAGGTAATGGAAACATGCCAGAACAGGTCTGAACCTACCTGTACAGTACTGTACTTTACTGACCCTAGTGGAAAGGGTGCATCTATAATGCTGTGAGGGCCTGGGATTCAATCTCCTATGAACCTCTGGGAGTATTACCTCCCTACCAAAAGGCTGAAGCATCCCCTTCTGATCCACTCCTGGTACGATAAGCTTAGGTCCTTTAGTGTTTGCAACGAGATGTATCTTTTACAAGTCTGTTGTGTTGTGTGATCACCTTTTGGGGAGCAGCTTCAGAGCAGGTGACATAAAGAAGATAAACAAAGTGATAAAGATTCTGTCTGGGGTTGAACTGGAGACTCTTGAGGTGATTGAGCAAATAAAGATGCTTCAAAAAATCAAGAACATGATGGAAAACCTTCATCATCCTCGTCACAACACAGTAACTCAACTACAGACTGTCTTCAGTCAGAAGCTTCTTCAGATCTACTGCAACACAAAACCCATCCTGTCCGTGGCTAGAAGCCCCAAAAAGGACTCTTTTAATACCTCCTTATGGAATTGAACTGAATTGAACAAAAATGGTATAGTTTGTTTTATCTTCCCAAACAAATTAATATCTTCGACAAAAATCACAAGATAACAAGTGTGACTGTTACATAAAATTTCTTTAGAGCCTTTGCTGCACGCACAGTCTAATTGCATCTCTGTTGCTGCTATGTGGCTTGAAGAGACGCAATTATTTTAGCTATTAATGGAAAAGTAATTTGCTTCTGTGATGCTTTTGTCTGCAAATAAGACGTCATCCTAAAAGATAAAGTAGGCTTCAGAGACCATCTGGTTGCTGGAGTCATGTACTGCTTGCTCTGGGAACAAACACCCTCTTAATAGAATGAACAATACACTATTATTGTAATGCTACTCATTACACCGTAGCTGCCCTAAAAAATGTAGAGATTACACTGAGTTTATTAAACCTCTCTGTTTCTGTCACAGTAGCTTCTTGCTTTTGAACTTGGAGGTGAAGTGGACAGTGCTGATGAGTGTTATTCAGAAGCACGAGTCCTCACAAAGTGCCAACACAGACAGAGTGATGAAACAGCACGCCCCAGGAGGAAATCAATAACTCTTGAGGTTGTTTTTTTTCACACTGCTGACTAAATACAACGTCCCACAAAGATTTTTCAGGGTTTAACAAGATAATCACCTTAATCAGAATCAAACTCCTCTTTGAGATTCTTTATTTCTTGCCAAAAAAACAGGATTATGCATGTTGATTGGGTGAGTCCACAAGCTTCCAGATTATATTGGCTCCTTCTGAGCTGTTAGTAACACAGTCCCTGTCAGTGCCTTTAATCAGCAGAAAGCCTCGTGTTTTCTCACGGTTTCTAGGAGCTTGTGAGCCTTGAAACAAACACTCACACCTGGACAGAGAAAAGACAGCCATCGGCTTCACAGTGCATACCACCAGGCAACTGACACAGCACTCCCTCCAGAGACTGTGGAGCCAGGGTACAGAGCTATTTCTATTCATGCCCTATTTCATCCTCCACCAGTCCTATTTTCACTGTATCTGATCTATTATCAGATACAGCGAGAAACCAGACACGCGAATGCAGCAGAGAACCAAATGAGCTACCTCTGCAGAAAGGCATGGAATTTTACTCAGGCCTGTCCTCTTATGGTACATCTTGAAGGCTTTGCCCCCCAAACCTCGTTATTATCTTGAATTTCAGGTTGTGATGGATGGGGTCATATTAGAATAGAAAAAGAATCTTTATTGTTGCAAACAACACAAATAATGAGTTCTCTGCATTTACACAGTCTGAAGTGTGTAAACTTTACAAGCACTGAGTAATACACACAAAAGAGAAAGTGAAAATACTCAGAGGAGTAAGCAGCCATAGTTACCGTACCCAGGAAGTAATTAGGTAATCCAGTAAGGGCAACCAAGACATGACAAAGACTGGAACAGGTCATCATTCAGCCATGATTTTCCTGCCAGCTCAGGTAATCAGGCAATGCAGTCTGCTTTCTTCCTTAGAGGAAGCTTTTCCCAAAGTAACATTTTATAACCTATAGAATTAGATCATATTGATTATATCTGATTGAACTGATTGTACATAACTGGATAGAAATCTGGGCCTGATTTTAATGAGAACGGAACTAATTGCTTTTGTACAGTGCACTCTAGTTCGAAACTGGCCCCCTACAAATAAACTGAAATGAGTTGATATTAATTATTTAGTTTTTTTTCGCAGTATTTATAACAAAGCTGCACACAGGATAATACAAAATATAGCATAGGTCAGCATCTGCATGCTGATGAACGTGCAAAACACTTGCCTTACTGTTAAAAGACCAAAGGTTTTGCAGAACTGTGGCCCCTGTAACGTGTCTTGTGTGTTTACTCATCTAGAAAAAAAAACATCAAAAAGCCACCTTTTTTCATTTGCATCCTTTTGATTGATAAAAGAAATTAACATAAAAAAGGACAGTTTAGATCAGGGGTGGGAAACTCCAGGCCTCGAGGGCCACTATCCTGCACATTTTAGATGTTCCCCTGTTTCACCACACCTGCTGCAGATGAACAGGTCGTTAACAGGCTTCTATAGGACTTGCTGAGAAGTTGCAGATTTGAATCAGGTGTGGTGAAACAGGGGAACATCTAAAATGTGCAGGATAGTGGCCCTCGAGGCCTGGAGTTGCCCACCCCTGGTTTAGATGTTTAGCTTGAGTGGATGGAGTCAAACAGTGTAGATTCAATGTGCTGTGGCTCCCTCTGCTGTTGAGCTGAAGGACTAATATGTGTTTTCAACACCAAAATAACCCCAAACTATTTACTGATTACAATGGCTTAATCAGTGGATTAATCAGGCTTCATTTATCAGTGATTGGACCACAATCTCTGTTGTGCAAATTAGATTTATTCAAAGTCATTCAGTCAGTCATAAATATACCTGCTTATTCCTCACAGTTTGGTGGGGAGCTGGTTTCTATTTCCAGTGGTCACTGGACACACACAAACACAGACAGACAACCATTCACACACTCACACTTTGAAACTTGCCAGTTAATCATCTACTCCATGTAAAATTAGAATAGAATGGGAAAAAATATTTCTAAAATATAAAACTGTTAACAACCAAGCTCCATTGTATATTAAATATATTATTTCTCTACAACCTAATAGAGCACGTTGCTTTCAGACAGCCGGTTTGCTTCTGGTTTCTAAAAGTAGAGGCAGAGCTTTCAGTCATCAGGCTCCTCTCTTGTGGAACCAGATTCCTCCATGAGGAAGATCCACTGTTTACTTTTAGGGCTTGTACAACCATAGCTAGTATTAGTTTGGGTTATCCTTTAGTTATCCTAACTAGACTTTATAAATCAGAACCACTATGTCTTTAGTAAATTGCTATTTATCTTGGGTAATTAACGCTGCTGTAATTGAAGGTTTCAGAAACCTGATCTTGATTCAGGAGCTTCAGCTAATTAACATAAATGTAAACATATAGTCCATCTGCCCTTCATTTAAAAAACTCCTAGAAAACGATTTTTTTAGCTCAGACAAAGTATATAGCAGGTGGTTCTCTTACCTGAGGAAGGCTGCAGACGCAGTCCAAACATGTCGGAGAAAAATAAGGTAAAAGAACCACGTTATATTTTGTCTGAGCTTAATGAATCGTTTCTAAAAAAAAAAAATGGACAAAAAGATTGTTGCAACATAATATGATTTTAGGATTCAAGGAACAGCCATTGACTGGTTTGAGGTCTGGTTTGGTTCTTGTAGACTCTAGTTTATACATGTAGATAATGAATCTACTTCATGTTGTTTTGTGGAACGTCAACATGCATTTTGTTTAATTTCAATCCATTTTTCTGTCTGTCATCAAGTCTCCTGGGTCTCTTACATGTAGCTGCTTGAAGATGGTTGTCTAAAATCTTCCCTCTGAGCTCCTCAGACAGCTCCGATCTTTGTTTTCTCTGCTCCATGTTCAGTGTGGTGCAGACAACGATACCAAACAACCCCAAATCCTGTTTGTTCCCTTTAAACAAGCTGAATGACTGATGAAGTGCTTAAAGACACCTGTGATGCTGATCAACATTAAACTCTTAATTTGAAACATCCACAATGGAAGGATCAATAATCTCTTTGAACCAATAAAAAACAATATTTGTTAACTCTATCACATACCAGCAGTAGAAAAGGGGTAGATCAGACATTATCTGATGATATAATCACTTTTCAAGAGAAATGAAACATTGTTCCAATGTGCTCAATGAATTTAAATGTGTCTGAATGTTTCCTGTTCAAACATCTGCCAGTTAGCTCATCCAAAAACATTTGTTACCATCTAAACTGTCCATTTATCTTGTGTTTTTTAAAGTCTGTCTATAGCCTCCTGAGTCCTGAGCTTTGGGCTAGTGTCCATTTTTAATTTACTTTTCTCTTCCCATAGTCTAAACTTAAAGAGGCCCTTCCATTAAAGATGGTTTTCTGGGGTTTCTGTTAAGTATTTTAGCTCCACAGGTGTTCTTACCTTCATAGTGGGTGAAAACAGGTCAACAACTTCTCTTTCAGTTTTAATCTCTCAAACTACGCAGGTGGCGATAAAACTCGAGTTCGAACGGCCTGTATCTGTTTCATCACAACTCCTTTGTTCATTAGTATTCATCAGCTTCCACAGTTGAAACCACTCCTAGCATGCTGCTAGCTAAAAGCTGTTAGCATAAGACGTAGCACAAACAGGAAGACACGACATCTTACATTGCTGGGGCAGGAAACAGTATACCTTGCTCTGATAGGCTAGCTTGTTAGCCAATCAGAGTCCAGTAAATTCGAATAATGAATATGAACGAGCTGCTGCCGAAGCAGCCTGACTTGAAAGAGCTTGAACCACCTGAATTTTAATGCAGACAGATTGAAAGGTCTGTTAATCAGTGTTTTCTGACGTTTTTTAGATATCAAATGTTTCATATTACAGGTTAATACTTAAGAAATAACCACAAAGTCATGAAATGTGTATGAAATGGCTTCTTTAAAAAAACAACAACTTCTTTGGACAATTATCAGCTCAAAATAAAATAAATAAAAAACACAAAATGTTATTATATTAAAAAAATTAAAAATAGAAGATGTACATATTAAACATTACAGGAAAGTGCCCTTGAATGACAGGAGGTCTAATTTAAATATAGAATAAAATATTATTCTGAAAGAAGTCAGTGTTTTTATATGAGTATGCAGGCGAGGAAGTTAGAGAACGCAGGTTCATCTAAGCCAGCAGCAGCACTGGTCTGCAGAATGGAGCAAAGTCGTTAATTCAAAGTGTTACAGTACAAAATAAAACCACAACAACAAAAATACTAAAGCATGTTTATCTCTCCACAGAAATCATTTGTTTAATTAAAAATTTGTCTAATTTTATTAATGGGGAATTACTAATCAATGTGTTATTATTGTATATTATAAAAAAGATGAATATTTGAGGAGATTTTTAACTGGTAAACATGTATTTTATTTATCCACTTTATTTAATATGTTGTTGAACTTTCCTTTTGGGTTGATTGACAGATTAACGTGCACACTAGTGGGCACTTTCTGTACAGGGTAGTAAATAATCTGTATAGACGTTTACTTTATTCATCTATCAATTATAATTTATAAGGTTGATGGTAATTAACTTAATTAGTTTCTTTCTAAGGTTTTTGACTGACACAGATGCAGTTGTGGGGATTCTTGCCTCTGAGAGCCTGTTTCATGCTTTTCTCTTTTGTTCTGTTTGTTTTTCCTCCTCTGCAGGTGAGTCTCAAATACGCTGCAATAAACAAATATCTATCCATTGCACTAAGCAACAAAATCAGTCCTGAACAGTTATTTGACTCACCTTTCCTTCTTTCATCCTCAAATCTAATTAGATTTGGTTCTATAGACAACTGATGGTTTTTTTTTCTGTTTATATGTTCTCCCTGATCCTGCATATGTTCCCTCTGGGTTCTCCACTGTTCTTCAACTGTCAAATCTTGACCTGACTATGAACAAAAGAACTGCTCTGCTCTGCAAAGACAGCTTCAAATCTGATTGTAGTCCAGAAGCTGTTTGCAACTATTTAAAAAAAAAGGCCTGTTTCATGGCAGAGTGTTTTCCTTTTGTTCAGCCTCTCATGCTGGTTGCTCTGGATGAAGTGGTTAAAAATATAACTTGGCCCTCATTAATCCACCTGCATCTTTTCTGTTCTTTCAAGTCAAAATGTCTTCTGTTAAATAGATCTGTGTTTTTATACTCACATAAAAATAAGCAGGACTGAGACTCCTAATAAAAGATAATAGCATATTCAAGAAAAATCTGCAGTGTTGTGATTATTTCAGATTTATTATCACATCAGTGAACTAAAATGAACACACAAAAAACACAAAGATGATTATATAGATTCTTTGAAGAACAAGTGTCATTTTATACAACATCACAGACGTCAGCAGCACCATTTCAGTGCATTTCAATAGCAAACAGAGACTTTTTGTGTTCCTTTATGTTTTGAATAATATATTGTGAATCGTTGCCCCTTGACACTTGAACAAAGTGAGCTTCATGCTTGAGCGGGCGTTGCTCAGATCCACTCAGAACAAAGGTCCTTATTGGGGTCACATTCAGCTCAGCAGACCACCCAGCTGTCTGGGTGGAGACACATTCACAACTGTTAACCATGTAAGACAAATGAAGACAAAAAAAATCTCCATAATTCTTTTTTAGACATAGATGACCTGTGGTGACTTTAATCAAACTGTCCGGCTGACCTCAAGGGTGGAATCTCTGCAGAGGGAATTATACAAAACACAAAAGACACAAAACTGTAATTCAAAATGCCCAAATAACTCTGTGTGTCTCCGAGTGGGTAGCATGACCTAAAAGACACTGTGTCTCTTTATGTACATCAGTTCAAAGGTAATTTATTTCCACGTCATCCCTCTTCAGTCCTGCAGAGGGCGGTACTCAGCAAGGTATGATAAAAACTACCAAAATGGTCCAGAACTATTATGTCATTCAGTTTAAAAGTGAATGAGTGTAGACAAGAACATTCTAATTTATTATATCAGTTAGAGAACTCAACCTAATGTAACTTTTTTTTAAAGAATGACAGTCCTCAGTGTGAAGAACTGTCTCCATCCTCCTCACTTTACTGTTGTGTCCTTGGGGAAGACACTTCACCCGCCTTGTCTATGTCTAAAGATCTTGGTGGAGGTCAGAGGGGCTGATGGTGTAAAACGGCAGCCACATCTGTCAGACCGCCTCAGGGCAGCTGTGGCTACATTGTTGTTCACAAGCACCACTGAGTGTGATTGAATAATGGATTCACTGTAAAGAACTCAGAGTCCATTGAAAAGCTCTAAATAAATCAAATCTATTATTATTTTTATTATTATTATTATTATTATTATTATTATTAGTAGTAGTAGTAGTAGTAGTAGTAGTAGTAGTAGTAGTAGTAGTAATAGTAGTAGTATTAATTTTATTGTTGTCTTTTCCCTGTCTGTCCTTTTAATTGTTGCACATGGGGGTAGGATTGGGGGAGGGGGGGTATTAACACGATCATGTCTAAATCAGTGTGTGTGTGTGTGTGTGTGTGTGTGTGTGTGTGTGTGTGTTTGGGGTGGGGTGTGAGTGATATATGTGTTGTTATATATATTGTAAAGCATTTTGAACTGCATTTTTTGTATGAAAAGCGCTTTATAAATAAAGTTTGATTGATTAATTGATGTTATTTTCATTATTCCTCCAATTCTTCTAAAAATTGTTTGTTTTAACATAAAAAAATATCATCTATGCAGATCATCATCTATCATCTAAACAGATTTATTTTAAGACTTAGTCTCTTTACAGTTTGTTTATCCTAAACGTCTGCAATAAGAGAATGTTATTAAAAATAAATAAATAAATAATAATAAAAATAATAAATAATAACAGAAAAAGAAATCTTCTTTATTTTCACCTTTATTGTTTATTTTCAGAGTTCACAGGATTCTCATGTTTCTTTGTGTGTGTGTGTGTGTGTGTGTGTGTGTGGGTTTGTATTTCTGACCTCCTGGGGACCCGTTTCCTGACTTTTACTATCTTTCTGGGGTCCGAGGGTTCTTGTGGGGACCGAAGCCTGGTCCCCATGAGGGGGACTCCCCTTTTTAGGGTTAGGGGTTAGGTTTTTAGGTATGGTGTGAATAGAGTTTTAGTTAGTCTTAGGGTTAGTTATAAATCAGTAATGGTTAAGGTTAGGAAAAGGGTTTGGGTTAGGTATAAATCTAGTTACTAAAATCAATGGAAGTCAATGGACGGTCCCCATAAGGATAACAAAACACACTTGTGTGTGTGTGTGTGTTTGTTTTGTTATCCTTATGGGGACCGTCCATTGACTTCCATTGATTTTAGTAACTAGACTTATACCTAACCCAAACCCTTTTCCTAACCTTAACCATTAATGATCTATAACTAACCCTAAGACTAACTAAAACTCTATTCACACCATACCTATAAACCTAACCCCTAACCCTAAAAAGGGGAGTCCCCCTTATGGGTCCCCACAAAAACCCTCGGACCCCAGAAAGATAGTAAATGTCTGGAAACTGGTCCTCAGGAGGTTAGAAAAACAAGAACATGTGTGTGTGTGTTGATTTCTAGTGACCTGGCAGGACTTCAGTGTGACTGCAGTCTTCAGATGTGTCCGATTGGCTTATCTGGTCTTAGCGCAAAGCAAATTGGATAAGGCAGTAATCCTCACACCACTGCTGCACTGCAGTATTCTAGCTGAGGTCTATGAATAATTTGTTGCGTTTACCATTGATCATAAATAGGAACGTTTTCTTGCACTTGGATGCACTTGTGTGCGTGAGTAAAAATCTAAAATCTTATGAAGGACCTGATTTGCAGACATTCCAACTCACTATCAGACATTGATGTGATAAATTCAGGATTGCTTTTGGCGCGTCTCCATTTACAAAATGATTAACATTGTTTATTCGTAGCACACTGTGTTGTCTTAGCAAAGACCGTTCAAAAGGTCCTTTAACGTTTGTTTCAATTTCAATGCAATAAGTTTGGAAAAGTAGTTCATCTTTCATGTTACTCATGAAGTGAATGTGCACGTGTTCATCAGTAGTACAGAATGTACATTTAATCAGTAACAGATCCACAGAAAAAGAGTTGAGAGCTCAGACTCAAATGGTCCTGGTGACAACCCTCTGAAAATGTTTCATCTTCTAGCTTCAAAATGACCTCAAACAACACATTGATTTTATTTTATTTCTCAAGGTTTGCAACAAGAGTGGGTTTAAATGTTGGTGTTTTCTCATTTAGGGTATAAACTCTTAAAAGATTCACTTTAGTAATCAGAGACACATTCCTAAATTTATTGTATGAGATTGTTTTATAATGTTTAAATGTTTCAATGTAACAATTCTTGTCCTTTTTGATCTGAAATGTTTCATTTAGTCCATGTTTCTTTGAGGCTTCTTTCTAAAATATTCAGTATTTAATATCACAGTTTCATTTCATGCTAAATATCAATCAAATAAATCGCAGGTTGGACAAACTAAATTTTCCAAGCAGATGACTCTCATGTATGATGTTCTGGTTTACAAAGAATGTAAGTGTGTTTTTTATAAGGTGATGGGCTCCAATTAGCCAATTTAACCTTATTTTATGCATGAAAACATAGTGGTGACCATCCAACACCTGTAGAGGAACAGGTGTCATTAGATACATGGTGAGGTTTCATCCTGGACAGGTCACCAGTCCATTCACATTAATATGAGTTTAATGTTGAACATGACAACCATTAAAAAAAGATAGTTTGCATCATTTTTGTTGAGAAAACTTGAATTCAAAATCTATTTGTGGCACCAGGTTTGGATTTGTGCAATAATGCCCTTAATGCATGCAGATGTTTTTGGGACTTTTTAAAAGTTTTAACATGTCATCAATAGATTTTTCTAGCGCCAGTTGTTTATATACAGGGGTGCACATGAGTGGTCCGCAGGTCCGCGCACACTGTCAAAATATAAAATGCGCACCAGATGAAAAGTTGCAACGCGCGTTTGCGTACTTAACATTGGTTTGGCTGAGCTGCGTGAATTTTTAGGTTAATCAGAGGCGGTTCATTGTCAAATAAATGAAGAATCCCGTTGACTTCTTTTGTTTGACTGATATGTTTCTCAGCCAGAGCGCCGAAGTTCCAGCTGATCAGCTGATGCTGCGTCTCTCTCTGTCTCTGTGTATCAGTTTGCCAGTGTGACGGATTTTCAGTCAGTCAGATCAGTGCAGCTGACTGCAGGATTCTGCATCGTGTCAAAACTGAAAAAATTCACTGAATAAGACAAATAGACCATCGTGGCACAGACGTGTAGAACTACCTTTTTGTGCTATAAAATACAGAAAACCACCTGTTTTAATCAACAGTATCAGCGTATTTGTCTGTGATCCGCGCCATTTTGAATGCGCGCAAAGCACTATGGGATATGCAGTCAATGCCCCATAACTGTCCAGTGTATCTTTTTATCTGACTGCATCACATTACAAACATCCTCATCATTTCAAAACAAAAAACAGTTACAGTAAATGACAGAAGCTCCAACAGCTGACTAATAAATTTCAACACCAAACTGTTAAATGTAGATTAAAGTGAACAATCAAACCTGTAAACAATCCAACCTGAACTCTGAAGGTTTTTTTTTACCAGTATTTTTATATTTTACTGGTTTCTCTTGATTTTTTAAACAATTAAAGAATTTTTATTGAAACAAATATAGAGCCAGGTAAAGTAAACAGACTGAATTTGAAGCTTGATGAAACCAAAAACAAAGCAGAGGAGCTCGGAAGAGACACAGCGAGACACATTTAAAAATGTGAGGACCAAGCAACAACCCTAGGTTCTCTTCTGAGAACCAGGCCAAAAATATTATGTGCACCCCTGGTTATAGTTCACCAGCAGCTCACTGCAGAAGACGTTGCAGAAGAATTCAAGATGCCGCTCCAAGTTAATTGGCTCCTCTGCTGCTTTTCTTGGCAATGGACAGACCCACCACAACACCACAGCCCTGGAGGACTGAGTAATTACAAGTTGCTATCTCACTAAATGGAGATCTCGCTACAATCCAGAACAGTGATGACATGATTAGTGTTTTTTCCTGCTCGTCTTGGCCTTGTGAATTGGGATGATGACAGCTGGTTGGGGAAACGGAGCTGGATTGTTCCTCAGCGCCTTTAAACACAACAACACCTACCACAGTGAAAGCTTCTTGGGTGAGCTACAGAAATGAGTGTTAGCACAAGAACAGAAATCCACATCCATCATTGTAAGTCAAGTTTGTGGCACTATGGTATCAAAAGACACATGAATACTGGCGTCAAATAAATTGTAATTTTAGGCAGAGGTTTCGTTTTCTCACTATTGTATATGTAAAATTTATTTAACCACTGATAAAACTGTGGCTTTGAGTATTTGTAAAAGACCAACCTTAAAGAGGCCATTTCATACAAATTTCAGGACTTTGTGGTTATTTCTTAAGTATTAACCAGTAATATGAAACATTTTATAACTAAAAAACGTCAGGAAACACTGATTAGCAGACCTTTCAATCTGTCTGCCTTAAAATTCGGGTGGTTCCGGCTCCTTCCATCAGGCCTTGAACAGCAGCTCGTTCATATTCATTATTCAGATTTGCTGGACTCAGATTGGCTAACAAACTAGCCTATGAGAGCAAAGTATACTGTTTCCTGCCCCGCTGTGCATGGCAACGTCAGACGTCGTGTCTTCCTGTTTGCTACATCTAATGCTAACAGCTTTTAGCTAGCAGCATACTAGGCGTGGTTTCAACTGCGGGAGCTGCCGAATACTAACGAACAAAGGAGTTGTGACGAAACAGATACAGGCCATTCGGACTTGGGAGAACACGGGTTTTATCACCACCTGCGTAGTTTGAGAGATTAAAACTGAAAGAGAAGTTGTTGACCTGTTTTCACACCCACTATGAAGGTAAGAACACCTGTGGAGCTAAAATATTCAACAGAAACCTCAGAAAAACGTTTTTAATGGAAGGGCCTCTTTAAAGCAATTGTTCAGATCTTTTGAAATTGATTTCTATGGAAATGGCAAATTTCTAAATGGCTAAAGTCTCGAGAAGGTAGTGGCTAGTTTCAATGACGCCAAGATAAAAGTGGATTATTCAAGTCTTACAACAAATTGTATCACAAAAATGTCATAGTAGTACTTCACATTACATTATATGTGCACAATTCTATAGATATTTACATGCACAAAAAGCAGCTAGCTGTAGCATTTCCAGTGCAATTTGGGACACTTCTATCAGGAGTACAATGTAAATGGATTACCTGTGGAATGTGAAACTAACTTCAGTGTGGAAGGTTTATAAAATAACATTTGTGTGAATTTAGGTTGTAGAAACGTTTTAAGATGGCAGCATCTTGGTCTTGGCCATGCCGAGCAGCTAGCTCATTAGATTTTTTATTTCTCTGAACTTCGGTCACCCAAATTTAATTGTGTTTCCTGCAGAAGTTATTTACTGTATAAACTCATCACTGTCAGCTTCACATTACATAGTCATTTTGAATTTTTTGATTGTTTGTAAGTGCACACAGCGTTAGCTGTATTACTTTATGGTTAGTATGGGGCACCTCAGGTATTAATATCATATTTTTTACAAGCAATGCAAAAAAAGACAGAGGAGTAAAGGCTGATAAATTGTTTAGGTTGGTGTTTATAAGGTCCCACTTGGACTAGCTGTTAGCTTGTCAGTCCATTCGGGACTAAACTTTGTTCCTCCAAACGGATGTTGTTCAAGAGGCTTCACCTGTATTTTATATGACAGGTAAGATATTAGATGTTCATAACATTCCTCTAAATCTCTGCTTGACAATAATCAAACTTAAGATAAAAGTTTAAATTAATTTTTCATTAAACTGATAACCATTTCCTAAATTGAAGTCTGTAATTTGCTTTAGCCTTTTATCATTTGCAATAAATTCAGCGATGGTCTTTTCTATATTTTCTCTCCCTCTTAAAGGAGCTTTTGTGAAAATCTTTCCATTTCTTCCATCAAAGAAAGACCTCCTAGTTCCTGACACCTGTAGAAATATTAAAGTGAACTTTGCACACCATTAAACTGGAGGCTCGGTGTGGAAATGATGGGTATCAGAGTAAACTTTTGATGTGCAGTGAGGCCTTCAAGCAGAAAGATCTGCTCCTCAGCGTGAGTTACTGGCATCTTCTGCTGCGGGTGCTGGACTCTGCAGAGGGACGCTGGTGGAGGGAATAAACTATTTTCAATCCAAACAGCAAGTGTGGAGCAGTCGGGGGGGAGGTGGAACAGTGACAGAGACTGTTAACAGTGTGTTTCTGACATTATTTCCATGAAATGTCTTCAGAGTGCTTTAACACCGACTTCACAATGCAGAGGAATTCCACTGCTAGCAAGATTTGCTCTTGTTTTTTCTGAACTCCAGAGGCTGCTTGGCTCCATAAATCACCTCCCCATGGTCCAGCTCAGCCCATCTGACTGATGGAGAATTTATGATCCACCGAGGCAGCAGAGAACGTCAGCATGACCCCCTCTGGGCTCACTGATTCTCCTCATGCACACTTGTGCACATATCTAGAAAAAGTGGAGTGAGTGGTGCTCAGCCGCAGGTCATCATCTTGAGCTTTTTGTTGTGATTACTGCTGTATTTTATCTGCATAATGAGATAAGCTGCACAAAAAACACCAACAGTTAACATTAAAAGGTAGAAATAAACTGATTACAGAGCTGAAACCTGAGGGAGAGTCATCTAAATCCTTTTTGTCACTTTCAAATTAATCTTGTGAAACTTTAAGTTTTCAACAAAGAGAAAAAATGCAGTAAATGAGAATTATGTTTGTCTCGCTAAGTTCTCCCTTACGTTGAGCATGTGGAAAAAGATCCAGGTCCAGGTGCACAGTTTCCATATTTGTTGTATATTTCACTTTTTGTCTTTAAACAGCCAAAATATTTTGTTCTTTTCATTATGAAACATATTTTTACAGTTTGCAGTGTGGTTTTGATTTGCTGTGTTTATTAACCAAACAAGCAACATTTTGATATACTAAAAAAAATAGTCTTTTTTTTCTTTAGGAAGTCAGATTGTACCAAATTCAGTTATAAACACTCCACCATGCACTTCTTGAAATCTTCTCCTTGAACTTGTGGGAAAATATCAGGCCAATAAATTTGATACACCTTACAAGTAGGAAGTGTATGTGATGCGTTTACGGCTTTGAGGATGAAACTGTTCAAATGAAACACCACAAATGACTAAATTATATCAAACCCTGTTTGTCCTTCTGTTGTTTGCATGTGGGATTAATAATCTATGAAACCTGACGATTTCAGATCATAATGGTAAAAAAAAACACATGTGAGAAATTAAATTTTAATTATCTGATAATATGAAAAATTATAACTAATAATTTTAGGTGCTACAGCATTGTTTCTTCTGCTTTTAGGATTTTTACCATGTCATGACTCATATGCTACATGAAATCAATATGTACTGAAGCCTTTTATGTTAAAGAGACTTTATGGTTATTTCTTAAGTATTAACCAGTAATATGAAACATTTTATATCTAAAAAACATCGGGAAACACTTATTAACAGACCTTTCAATCTGTCTGTATTAAAATTCGGGTGGTTCCGTCTCCTTCCGTCAGGCCTCGAGCAGCAGCTCGTTCACATTCATTATTCGAATTTGCTGGACTCTGATTGGCTAACAAACTAGCCTATGAGAGCAAGGTATACTGTTTCCTGCCATGCTACACATGGTAACATCAGACGTCGTGTCTTCCTGTTTGCTACGTCTTATGCTACAGCTTTTAGCCAGCAGCATGCTAGGCGTGGTTTCAACTGCAAGAGCTGATGAACACTAACAAAGGAAGGAGTTGTGATGAAACAGATACAGGCTGTTCGAACTCGGGTGTTATCACCTCCTGCGTAGTTTGAGAGATAAAAACTGAAAGAGAAGTTGTTGACCTGTTTTCACACCCACTATGAAGGTAAGAACACCTGTGGAGCTAAAATATTCAACAAAAACCTCAGAAAAACTGTTTTTAAATGGAAGGGCCTCTTTAAATAGAATTGATGGGGCCAAGTCATATCATGGGTTTTTCAATTTATTCTCCTGAGGTTTACAACCAGGTTCCAAAATGAAAATCATTTTTTGTCACAACTGAATGTTTCAGATCATCAAACAAATTTTAATTACAAATAAAAATAATCTGAGTAACTGTAACTTTTTTTAAATAATGATTTTAATAATCAAAGAAAAAATGAATCCATACCAATAGGCTTGTGGGTCTGACATCCTGCCGCCATCAGTGACAAAAACTGCAATGAGTCTTTCTGATTACAGAGAAATTTTGTCCCACACTCCATTGCAATTGTTTTAATTTAACTGTTTAAATTTGCAGAATTATTTTAATTCAGACACATTAGAGGGTTTATTGTGGCTTGTTTAAGGTGGAATGTGAGGAGCTATGTTGTGCTTGCAGGTTGGTCTGCTGCTCCATCCTCAGGTGAGACTCTGTGTCTGATGCTGAGAGTCTCTCCTGCAATCATGTCGGGTATTTGTATAACTGCTAGATGGTTGTAGCTTGGTGGGTCCGACGCTCACTTTCGTGATAATTTATTCACATGGTAAAGCTTTGTGTAAAACCTGGATCTCCAGCTCTGATGACGTCTGCACCCCCACTCACTCCTCCCTGTTCTGTTCAGCCAGTCAATCAGTTTGTGAAATGATAAATCCTTCTCCAGAAACTTTTTTGGGAGATTTCCAATAAGTGTGTAGGTGGCCTGCGCCAGTATGATTTAATTTTTAGTCCCTCACTTCGCTCTTTTTTCCCCTCCATGCCTAAAAGATTGCTTACATCATAACCACATTAAAAGGCAGAGCTCTTCAGAGGGCCGAGGCGTTTTTGATTTCCCGACTCATTTCCACTTTAACATATGCTGATTTCATTAGGCCAGAAAAGTTATTTCTCATCTGTTGAAGGCAGATTAAACTGAATGGAACGACAAAGTAATAAGAACCTTTTTTTCTCTGATCCCCGAACAGACAATTAAAAGATCAGCTAACTATCAAGAATGATCTGCAAACTTATGACAAGCTCATTTCCCTCCTCCTAAAACTCATCTTAGTTTCTGTTGCCATTCAAGATGTATCTATATGATGATGCTATCTCCCTACAGGCCTCTCTGATGTTGGATGCAGAATAAAACCTCTTGGACAAAGATCTGGCTCAACATCTAGACCTTCCCACAGACTGGATGCCATCTCCTATGTCAGTCTCTGTAATAAACGGTCAGCAAATTACCTCCATAACTCACAGCCCCAAACAAATCCTGTTTATTTTGTCTGGAAATCATCGTGATGACGTTCCATTCCTCATTTTTTACTCCTCCCAGTCCCCTGTGGTTCTTAGCTATCCACAGTTCACAAATCATATCTCCCAAAATTATTGGCTAGACAAAAGAATCAGAAATTCGAATGCATTCAGCGCCTCAAACGGCCAACAATCAGCCTTGCATGTTAAAAATGAGATTTTTTAATTAAGTAGAATAATCCATCCATCAATTTTCTGAACCTGCGGCAGAGGCAGGGGGACACCCTGGACAGGTCACCAGTCCATTGCAGGGCCACAGATTCACACCTATAGGGATAATTTAGAGTCACCAATTAACCTCTTGCATGTTTTTGGACTGTGGGAGGAAAACGGAGTCCCTGGAGAAAACCCACACATGCACAGGGAGAACACACTAACTCCATGCAGAAAGACCCCAGCCTGGATTCAAACCTAGGACCTTCTCACTGCAAGGCAAAAGCTCTACCAACTGCGCCACCGTGCAGCGCAAGTAAAATATAGTTCATCTAATTTAGTTCAATAACTGTTAATTAATTGCTGGATTTACTGGCAGAAAGGCTGTGTCAGCAGTAAGATCTTCAAACAGATGAGCAAAAATCGCAAATAACAAAGGACAAAGTGAGACACACACATGCATATACACAACATGCATCCCCCTAAACCTTAGATGACAACAACAACATGTAATTAAAGTCTTTACAAATGTATTTTCTGCAATTTCAACCACAAGGTTTTAATGCTCAGAAACATAAAAATACACTGTTGGGCTAAACTAAGGATTAAAATTTTACTTTTGAATATCAGATTAACATCTGATGCTATTTTATTTTATTTTATTTTATTTTATTTTATTTTATTTTATTTTATTTTATTTTATTTTATTTTATTTTATTTTATTTTATTTTATTTTATTTTATTTTATTTTATTTTATTTTACCAAATCAAATTTATTTCGTTTTATTTCTTCGGCACTGAGTTTCTCCGTTTTGCAGCTAGTAAAACTGTTTCTTTGTTTTTCTCTGAGAAACAGAATATTTCTGTTATTGTTTATAAAAGTGAAACTAAATTTGGGAGTGATCAAAACTCTCTGATGAATGAGATGAATATGAAAGGACAGCGAATGGGACTAGATCAGTCTGATAAAACTCCCACAACCACAAATACAGGTGAAAATAACATCATTTATATCTCTGAATAACAAAACTGGGTTTAAAATTGACTTTTTAGATGCAGTAGATGGAGGTTAAACTCATAAATTACCACGAGAAAGAAGGTAACTTGAGTCATGATGTATCATGTGATCATGAGTTTTGCCTTTGTGACACAGAATCCTTCTGGTGACAGGACGGAACTTTATTAGCGTTGGGAAGAATGAGTCTTTTTATTGCATGTGTGTGAGTTAGAGGATGTATCTGTCCTGTCAGACACAAGTAGTTGTCTTATTTCCTGTGTGGATGTTTCTACACAAACATTTGTATTGGCTCCAGAACTGATTTTCACAACAAAAAGCTAAGAGCTGCCAGCCATTGTGTTCCCTCAGCTGGTGGATGACCTCCAGTCCTCACGCATCTCTCCATCTATTCCCTGCTTTCTGCCATCGACTGGCCCATCTCTCACCACTGGAATGGGCAGACAGTGGTAAAAATGGCCGAGCAGTAAGCTAGCTCAATCTAAAGCTTTTTTCCTCCCGTCATTTAACACAGGATGGGGTCCAACCTGGAAGGGTCAAATCTAAATGAACCTGACATTTATCAGTTTATAATTCCCATGTGCTGAACAGTGATTGTGAAATTGTGTAATTTTGGGATATTTTTTCTATGTGTGAAAACTATACAGGAGGGTTTGATTTAAATAGCTAATATTTACATATTTAAATAACTTGTTTCCCTAATTAAAACAAAATAAAGCTTAACTATTAGCTCTATCTATAAACTGTTGATGACATGCAGCTCAATAAAAAATATAAATAAAATCCATAAAAATAACTGAAACTTGATGTGGCTTTAGAAAGGGAAAATGTTGTAATGGAATGTGATCTGACTTTTTCGTGGCAAAACTTGTTAGCTGAGGTGGATTAGGCATCAGATTTAGGGAGGTGTGTCTAAGTCTTAACTCAGAAATAAAAAATACTCAGAGATTTTTTTTAGGTGTTATTCAATTCAATTCAAGTCAATTAGGTTTTAATTAAACAAATAGCTCATTCAGTCACTATACATGAACAACAAGTCCAAGTCTCCAGTTGTCATTGGGTATAAATCAGATTCAGTGAATTCTAAAATAAATTTGATTTGGTAACTCACTCTCTGGAATTACAAGTCAAAAAATAAACTGCTGAACTGTAAATAAAATAAATCTGCATCTAAAAAGTCCATTTTAAACCCAGTTTTGTTATTCAGAGATATAAATGATGTTATTTTCACCTGTATTTGTGGTTGTGGGAGTTTTATCAGACTGATCTAGTCCCATTCGCTGTCCTTTCATATTCATCTCATTCATCAGAGAGTTTTGATCACTCCCAAATTTTAGTTTCACTTTTATAAACAATAACAGAAATATTCTGTTTCTCAGAGAAAAACAAAGAAACAGTTTTACTAGCTGCAAAACGGAGAAACTCAGCACCAAAGAAATAAAATGAAATAAATTTGATTTGATGAAATAAAATAAAATAAAATAAAATAAAATAAAATAAAATAAAATAAAATAAAATAAAATAAAATAAAATAAAATAAAATAAAATAAAATAAAGCATCAGATGTTCATCTGATATTCAAAAGTAAAATTTTAATCCTTAGTTTAGCCCAACAGTGTATTTTTATGTTTCTGAGCATTAAAACCTTGTGGTTGAAATTGCAGAAAATACATTTGTAAAGACTTTAATTACATGTTGTTGTTGTCATCTAAGGTTTAGGGGGATGCATGTTGTGTATATGCATGTGTGTGTCTCACTTTGGCCTTTGTTATTTGTTAATTGCGATATTTGCTCATCTGTTTGAAGATCTTACTGCTGACTGAGCCCTTTTGCCAATAAATCCAGCAATTAATTAACAGTTATTGAACTAAATTAAATTAACTATATTTTACATGGGCTGCACGGTGGTGCAGCTGGTAGAGCTGTTGCCTTGCAGCAAGAAGGTCCTAGGTTCAAATCTGGACTGGGACCTTTCTGCATGGAGTTAGCGTGTTCTCCTTGTGCATGTGTGGATTTTCTCCAGGGACTCCAGTTTCCTCCCACAGTCCAAAAACATGTTGTAGATTACATTGAATCTTCATTTCAACACAATCCTAGAAGAACCGAGACCTCATGTCCTCCAGCATTCTGTAGCAGCATAACTAAAGGGGTGGATCATGTCAGAACAACCTAAGCTAACCCTAACTATGTGATTACTTAAAAAGAAAAGCTTTAAGATAAGTCTTAAGAACAGTCAGTGTGTCTGAATCAGGAATTAAATGTAGGAGCCAGATTCACAAACTCAGGAACACAAAAATTTACATGAAATTAAATACTTTTAATAAGTCAATAGAAAGAGCCGACATGCCTGCAATACTGGACAACTTTCATAAATCTTGAGACAATGGGAAAAGGAGACAAAACACACCTGAGTGGATGGTAGCAGCTGACAATGAACATTAGAAACCAAGGTGTATATGTACAGATGGCTGGTGATTATCATGTGATAGCAGCTGTAGGACGAGCCGAGTGATGCTAAAACAAGAGAAAATCCTTCTAACTCTCATCAGATCTCTGGCAGCTGCATTTTGGATCAGCTGGAGGCCTTTAACAGAACTATTACAACATCCTGATAATAAAGAATTAAAATAGCCAAGCGTAGAAGCAATAGCATGAATTAATGTTTCTGCATCCAGCAGGTGGAAGAAGGTTGTCCTGGTAACATGTTTTAAATCAGAGCTAAAGGACCCATCCTGTTCAACAATAACACCCAGGTGCTTATTAGTACTGGAAAACAAGTGACTGACTACACAGGTTGTCCCTAAGGTGCTCGGATCCCAAAATACCAACTTCTATCTGGATTTTATGCCAAGACAAATCAAATTAACTGACTGGACTACTCAGAATTCATTGTTAAATGGAACTGAGTATCAACAACATAAAAAAATCCATATATGTGTATATTGAAGAGTGGTTCTTGACTGCAGCACAGTCTGTGAGAAAGATGCCACATTACTGTACTGTGGGACATGAGCTGTGGTGCTTGCCCTCCTGTTGCCCAGTGCAGCTTCTCAGACAAATGTGCAGCAGCATGTCAGCAAAGAAATTTCCCAGATGTTCCAGGAACTTTAGATCAGATATCTGAGAACTGTTTCTATTTCTCTGAAACAGTCATCAATCTGCTTACTTTCATACATGGACACACTTGGATTTCTCAGGCCCCACCCCGTCCATCAGAACAGTGACCCCACCTGTACATGCCTAACTCTGGTTATGGCCAAAACTTCAGCAGTGAGGCAGCTTTGAGATGAGGAAGCCAAGGGTGAGAACAACATTCTTAGTGTGAGACTTTGAAGTTTCTACATACTTTGGAAAACAGGGCAAAGAATCACCTGCCATAAAGGAGAGAGCGTAAGAGCTGAGCTATTTGTTCTGGTGCCTGGGTGGTTATAGGTCCCCGGGGAGGCTTGGCCCAGAACCCCTGTGAGATCACATCAGTGTGTATCGGGCAGGAGTCCACCCGGAGGTGGAACTAATGAGCCCATGTGTGCACAGACACTTCAGAGAGCCAGATGCTGGGAAGAAAGACGTCCTCCGAGTTTTTCACAGCACCTCCCCTGGAGAGAAAAGAGTGGAGCCCGGTCAAGCTTCACACGCATGCTGGACATGGAAATCACTGTGTTCAGATACACATCTTATGTTCATTATCACACACACTCATGTACACACATACATCTTTGGTTTGTTGAGTCTACATCGGAGACTGTTTCCACTCTTCCTTTCACTGATGCAGCACGCAAGGTGAAAAAGTGTAATAAAAGGATTCGGGGCTCATGACTATCTATTCCATATGATCTGCCTGCTGTAGTAAAAGTCACGTATACACCCTCATTTTACCATATCACCGAGGCATATTTGACCTCTTCAATCTGATGTCTCATTCAAAGAGGTTAATGAATACCATTTTTAAATGTGTTTCAGCTGCTGCGCTTGTAATCCCAACCCCTCCCACTGCTCTCCTCATACTCTCAGAATTATTGTTCCTATGGACGTCAGAGACCGGACATTGTTTTGACCTCATCTTGTCTGCAACGGGATCTGTTTTTCACATACACAACCTCCACAGCAAATCCGAAACAATGATAAGGATTTCTGAAGCGCAGATTTGCAAGAAAATGGAGGCTCAAGAAAAGAAAAAAAAAAGTCATGAGCTTTAGGTGTCGTGCTGCTTTCTGATTCTGATCCAAGATATCTATTAAAAAATGTCTGGGATGGACATAAATAGGTGTTTTGCCTTGAAAAAATGTGCAAAAACTCAAGAGTTGGTGAGATTTAGTTTAAGAAATGATTAATAACAGGTTCTGCAACAACAAGATGATGTTTCAGGCTATCCATGAGTACCGTCTGATCTGAAGTGGTGCTGTGAGAAAAACTCCATGTGAAACTGAAGGAGAACGTGTCTGTCACCAGTCCTTATACTGTCTCATCTTGTCCAGACCGGAAATCTGCCACAGTTCAGAGGACACAGATAATGCACCAACACCCAGTTCCTTTCTTTCTCCTATACAACATTCTTGAGTTCTGTCTGGATCAAGGCAGAAATAAATCTCACGCATACTCAGTAAATCCCGGAAAGGGCCATTTTAATGGAGGATAAATTCAGATCTGTAAATGATGTGACATCCAGCTTGTTAGAGTTCTTGTTAATGTCCAGAAACACACAAGTCAAGGAAATGTTTTCATGCAGCAGTTGTTGTGCTCAGTGAACATGTTAATTATTATCAGGAACACCATTAGCACTACAGGAATCCAAATGCTGTTGCAACATGTTCTAATAGAGACTGTAAAGTGTTTTATGAATTTAATGAGAAGCAAACTGACAGTAGTGCAAACAAACAGTTTACTATTCCATCTGTTAGCACTTTGTATCAATAATATAAAGCTGCAGACTCTCAGCAGCAATCTGAAGTGACCCAGTCAGAAGCCCCACCAGTCCAACGTCCCTTCTGGTTCATGCAAAGAAAAGATAAACTCTTTATAACGGAATGCACAGGTGTCAAACTAAAGCAAAAGTAGTTTACCTTTTCGCTCTTCTTGTTTTATACATGGATTAACACAATAATAAAATAGTGCACATCAAATATTACCTCTGACTGTAAGTTCTCATGATCTGCAGCTTTTCTGCTATATGAAAAAGGGTTAGGGTTGAGGAGTGGGGCCTGAGAACCCAACTTGAAGATAATTGCAAATACCTCTCCCTTACGAGGCAGCCATGTTGGATTTTAGTATCAAGGCTGGTGAAAAATATTTGAATCCTATTTTAGGTGGTTTTAAAGTCAGTTTTTCCAACTCAGAACTGAAAAGTCTTGACTTTCAAGTTCAGACGGAACAGACCGCTATCCTCTCAGGATCAACAGGAGCAACTGCTAAATGATAACAGCATAACTGAGAAGGGAAAACCAAATAGTATCTTCAGATATCAGTTTTCAGGGTTCTTAAAGAGGCCCTTCTATTAAAAACGTTTTTTCTGAGGTTTCTGTTGAATATTTTAGCTCCACAGGTGTTCTTACCTTCATAGAGGGTGTGAAAACAGGTCAACAACTTCTCTTTCAGTTTTAATCTCTCAAACTACGCAGGTGGCGATAAAACCTGGGTTCTCCTGAGTCTGAACGGCCTGTATCTATTTCATCACAACTACTTATAGTATTCATCAGCTCCTGCAGTTGAAACCACGCCTAGCATGCTGCTGGCTAAAAGCTGTTAGCATAAGACGTAGCAAACAGAAAGACACGACGTCTGATGTTGCCATCAGCAGGGCAGGAAACAGTATACCTTGCTCTCATAGGTTTGTTAGCCAATCAGAGTCCAGCAAATTAGCATAATGAATATGAACGAGCTGCTGACGAAGCAGCCTGACGGAAGGATCCGGAACCACCTAAATTTTAATGCAGACAGATTGAAAGGTCTGTTAATCAGTGTTTCCTGACGTTTTTTAGATATAAAATGTTTCATATTACTGGTTAATACTTAAGAAATAACCACAAAGTCCTGAAATGTGTATGAAATTACCTCTTTAAAGGGAGAGAAAAGTAGTTTCAAATGTAAATCCAAACAGGGGTGTCATGATGCAGTAAACTGCACTTGGATGATTTCATAATGTTTAAAAAATGTTTGTTATTAGGTTTGAAGTAAGTCCAGGTGGCTGCAGGATACTGGCCTAGATGCTGCTCATCAGGGTGTAGAAAGATTCCCACCTCCTCCTGAGAGCTCTACAAGCATTGAGATGCACGGACACACTCTGGTAATGGTTTCGTGTCATTAGAAGTACTTGTTTTATCAGTGTTCCACACAGCAACATGAACAAGGCTCAGCTTTGAAATTGGTTTGACACTGGAGTGTTTGTGCTCTCAAGCAAAACAAATTTATGTCCTGTTGGTTTATCCAGCCATGGCTAGTTATCCTGTGTACACACATATAAATCTGTCATTAGCCATAGTTACCCTGCGCTGTTGAGTTGCTGGTGTCTGTTTCACGTTTTTTTTACAGGTTACTGTGTGATCATAGACAACAAAGATGTTCAAGTGGAACCAGACAGTACACGCCACTCAGAAATCTTAAAGAGGCCATTTCATACAAATTTCAGGACTTTGTGGTTATTTCTGAAGTATTAACCTGTAATATGAAACATTTTATAGCTAAAAAACGTCAGGAAACACTTATTAACAGACATTTCAATCTGTGTACGTCAAGATTCGACTGGTTTTGTCAGGCTTCGGGCTACAACTCATTAATATTCATTATTCAAATTTGCTGGACTCAGATTGGCTAACAAACTAGCCTATGAGAGCAAGGTATACTGTTTCCTGCCCTGTTGCGCATGGCAACAGCAGACGTTCTCTCTTCCGGTTTGTTACGTCTTATGCTACAACTTTTAGCAGCAGCATGCTAGGCGGGGTTTCAACTGCAGGAGCTGATAAATACTAATTAGCAAAGGAGTTGTGACGAAACAGATACAGGCTGTTCGGACTTGGGTTTTATCTCCACCTGAGTAGTTTGAGAGATTAAAACTGAAAGAGAAGTTGTTGACCTGTTTTCACACCCACTATGAAGGTAAGAACACCTGTGGAGCTAAAATATTCAACAGAAACCTCAGAAAAAACGTTTTTAATGGAAAGGCCTCTTTAAACGGGATTTGATCAGCAGAAAATACCTTTTAGCTAAGAGCTCCTAGCGGGTTTCATTCTCTGTTGTATAAAGTATAATCCAGATGATGAAATGTCTCAGACTGATTTTCCATTACTTGTGTTAAAAAATTCTCTTTTGAATTTTTGTGCACACATTTTAAAAAAATACTGGGAAACAGATTAAGTATGACCAGACGGTTGACGCTTTACTCATACTTCCTGTATAACTTCCCAAAAAATGCATCTAAGACCTGTCCAGTGATGTGTTCAATGATAAATCTGTAGATAATTATTAGTTCACAGACAGAAATTTTGTCTGCACCCACTTTTTTAATGAGTCATTTCTGATTAGCTCAGATGTCAAAAACTAAAATACTTTAAAGGATTCATTACAATTCATTCTTTACAAATTGTTCCATCATTTACTCTTTTTGAGTCACTTTCTTGTTGCCAGATGTTGAGACATTTTGTGAACAGGCTGCAAATTATTTAGCTTAGTAAAAGCAGATTTAGCTGGTTTCTTTTATTTAATCATCCTAAGGTATTTGTTTAGCAGGCGTTTGGAGCCTTAATATTACAAACATTAATTTAATAGCAAATATTTTATCAGAGTTATTCAAGAATCCTTAGGAAATTGACGGTAGGGCAGCTATGAAAATTATTAGCAGTTGATTATTGGTTGATTAGTGCATTATCTCCCATCTAAGCTTAAAGGCACATGATGGAGTGCATTGCATTATGCTAGGCTGGTCTTGGTTGACTTTTTCACATGATACTTCCAGAGAAATTGACAGTAAAACTACTAGGTATTTGACTTCTTTTCATCATGCTGGTTCAGAGACTTTTACTTAAACTTTGTACCAAGAGTTAGAGTAGGTGCCTGTGTTTCCATAGCCCAAAGCCTTAGCATTGGTGCTCCACAAGGCTGTGTGCTACGTCCTCTTCTGTACATGCAGTACACATTTTACTGAGCTAGTACCCTCACAGTAACCTTCTTCCAGATCTATGTGTAACCCTGTGGAGTTGCTGCTACACATAGATCTGGGATTGGTCCATCTGAAAGTGTCTGCAAAAGGGAGGGTTATTTGGTATAATATTTTGAACTGATTGGAGGACGCACCAGCAAGTGGCCACCTAACATGATTTATCTTTAGCCAATCACAGTAAATCAAGCTCTTGCACATCTTTACCATCAAGAAAGACACAAAGTTCTTACCTTTGATCATTTATCAATCAAGAAATCATCTCTTGTTCTCCTAAAACAGATTCAATAGCCGCTTCTACGCATATGTCCACCGGTGCGGCCATGTTTGTTTTGCTTTGCCTGTTTGTGCACTTGCTACCAATCCCACCTGAACACCCGCCTCAAAGCACAATGCTAACACAGGATTGGTCCAAACCACCAGTGGTGTCGAGTCAGACAGTTTTGTTGGAGCAGTACAATATGGATTTTCATGGGTTTGGAAAACAAATCTCTCAAAAATCCTCCCAGACAATCCCATCAGTAAGTTTGCTGACGCCACAGTGATGGGGCTCATCTCTGGTGGTGATGAAACAGCGTACATGGATGAGGTCTGTAAGCTGGTGGGGTGGTGTGCAGACAGTAACTTGGTCCTCAGTGAGACTGAAGAACTGATTGTTGACTTCAGGAAGAAAAGGACAACCTGAAGCCCATCTGCATCTGTAGATGTATGAAGAGGGAGGCAGACAGGGTGTCCAAATTTAAAGGATCCTAAGGAGCATCAACCTGAAGAGGGAGCTGCTGACCATTTTCTGCTCCATTGAGAATATGGTGCCATTCTGCATCTCCATGTGGTTCTCAAACTGCACCATGACACACAAGAGGTCATTAACATTGCCAAGAAAATCTTTGGCTACCCTCGTTCCTCCCTGAAGGACATTTACACACATTCAGGACAACTTGATCTGCTGCCGTCTGGCTGAAGATTCACTGTGCTGAGGTTCCAGACAAACAGACTCAGGAACAGCTTCTACAAAAAGGCAATAGCCCTCATCAATGCAAACACCTGAACTGGTCTGATTAGCAGTGACGATGGGCCGTGTCCAATAAACAATGTACACTGCACATTTGGATTGATTGCGGTTTAATCTTCACACGTTTGTTTTATGGGTGCACATTTTCATTGTAGAGTTTTGCAGAAGGCTGGAATGTTGAGAATAATTATTAATAATAAATATTATCTAAACTCCTTTTTATTTTGCTTCCATGCAGCCAGATATTCCTATAATCTTTAATAATAGTCTTGATTATTCTTCAGGCTTTCTGGAGGTCTTCCAATGTTTTTCTTTAGCCTTTAATTGTTTTTAAATATATTTTGTCTTGTTCTTCTACCTGATCATACCTGTTTATTGTTCACTGTCTGTTTTAAGAGAACAAGTAAAAGATGAAAAGAATGTCAGACGTAAAAAATATCTAAAACAGATGAACAGAATGTATATGACAAATATAAAGAGAGGTTTACCACTCAAATATTTTGCATAATGGTGCAGTTTTTGTTTGTTTTATTCAGGCTGTCACACAGTATAATTCTTTTGCTCAATTTATTTTTTGTCTTTTTTCCACAGACGTTTTATTCTACGTTGGTATGCACCGAGCATCCTCACTGCAAACTGTTGTAATGATAGTCTTCCATAATAATACTGCAAAGAACCCAATGTCACCCTCCTGAAGGTGAATGTGTGTGTGTGATCCTTGAATGTGAAGGTTTGTGGAAACAGATTTCTTTCTCCTGGCTGGTGGTCTGACCCGAGTCGTCCTCCTGTGACCCTGTGGATGATTACAGTGACTGAGATGTGACTGATCCCTCTGGTGATGGTGGGCTTTTGATGGCTGCTCCAATCTGAACCTGCCACAAGATTGAAACCCACCACCTACTGAGAAACACACACAGGTAAATGTTCACACACTCACACAGCGTTAACCTACAGAACACACAATAAAGCATCAAACTAAAGCGGGAGCTTATATTTTCCTTCTTCTTTTCAGTGTAAAACACTGATATCGTTCATGTTTCTGACAGTCTACAACTACATTTTAATGAAGGAACCTGGAATGTAAAGTGAAAAATCTCAGAAATATTTAATTGCTCCCTTGTGTTGGGGTTATGGGGTTTTTGAACCTTTTTCCACCCTCCCCTCTCTGTCCCTTGCAGGTGAGTCACTGGTCCATCTCGTGTCCCTGAGCCCCGCCCGCTAGCAGAGTTTCCTGCAGCAGCTGCTACATTGCACTGTTATCTAGACTCAGGATCTTTAGGATCACATAGAGACAAAACAACCTTTCAAACACAGTACATTTTAAGTTGTCAGTTAGTTCTTGGTCTGTAATAGAAAACCTACTGATGCATGAGAGAAATGAAAGTTCCCTGCAGCGCTACCAACTGGCACACATCTTGTGAACCCTTGTAAAATGAAACCTTATATTCCTTGATAAATCTTCAAATGCTCATCTGATGAAAAAACAAACAACTCTGCCTACAACTAAACTCTGCCACACCCATGGACTCACAAAGCTTAACCTCCCTCCCCTCTACCTGTAGATCCTCCAGCCTCACCCCTGTTGCAGTTTCCTTCTCATCATTCACAATAAACTTTTACTTGTACAGTCTCTGGTTCAGCTAATTAAAGTCTTTTTGTGGTTCTCACATTTTGAAACCTTTCTAGATCCATTTAACACTAAATCTTGTGTTTCATACAACAAATAATTCATATTCCTGCAGTGAAAATGGTGTATTTTTGTTTCTGTGCTCTGCATTAGTTTTATTTAACTGCCCTGTTTTCCGACTGTGTGATGTTTTCCTACTTTAATCCAAGCAGGTGAAGGAACCTGATTTACAAGCAGCACAGGACTACTCCAACCGTACCTCTGCTTTTCTGACAGCGTTAACAGTATGAGACAACATACTGACTAATGGCTTAACCAGACTAAAACCTTTCAAACTTCAACAAGCTGTGCAGTCTGTGCAGACGTTTACAATAAACTTGATTTATTGTTATTGTCACTGTCCGATAATTAGGAGAATATTTTCAATATGGTGATGGTTGATGGATTCATGTTTTGGGCTGGTACTAAAAATGTCAGAATGTCGTACCATCTTGTTTTTGTAAAAAACAAATCGCTGGGGGTAAATAGTGAAATCATTTCTGTTCAGTTTGCCATCCATCCATCCATCCATCCATCCATCCATCCATCCATCCATCCATCCATCTATGCATCATCCATCCATCCATGCATCATCCATCCATCCATCCATCCATCCATGCATCATCCATCCATCCATGCATCATCCATCCATCCATCCATCCATCCATCCATCCATCCATCCATCCATCCATCCATCCATCCATCCATCCATCCATCCATCCATCCATCCATCCATCCATCCATCAACCATCCATCCATCCATCATCCATCCATCCATCCATCCATCCACCCATCCATCCATCCATCCATCCATCCATCCATCCATCCATCCATCCATCATCCATCCATCCATCCATCCATCCATCCATCCACCCATCCATCCATCCATCCATCCATCCATCCATCCATCCATCATCCATCCAACCACCCACCCACCCATCCATCCATCCATCCATCCATCCATCCATCCATCCATCCATCCATCCATCCATCCATCCAGCTCTACCTCCTGAGCGACTGCTCTGAGATTAATAACATCATGAAACACACTTTCCCTTTAACACACCATACTGGATTTTTACCTAACAGCCTCTGGTATCTGAAACCTTTGTAGCATCTTTTGATCACAGTATTTCTGCATCCTATAAACATGAGCAGTTTTCACTCGCAGGTTTCTGTTTTTCTACTATTCTGTCTTACATTCGACCCAAAACTGTCTCTGGCGTCTCAGAGCTCTATGGATGGGCAGGAGACAAGAAGGAGAAATGGCAATATAGAAAGCGTTTGTGAAATGTGGGAGCGAAGACGGTTTGGCAGTGCTCCTCTTGTTTGCTCAGTAAACCCCTAAAGCCAGTGTTTGTTTTTTCTGTTTTTTTTTTTTTAACTGATGGAAATGCCGGCATTGTTGGAGCCAGGGACCGTGGTTACCGACCAGCCTTGATCCCAGCCAGGCAGGTTGGGACAAACAACAAGATGAAGGTCAGCTAATATAGCACTTAATTCCACTTCCTGGTCCCCATGACACCCAGGAGGGGTTTATTTGAAGATCCCAGACCCTGAAGTCACTCTGCACTTTGTTCAATCCATGACTATTTTTTTCTCTTTTTTTTCTTCCAACACTTTCACATATTAAAGAATTCAGAACGGGAAAGACAGAAGAGGAAAAAGAAGGCAAGATGGAGCCAAGCAAAATAATTTTATATCATTATTTAAAACTTTTGAAACAAGTTCTTACAACTTACTTTCCTTCATCTCTCGTTTCACTGGGGTTGGCAGCAAGACATTTTGGGTTGCTTAGCAGAGAACGGGCATGATATTGGATCTGGGTTTATTTTATTATTTTTAAGCAGCAAACCAAAAGGATGTTTTTAAAAACAAAGATTTTTGCTTTTTATTCTATTTAAAAGCCAAAATATTCCTTTTACAACAGCTGCCATGTTTTATTTTGAGGTTGGGGGTGAACGCTCCACCTACTCACACACACAATCATTAATACATTTATACTGCGCTCATTTAAAACAACAACAGTGCTGCAAAGACAAAGTATGAATACAATATTTAGATACTTATATGAAATATGTAAACAATTAAATATACAAGCTAATAATGGAGACATTGTGCAAAAGGGATAATCCAATAAAACTTTATTCAAGTCCTCAAACCAGCTAAATGTTAGCGTATTGTTCTAAACCAGTGTTAAATGATCTGTTTTAACAAGTCCAGGACTCTTCCAACATTTTTGGTTGTGACTGCAAAGGTTTTGTCCCTTTTTGTTTTCCAGCTTGAACCTGGAAAATATTTTTAAAACATCAAATCACTAATTATTGGAAAAAGCCCTGTAAATAATTGGATACCAGTCACTTAATGACTGAAGATACCACAAACAGAACATCAGGAACATAATATATGGAGCAGTATAGTAGGGTCCTTAGTCTTTCAGTGTGAATGCATGAGCATGAGAGCAGGGGTGTGATGGGTAAAAAAATATAGCAACCACCATCCAAAAGCCAAGTGGTTTAATCCTGTGTGGAAATGGTAATGAGAATAAAAAGGACCGACTGTGTCTGGGTAAGTTCTGCTGTCCCGGTTCATCCAGGATGAGGTGGAGGCCCCTTTAGTGGGGCTTCTCCAGGATGTATAAGAAAAGCCTTTGTGCTCTAATCTATTAAGCCAGAAATTCAGCTTTTGAACTGTGAATGTTGAAAGAAAAGTGCGAAAAAAGGGTTATTTTTGTGAGAGTGAATGAATGTGTCGACTGGGAGGAGGGTGTGGAATGTGTTGAAGGTGTTGCTGTCAAAAATCAGAAGTTATTTGTGGTTTCGCCTGTATGTGATTATACGTGTGTGTGTGTGCATTTGTCAAGTACCTCTTTAAGCCATCTCTCAACCCCCGAAAGGTGCGTCGTCCTTTGTTTCGCAGCGCCTCATTCCTCTCTGCTGCTGACCATGAATGAAAGCTGGAACGTGAACGACAGCAAGAGTGTAAAGTGCGACAGAGCACCTGGTTGTGGGGATTGCAGTCAAATAAGTAACGAGCCAAACACGTTCAACTGTTCAGAATGTTTTTGGCTCCCAAAGTCAAGTCTAGAATTAAAAAAAGGCTGTTTTCTAAGATTAATTGTTAAAGTTTTGTTTCTTTGATATGATCCGTCAGCCTCTTTGCAAATTCATGACGTGAAATTTGCTCTGGTAATCATATGATGGTTCTGCAATTCATGCACGAGGCAAAATAAACAGGACTTACATACAGTCAGCTGAGAAAACACCCTGATTGTTCCGTGTTTAGTCGGCTGCTCAGGAGCAAACAAAACAGCATCTGCGGCGCAGCTCTGGTTTTTACGGAGGGTTAAACAGATCTAGACGGAGGCCAACAAAACAAAACCTTATGGTTTTCCAGATAGATCTCACTCACACAATCAGACGTGATAAAACAATTGAGACTCCATGAAAAACAATCGTGGTTAAAGTTGTGGTGTTTGCCGCAGTCACTTCTATATAAATGCTGAATAAAAAAAACAGAAGTTGTGAATGTTTCTAGCTGCAGGGAGGATGCAGAGCTGTTTTCTTCATCGCAGGCCTCTCAGCTCACTTAATAATTAGTTTCACCCCCATGTGGGGTAATAAAACCCCAATCAGGGTAATTAACTTTGTTCACTTACACCGAAGTGAATGAATGTCTTGTCTGTACAATGGATCGCTAATTAAATTGTTACAGGACAATCAAACCTCCCAGTTTTTCTCTTCCTTGATGAGGGTCTGAATGAATGAAAAACAATATATATTAGCGCTCCTGTTAATTTCTTTGTTAGTATAGTAGCAATTACATTTATGGGTCGTAGATACAGAGACGTGCAGCCCCTGATCTGACAGTTTTATTAAAAAAATATAGAGCTCATTATATTGTTTTTGATTGATAAGACAAAATTGGAGCTTTTGGCCAGAGATAGTTGGGTTTTATATTTATTTTTGGAGTATGCAAAAAAAATTTGCATGTGCTATTGGTGGAAGTACCTTGAAGTGAGCTGCAAGGGTCTCTACAGAGCTATAAAATGCAACTACAAGCATGGAAGTTATATAATCCCTAATGTGAAAGCAAAGGTCTCATAATACTTACCGGTTACCTTTAAAAGAAAAACAAGGAGGCGGTGAACAATGAGGAAAAGGTAATAAATCTAAATCCTCTGACTGTTTTTACAGCCTGAATCTGATAAATAAATCAGGATCTTTTCCATCCTGACACAACCAGTAACCAGATCAAATACATGTTAGGGGAGTTTAAACTGTTTCCCCAACCCATATTCCATTTCCTGAACACAGCTGAAGGGCCGCCCTGGTTCTGTATCAGGGACAATCTCAGCATCATGCTCTGCAGCAGTCACCGTACCTTGCTTTGATTTCCGAAACAGTGGCAGGACTCATCTGTGTGGAAAGTTCCAACCTGGTGCTGCTGGTGGAAACCTGATCCTGACATTAGATCCACTTTGAATCAAACAAACACCAAAAATGTCTGATCGTATCACGTCGGTGTGTTTGTTGTTTCAGCTTCATCTTCAAGCATCCTGGGAGGAAAGTTGAAACACACCCAGATCTCTTTCAGCTCTACGCTCATCATGACAGATTTCTGTCTCACAGCCATGTTCTGCAGGCGATCAACACATACTGAAGATCTTAAAGCAGCAAATTAAACAAACCTTTCACAAGAAAACTTGAATCTCTTCTTACTGACGTTTAAATTTGTCTCCTAACAAGGTGGTTTTGTTTGATTTTAATGGTGCAAACTGCCTAAAAGTTCAGCTCTGAATGCATAAATGCATAACTGGTTGGCCTCTTTAGACTGGGCATCACAGCAGCAGTATGTTAGTACCCAACAAAGGCCAAAACAGATGGATCCTCACTGGGTTTTTGTGTGGACAACTCCACAGACACCAGAACCTCCCTGCATTAACAATAACATCTGTGGTTTGGATCAGACACCATGATGATATCACCCTTTTAGAAATATGCCTGTATTATAGCAGTTGTATAGCCAGAGCTTATTGTTGGTGAAGTTTATGCAGACATGAGATCCAACCCAAATGATGATCAGTGCTGCAGGACCTGATAGGAGTCTTTTTTTAAACCAGCTCATGTTTAATTCATTAAATTCTTTACTACAGGCCTCACATTTTTCGTGTCTCAGTGTCATTTTCAGTTTAAAATATTAACATTTTTATAATTGTTTGTTTTATTTTAAGCAAAACCAATTTAAAGAAACTCTGTCATTCATGTTTTACCTGTTGTAAAACTGCTCTTTAAATTATCTCCATTTGGAAAGACAGAGAACAATTCTCTGATTTAAAAAGTAACAGCTGGTCTGAGCAAAGATCAAAGTGTTTCATCCTGGTTGGAAAATAACTCCAATCAGAAAGATTTCAGAGATTTAAAGCAGTACAAAATAACTTTTAAAACTTTAAGCTACAGTTTTAAAACTTGTCTAAGTGGATACTCACCGAAAAACATGTTCAGCTTCATATTAGACACTCTGGACCCTCCGATGGCTTTAATTTAGACTAAATAACCTCCGTAATTCAGGTCTCAGCTGGAAGTGGTGTTCTGGTGATTTATGCTGCCCTGAAGAAAAATGCCTCCATAGTACGAAATAACAACTTATTTCATAATGAGATGTCATTGGAAGTTTATACATTATTCTTGTTTATGGTGAGTGTGTCCTGTTAATTATTTAAACATATTTTTATGATCCTTCCCTGATATTTTCTATATAAAAGCGCTCTGGGTCCTTATCAGCCATTGTTGGGTCCTTCTCCTCTGGGTGTGTCCAAACATTTGCCTGTCGCTCTGACAATGTAAAGAAAGTAAAAATAACATAATATTTAGTGTTTCTGTCCTGGGAGAATTTATTTGATAAGTAAAATGTATTTATGGAAAAATATAGAAACAAAAATAAATTAGCAATCTGTTTATTGAAGTCGGCACATGTGCTGAAAAAATCGGTAGCACATCTCAGGTAGCATATTTCAACAGAACACCGGTTCCAGCAATGGCCGTCTGAGGCACGGCTGCAGAAAAGTTATTTAGTACTACTTTAAACAAATACAGTCACTCAGTTATTTTCTTTGCCAGCAATCATTGGGTGAGAGGCGGGGCTAAACCCTGGACAGAACACCAGTCCATCACAGACAACCATTCACACACACAAACAGGGACAGTTTAGAGTTGCCAGTTAAACTCATGCATATTCTGGACCACAGCACAGCCTAAAGATACAAAATTAAAAAAAAGAATTTTGTATAACAAAATCTTCTTTATTTTAGCCACACCTTTATTTTTGATGACTTGCTTTTCCAAAAGCCAAAAAAAATCCCCAAAACAAAACAACTTGTCAATATATGTTTTTATTATTACAGCCGTCTACAATCTGATGCAAAAGTAAAAAATAAAAAGTCGACAAAAACACCAGAAAAAGCCACATTATTTCATGTGTCATTAAATATATTCATTTATGATAAACATAATATATTAGTATTACCAGACATTACACAAAGATTTGCAACAGACACTCCAAAACAACATTTACAAGCTAATTTAGAATCATGAGCAGAACATTGTTCAGTTGTAGTTAGGAGTTTATGGCATGAGTACCTCGCTGTAGCCGACTGGAGGAAGCAGTTTCTAATAAAATACATACAGTGTGATGCACAGACTGAGACGTCCCCACGTCTTTTAGTGTCCGTGTGTGTTTAAATGTAGAAACCAGCTTAAACTTGATCCTCGGGGCCCGTGAATTTGAGTTTCTGCTCATTAGGCTTCTAGCATTTAAAAGAGTGGTTACATTCACGCGTAGATACAGTATATCTGGTTAATGTTACAAAAAAGTTAGACTATACAACTATTTAACATACAGACAATCAATTGTTCTCGAGTACCATGTGTAGATAACAGAATCTCTTTGTCCAAAAAATAAAAAATCACTTAGAGGGGATGAATATTTGACACATAACATTTGTGATTTTATTTCCAACGCAATTAAAATTGTAGAAAATATACAGAATTCACAACACTGTGAATAAACATGGTGGAACAGTTGTGTGGCCTTGCAGCAGGAAAGTCGCGGGTTTGAAAGTGGGCGTCGGTCTTTCGACATGGACTTTTCATGTTGTGTGTGTCTTTTTCAGGGTTTCCTCCCACATACCAATAACATGCATGATAGGTTACTCGGCAACCCTAAATTGGACCTTAGTATGAGTGTGTTGGAACTATGTGGCTCTGTGATGAACCAGCAACCTGTCCAGGGTGTAACCTCACCTCCTCACCCTACGATTCGAGGCTTGTTTTATAGATTCTTTGAATGAAATGACCTGTTTCACTTCATTAATTCTCTTACTTTAAATATTTTAAAGACCTGTGACATTCAACTAACACCTATATTTTAATTAGAGCATAAACATATAATTCTGACTCTTCTGTAGTTGACATTAAACATCAGTTTACACACTTGCCCACGAGGCAGGCAGGTTTCTTTTCTTGTTTTTACATCGAAAGGTACGGGTTGAGATTTTCAGCCTAAAAATATGAACACATCTCATATTTTCTAAAACTTCGGACTAGTTAAAAAAATAAGTGCCAGGTTGACAAATCTACTCTACATTTAGCTGATGCACAACATCATCTACAAAAAAAATGTTTACTTAAACACATACAGTTACTTTACATTGCAGAGATCACGACATATTGTAGGTAATTAAAACAGCGGCGCATGTTACAGAAAGAGTAAAAGGTCTTGATGGCAGTTTGTTCCCAGAACAAATTGAGGTAAAACTCGGGTATGACCCGGGAGTTTCCGGGAGAAATGGCTGTCTTAGACCACATCTGTGAACACGGTATTCATTTCGAAAAATTCAGCTTCACTTACGCAAAAATTTGGCAGAGTTTAAAGGGCAACTTGTCATACATGAGTACAATCCCTCGGTGTCATACACTCTCAGAAATAGAGGTACGAGACAAGAACATTTTTGAACCTATAGGTACATTTTTTTAAAATGTTCCCTTAAAAGTAGAATACTGGTCTTTAAAAGGTCAGAAATGCCCTTTAGAGGGTTCAAATTGATATAAAGTACAAATTTGTACCATTTCATCTGCACCTGCAACCCTGGTCAAGGCTGGTTAATCTCAATATTATTAAGTTTCTTCCATCATTTTCAATATTATGGTTTACATGTTGGTTTTAGGCTTCAAAATGTGGCATAATTTAACTGTTTTAGTGGAACAACCTCATAAGGTACAAAAGTGGACCTGGACTACAAGATACACACCCAGCGACAAGAAGGGTACAAAGTCTTATCACTGGAGGTGTACCCTGTAGTCCAGGTCCATTTTTGTACCTTATGAAGTTTTTCCACTAAAACTGTAAATTATGCCACATTTTGAAGTCTTAAACCAACATTCTGAAACATAATATTGAAAATGATGGAAGAAACTTAATAAAATAGAGATTAACCAGCCTTGGCCAGGGTTGCAGGTGCAGTTGAAATGGTACAAATTTGTACTTTATATCAATTTGAACCCTCAGAGGGACATTTCTGACCCTTTAAAGACCAATATTCTACTTTTAAGGGAACATTTTAAAACAATTTAGCTATAGGTACAAAAATGATCTTGTCTCTTATCTTTATTTCTGAGAGTGTGTGATAACGCTGAACAGCCTTTAACAGCACAGTGGAAATGACAGTAAGGCTGATAAAGATGATACGTCGCAGCTCAGCATTCATATTGAATAAACAAAAGCATTGTGGGTAAAATGGTCAAGATGAGCCACATCTGTAAAACTAGGTGCAAACTCTGCAATTACACAACAAAACACACCTTGAAAAACAAAAGAACATCTGTAGAATAAACTCCTTCACAAAAGTTTCTAAAAAGACACTATTTTTTTTCTCTTGACTCCACCTCAGAGCAGCAGCACTTGGTCATTTCCTCTTGTGTTCCTGTAGTTTTACTTCTTTCAGTTCACCTCTTTCACCCATTCTTTCCTTTTCCTTTGTTTTACTCCCAGTGGAAGTGTCACTTTGCTGCCATCTCTCCCTTACCCCCCCCCCTCTTATCTTCCAGCCACTTTTAGCACTTTCCTCTCTTTCCACGCTGCTGAAACTTCCTCAGCCGACGGCCCCACAGGTCTTTCCAAGGGATGAGCAGGCTTCCCTTGTCAGCGACGACACCGCTCTGCCCGGGGGAGTCGTCATCTGAACCCAGGAGCAGGTACTTCCTCCCGGGCTTGATTTTGGGGCATTTGCAGGCCACGTCCTTGGCACGCACCCACAGCAGCTGGTCGCCACGGCGGATGCGATTCTCCCCTTGTTTGTAGACAGAAATTATGTTCACAGTGAACTTCCACCACTCGCCGGTTTTGTCTCCTTTAAGGACATGGACTTGGACCGCTGGTTGAAGAGAAAAACAAAAAGGCTCAACAGTTAAGTTAAGTTTTAAATCATGTAACACAAACTAAACATCTCTCTCACTAACTGAGAAAGGCTTAAAATGCATTCTTAAATAAAGATTCAAGAATTAAAATGTTTCTGAAATGCAAATCAAATAGAGCTAAAAACCTCTATTTATACTGTTTATTTCAGTTTATCTTTAAATCAAAGGTTTTTAAAAAAAAAGGTTTAAAGGGATGTTGGACAACCATGTCCTCTGCTCTTCATTTCTGACCTGTCTTTGTTGTAAACATTCTCCCCGATAGTTTCCATAGAACGATCCGTCTGCCCGTGGAAACAAAACGGGTTTCCGATGGAGAACATCTGAAAGTTCATGTCACAAATGGGCGACCCAGCTGGGTTAAAGGTGGAAGGGCTGGATTTTTTTTTTGGTTCTTTCTACTTTTTGTGGGAAAAAAATGCAACATCTGCTACTAATATTACTTCTGAAACAAATTCTTTCCAATTGTTTCGTCAGGTGTAAAGCTGGAGTCTGACCATCTAAACAACAGAGGCCGTAGGCTAAATCAGGTTGAACCTGGTAACTATTGGGACACCACTTGTAGCAGATATTTTCATACCAGGAAATGAGCAAATCTACCCTCGCAGAAGCTCCCCTGCACAGATTCTCTTTGCCCAACCAAACATCTATTACTATGTCACCGTGATTGCAACAAGAGGCCAAACAGCTCAGCTGCATTGCAGCTAATTTATGCTTGAAGTGAGGTGCTTTGTCCAGCAAGTTCAGTTAGGAATGTGCAATTACTGTTTAAGTGGTGGGGTTTACTTAAAGCTGTGGGAATCAGTTTAGTCTTTGGAGAACTGGATTAGATTCAAAATATAACAAATCTATTTGTTACGGAGTCGAAATGAGAGAAGGCAAATCTTTTACTCTGCAGAGAGAACAAGCTAAAGATATTCCATGTTTTGCCTCGTTGCTTTTAGTCTGTGCCGATTATACTTTGAAATATTCAACAGAAATGTTAACTTTGATTGAAATAATATTTTGTGGTTTGCAATAAAGTAAAAATATCCTTTAACTTAACTTTTCCATTTTTTTTCCCTCACTGACATTTAATAAGTTTTAATTAAATAGTCTGTGAAAACCCAATTAAAAGTTTTCTACACTTGAAGTGTTCCTTGATGTACTCCATCAACATCAAAATACAACTAAAGATGAAACTAAACAAGTGCCCCCTAGTGGTCGATTCCAGTACACGTTGTTTAAAATCCACTCCGTGAAACAGTGTTAAAAATAAATAAGTATAAAGAAATATGTCTTCTCAGATTGCACATAAAAGCGAGGGATTTTGTGTTTTTGCAGCCACTATCATCTGAACTGAGTGTGTGAATCTATCCAATTGGTCAAATATATATTTGGGACCTTGAATGTGTCACATTTTCTTTAGAAATCTTAATATGATTCCGATAAATTTTGGATCTATTTGGAGCTTTTAGTTTCCTCTTTTTCCTTTTAAAGTAAGTTAGCCTTTTCTTTACCTTTTATTAACATGATCATTGTCAGTCTTTATCAGTCGTCTCCTGTCACTGCCAGAAATGAAGGAAACTGGAGGAGTGGGGTGTTTAAGTATGTGTGTCAATGCATGGTGTGAGCAAATTGCACACAATTTCAGAAGAAAGAAGGTTTGTTGAGCTGAGTAGAGTGCGCTCTCACAGCCCTGCCATTCACTGCAGGCCTCTCCTTCATCCTGACACATAAAGGGTGTGTGATGGGGGGGGGGGCTTGGAAAGCAGGGGCCACTATTTGTCTTCACAGCCACAGAAAAAAGCTCCAGAAAAATTGGGATGTGTTTCCGACCTCATGAGCTGTCCGGGGTTCTGCTCCCAGAGCTCCATCCAACTTTGCAGCGTGAGAATCCAGCAGAGACGGGGCTCCGCTCCCCCGGGCTCCTGTGATGAACTCAGTGGAGGAGACTCGGTTACAGCATCTCTGTCCGTGTCTGCCTCTTCGGCTTTCTTTTTCAAGTGTGTTTTCAGTCTGTGCTGCGTATTTAACCTCACTGAAATCCACATGCACACACACCTTCCACCACTTGGTTCAAGTTAAACAGGCACCAGTTGGAAAACGTTAGCGTAGGGTGAAGCGCAGCGTTTGGTGAGAGGAAGTGTGAAATGATCCTGCACTCGAACAATAGCTGCAGACGGAGTCTCCCTCACAGCCAAACTTCTCACTGAGCTGCTCTTCTTCGGGTGTGTGGCTGCTTGACATTGTGTGCCACCAACAGGCAGGGGCTAATGAAATTAGAGCTCGCCTAATTACCGTGCAGAAGCCCCCTGTCCCCTCTGGTTATCAGCTGAGTGAATGATCAGGGACCTGTTAGTCTTGGGTGAGTGCAGAGGGATGGCCGTGGGGATCGCGAGGCCCTGCTTTTGAACACTATCCCGGAGCGTCGGTAAACACGCGGCCCTTTTGATTCATTGTCCTCCATTTGGCAGGCAAAGGGAGGATACGTGTGTGCAGAGGAGGGTGTCAGGCGAGAATATAATCCCTTTGTATCCGCCGTCTCCGTAGCTACGGCAGTGATGAAAAACAAAAATTGAACAAACAAAACATATTTCTTTTACTCCGGGGTGGCAATCCGTCACCGTCTGCTTAATTTACCACCTGTTTGTGCCCCAAGGAATGCTCGGTGCCGGCAGAGCGCACAACTGTGTTTAAACAGAGGGCCCCTTCCCGTGACCCCCGGGGGCCTGCATCACCACTCACACATGGGGGGTTGTGGCCCCTAGAAGAACAGAGAGGAGACCCCGAAGTTCCACAAAAGCAAGGCGACAGGCCTGAGAAATGAATTAGAGCGTGGAAAAGGGAACGTCTGCCGTACCACCACAAGACGGCTCGCGCAAAATCCTCACCTTCCAGAACTTTTACAGAAAGTTTAGAGAAACCCAACAGCGAGGGCACTTTGTTTAAAACAGCCTGACTGATTTATAGCCTCTGATCTCAGCTCTGATGATTAAGATTTAAGTCGATACAAATAATGACATGACTTCATAACCAAACGCTACAAATGGCCTGAATTACTCTCGACTCCCCTGTCAGGCGACCAAAATACATTTGGCTACTTTTCAGCTGGATAACGTTTAAAGAATGTAAAGCTGCTTCTCTGTGCACTGATGGAGTTTTGCTGATAATGATGTTGGACACGAAACAACTCAGTTCAGAAAGAGATCTGCATCAGCAGAGCTGGAAGGAACAAACCTTCACTGCATGCAGTTCATGCACAACATGACATTACCGGTCCATTTAAATCTGAATCACCGATACGCAGCTCAGCGATTCCAAAAGCTACTGCTGGTACTGCTTTGGATAAGACAACATGCATGTTTATTTAAGCTATTTTAATACACAAACTTGATGCTTCATTGCTATTTTGGTTGATGTAATAAGTAAAACACACTGGAAAGTCGCCTTTCTTTGGATTTGGATTGAATAATAACAAAACATACTGTAACTTTTACAGTGTTGATTGATATTGTTTAAAATCCAAACAGCAGAATGGATCATTTGAAATGTGTATAACTTAAGATTTGCACAGTTTGGGAGTGAAAACTGTATATTTTTTGTCTGGGTTTTATCCTTGTATCCTGTATTTCTTTTTGTTTGACACATAACAGTCCAGTGTGATTACTCATGTAAACATCAGACTGCTCTCGCCTTCCAACTGTTGGTTTTTAAGGATAGAACTCCATGCACCGTGTGACTCAATCAAAGTTTCAACATATCGTGATATGATATTTATCTACATGATCTGGTTCAGCTGCGTCTCGTGTTCCCAGATTCTATGAACGGTATAAAATGATCTCTGTGTGTTTTGGCTCCTCTTATCAGTTTGGGATTTTGCTGTAAAACACCTGAAAGTTTTTCCCAAAACCTTCAGGCAGACTGGCCTGAGTAAGGAATATTTAAATACTAGTACACAGTCACACGATGTATTATTTTTATATTTCACATGTTTTATGTCAGCAGGAAGTTCTACGCTCGGATTGGACCTCTCTGCACGGAGTTTGCATGTTCTCTCTGTGCATGTGTGGGTTTTTTGGGGGTATGAATTTGCACCGTAGGTTAATTAGTGACTCTGAATTGAGTCTGGTTGTGAGTGTGAGCAGTTATTTGTTTCCATGTGGTCCTGTGATGGACTGGTGACCTTTCCAGATGTAACCTCGCCTCTCGACCAATGACTGCTGGAGATAGACGCCTGTGACCCTATAAGGGAATGAGTGGCTATAGAAAATGGTTGGATGGATGGTTTTTGTCAGTTCTGTAACCTCACAGGGAGAAAGTTTTGAGTTTGAATCTCAGCTGCCCTTCCCATGCTGTGTTTTCATGTTCTCTCTGTGCATGTTTGAGTTTTCTCCTGAGACGCTGCTTTCCTTCAACACTCTAAAAACATGCATGTTTAAGTTATCAGATTCTAAATTCACTTAATCGAATTAATTAAACTAATTTATCAAACTGTGCAAACTTATTTTTATCTTCACTGCAGGCCTGAAAAAAATAACTGACTGATGTTAATTCTATTTAATAATTTAGATCTAATAATAATGGTATTGTTCATGAGTACCAGTGTTGCTAACTGTCTCTGACAGAAAGTAGCTGAAGTTGACCCAGAAAGTTGCTAGATGTCGCCAAACGGCGCCACACGCTAATTTGCATTTCAATGATGTCATCGCTTTTTGTACTTTTTAAGCAAAAGTTGTGTAAATTAGCCTTTAAAAAGGTTTTTAGAGGTTAATTAAGTCTCTACAGAATTAAAACAAGAAGTTTGAAACGTGAAGGAAGAGAACAATGTTCATGTCTGGCTTATTAAAGAAAGATCGATCTTATACTGCCTGAAAAATGTATTTTTTTACTTGTATACTTCATTAGTTCTCTTGTTGTGTATTTGCACTCTGTTCAATAAAGTTTATAAAAAAAACTTTTGTTTGTGAGCGAGAAACTGGGAGAGGTGTATGATTGGTCAGTGCAGGTCAGGTGATCATGCTGCATGCACGTGTGCACATCATTCCCCTTCCAAACATCTGAGCAGCTCGAATCTGCAAGAAAAATCTCTACATAAAGTAGCTAAGGTGGGTCAGAAATTTGGAAAAAAATGTAACTGAGGGGGCGTAAAAAGTCATTAGAAATAGCAACAGAGTCTCTAAGTTGGCAACAGTGATGAGTACTCGTTAAATAACGTCAAATAGTCTTTCCACTTCCTTTAGTAACTAACGCATTTTCATATTAAAGTATTTAACCAATTTTAATTGTATTTTACCAATTTTATTTCAATTGTCGCTTGTTGCCAGGCAGGATCTAAGTCCAAGAACTCTGCGTGGAGGCCTTCACAAACAGTTCTACAAACTCAGTACGACAGAGTAATTTAACTCTTTTTGAAGATGGGTTTTGTGTACAAACAATCAGAATTTTTGTTCTGTAAAAATGTTGCTATTTCCTTAAATAATACTGTCATTTTATGAGGTTATTACTGATGCTTTTTTAAGCATGTGGCACTATTTACAGTTGACTTGTGTTGCTTAGTTTCCTCAGTGAAGTTTTCTATCGGCAATGCATCTCTTTATACTGCATTTATGTAGTCATATGTTTTAAAGCCAATAAATAGTTATTGAAGGATGGATTCAGATGTAGCGCTCGTCACTGTTGCCATGACACATCTGGACTAGTAACATTCCTAACTTTCCTGTTTTTTTAACTTTGTTTAAAAGCTTAAATAAAAAAACGTAAAGCACGTGAATATCAACTGAATCGTTGATCAATTTTGTTTAAACCAACAGAAAAATAACGAATTTAATTAAATAAAACTTCATTTTCCACCTTATATTCCATAATTTAGCTCATACAATCAGTGTTTGGAGCTTTGCCTCGATACATAAAACTGAACTCATTCCAATTACTGTTTACTGTGACTGAAGCAGATAGTTTAGATAAGTTTTACCATATTTATGATTATAACAGGTGTTTTGTAATAACAAATACATTTTTATGATGCTATTCTAGCTAGATAATCAAGAATGGCACAACTGATTAAACTTCACTGATTTGATTATTCAATCAAAATATTTGATCATTTCTTGACTATTTGCATTAAGATCAAAGAGGAAACGGCTCAGTTAAAGTCAAACCTCACTAGAACATCGCATCATTTCATCTGCAGTGTGCGGATGGATCTGATTAATTAAAAGAGTTCACGTTGTTACGGTTGAACTCACCGTAATCTTTTTTACAGTATTTCTTCATCGTGATCTTCATTTTGCCCTTGGAGGCTTTACAGTGAGATTCACAATCTGAGGATAGGAAAAGAAACCACAACAAAAAGGTTATTGATCTTCATTTTTAGATGTAAATCCCTTCACATTTAAAAATGCATCGCTAAATTCTTAAAGATGCTTTTAAAGTGTCAGTGTGAAATCGATTAAAGTTGACACAGATCCTTCTGTGTCTGTCAGCACACTCCTACTATACACCTCCCGTGTTTTCCATTCCAGCCTGCTCCCTCGTCAGTGTCCTGGCATGTAATGTGTGAGCTCTGAAAGCTACTGAGGTCAAACCTTCATAAAAAAGGTCACTGAGGGGGAAATTGGCAACACAGCGACCTAAAACGAACCAGAGGTTCTTGGAGTTGCACCTTAACAGAATCTTTTGCAGCAACTTCTGCGTAAATGAGCTGAAAGACGTTATCTATGTCTTTTCGGTCGTCCTGTCGCTGTGCCAGGTATCTTTGGTAATTAGGAGGCTGATAGTGGGACCCGGGGCCAAACTGAAAATTGAAATCATTTGTTCCCTCCACTTTCTACTGACTGACACAAATTGGAAGCAGACCATCTCCAAGTGCACCCCCACTCTGCTTCTCCCAGAGCAATAAGACTTGTGCATTTTTCTGTGTGGTGGGGGTGGGAAAGCTGGGCTGGGCAGTGTGGAGAGAGAAATGAGGAGGGGGGGTTGAGAGAGGGGGGGGTGAGGTGAGGGGGGGGGTGGCCTTTCAGTTTGCCTGAATATGAACAAACTTCATTATTTCTTCCAGCCCTCTGTCCAGTCTTTCCCTTTCTTCCCCATTATACTCCGTGTGAATGAGGTTGCCTAGGTAATGATGGAGGAAGAAAAAACGCCCCCTCCTCCCTCTCAAGAAAAAAGGGAGCGAGAGGGAAAGAAAAAAGTGGTTTGGGACGTGAGTTGGGGATCGAATTCATGTATGTGGAGAAGCATTTCTGCTGGAATGCCCGCTTCCTTTCTGGGGCGGCGAGAGAAACAAGAAAAGAGGAAATCCTAAAGTAAATGAATTTGACGAGTCCATATCGAGCATGCTTGATTTCCATCTAAATGAAATGACGGGGGGAGGAGGGGGTTGGAGTTGGGGGATCTTTATCTATGCTAGCCTATGGGGTTGTTCATCATGCTTCCCTTTGATAGCTGTCGTTGCCCATTAAGACCCTTAGTGCAATCACAGCAGTGGTCCATTACACCAGCGGCACTCATTAAGGTCCAATCTCCTGCTGTGAGGACAAACGCCCCCTTTTGTGTGCCAGGTTCATTCTGTAGGCTCCCTGGGGACCACACTTCTGCTAATTTGGAGGGTGTTGTCTGTTTGGAGTTTCTGACAGAAATCCAAACTTCTCATCAGACACTGATCGATAACCAAATCTGACTTAGTCCATAAAATGAAACCAGGTCAGGAGTTCCACCTTTTTAAAAAAAACAGATTACGAAACAGACAGTAAATTCACGGTAAAGACAAATACTGTTTATCAAATTATATAAATGTCAGCAGTCCAACACTGATACTCTTGTCGGAACACAGTCCGGCAAGGCTTTTCTGCTGGCACAGCGTGCCTTGATTGAAATACAAACTGGTGCAAATGAAGCATGTAATCAGATTAGGGCTGAAACTCCAGGGAGGCTGTGGAACAGGCTGGGAATACAGACGACAAGGCCACAGGGAGCACTCGCCAAATATCTGGAGTTTTCATCAGCCTGATCGCACTGACATATGTTGAGTTCAGGAGTATGGAAAAACATGCCTGTCCTTCAAATACACTCACTGTTCTACATAAATAATAACGGTTAGTTTACTGTTGTTGCAGAATTGTTTTAATCCTCCTGGTTACTCACCTGACGGCTCCTCATAACTGTTATAGGTAGATGTTGGAGATGCAACTGGGATTTCTGTATAAAAGAGACATAAGGAGACAACTTACATTATCACTGCACTAAATACAGAAAAAACACAAGTTTCAGTTTTATACTAAGGTACGAGCTAACTTTTTATATGTTTCAACTCTCAAGCTTTGTAAAAAGAAAAAAAAATTCTTTTCTGCAGCTGATTTTTCCCCCCATTAATGTCTCTCCCCACTGACTGCACTAAGCTGCAGCTACAGAAAGCCAACACCGCTGGTCTTGTTAAATTTAAAGCTGGAAGGCAGTTGGATATCACAAAAAATTTAATAATGCACCATTAAAAGCAAAACATATACAAGAAACCAAATACATTTATATTCTTCTAGGAACTATTTCCTCCAACTTTTACACCACATTTTTAATCTTCCTAAAGAAAATTAAAGAAATCCGCCCACATCTGTTTCAGTGGTTTGAATTGTCTGTGGATTCTAGCCAAACTTGTCACCTGTTCTTAATGCTCTGGGCTGGATGTTCACAAAGCACGTCCAGTGTCTACAAATTAATTTTATCAGGAATGTGACACAGTGACACGACGGACAATTGCTAACATGTACACGTCCTCGTGGACGTCTCTGCTATCTTATCTTTTCATTCCAGCCAGCTACATGAGGCTCCCAGCTAAAGCATCTTCTAGTGACCTATCTCTACCTCGGTGAGGCATTGGCGTTTATTGCTGAGGGCCTGGAATCTGCAGGCAGTAGATACAGCCAATAAACATATCAGCCATCACTCCCTAAGTCTCATTCAGGGAATTTATCGTGAAACGGACCGTTAACGGCGTTCAAGGGGAACGAGGTCGTGCTAGTAATGGTCTGTTTATCTAGATTTAAGTTCAAACAGCTAAATATTTATTCAAAATATTGAAAATAAAATGGGATTGCAACCCAAGGCATGTGTCAGCCGTGCATTCATGTATAACCAACATGTCCAGATCTTATCAATGAGGTACTTAACAGAATTTCACAATAATTTATCCCAAGTATTAAAGCTTTAAGGTCAAAACTGGTAAGAAGTGATTGGGTAAAACTGCTCAGTTGGCCACAATTACTAGAAAAATAAGTGAAATTAGTGGATTAATGGACAAAGCTAAACCAGGTGTGTAGGGCTTCCTCACATTTTAGATGT
>SSNP01000022.1:1445948-1468044 GCA_006937955.1 Pachypanchax playfairii | reverse complement strand
CCTGACACCTGTACCGGGTCTGGGGGGGAACTTGCTTTATTCACCCATAGCACGACTCTCCAGGACCAAATGAGTTTACAGATATGACTTAAAAAATCACTACTCCACCATGTGATGGGGTCAAGCCTTGACAAGAGGTGAGCCTGGCTGGTCCTGCTTCAGATTCTCAACAACCGAGTCACTCATGGATGAGTGTCTTCACTTCCGCGTCTTCACTTCCGCCTATCGTTGAGGACAGTCGCGTTTCCAACTTTCTCCCTTATCGTTCTCCTTCACTCTACCTTCTTTTTGTCTGCGTGTCTCTGTGTTTCTCTGTACTAGCTGCTGCGAACTGAAAATTTAAAAAATGGATCTGGTTTCGTGGTCACTCAACGCAATGGACAAAGTTTTTTCATACTTAAGGCTGAAAAAGGGGGAGCCGTCATGCCCGGAGTCGATCCTCCCGGCCGGGTTTACCATGGATTTCTGGGGAGAGTAGAAGACGGTATACCTGTATGTGCTGACGGTCGAAGACGTGGAAGATGTGTACATACCGGTATTTGGATTAGTGATCATGGGGTACCTGCTAATCGGCGTTGGTGGTTACCTGATGTATCTACAAATTCTAAAGTTATGGATTGGATGGGCTGCATCTGGCAACACTTGGACTAAAAGATTCGGAGATCTGGATCGCAAACTGGATGCGGTACGGAACCGGGAACCTCGAAAGGGACCGGGAGGTCCAGACACGAGACCGCAAGCTGGCTGACGGGGTCCTGGAGCTGAACCGTAAACTGGGTGCGCTGCTGGATCTCACTGGACGGATTGGCGCCACCTTGGAGAAGTTGTGGTTTCGGCTTGGAGTGGAGAAGTGATTGGTTGATTGATTGATTGGCTGCGGTACTATGCAATTTGGCCCTAATTCAGATGTTTCTGACTTTTTTCCACAACAGTGTACCATATGGACAATAAGAAGCTGTTGAATTCTTCAGCTTCGCTCTAATCTTTGTTATCTCGTTTCGAATGGCCTCAAGGCCGATGCACTAAATACCCCTGGAGCAGTGAGCGCTAAGGCACACAGCGCCCTCCCTCCCCATGTCCACTGGGCGCCAACAGACTGTGGAGAGACATAACGTTATCTGCGTTGTCCCAGAGACGGTGTCCTTGATAATTCTCTGCACGCACTTACACACACTGATTGCACTCACATCCTTATTAAAAGTTCTCAACATGTCTAGTGAGTTGTTCCCCGCCACTAGAGGGCGGTTAATAAAGATAAAGACTCGGTTGGATGCTCATGGACATGCTGCTTCTACTGTAAACCACTGTGATCTATCACAACCTATCAAGCTCTACTAGGGAGCCCATTGAAGTCTCCATACATGTAATAAAATATGTTATCATGTTATAGTGGAGTCATCATCCTATATGTGTTAGTCCTTACTGATGCAGGGAGCGATGGGGGAGCGACTCTGTTGGTATCCTTTGGCACAGCGGTTGCAGGTAATCCCGGTCACTCCGTCCTTGCAGGGACACTGTCCTGTTGTTTGGTTGCATGTCTTCCCTGCTGCTCCGACTGGATGGCAGTCACATGCTGCAGAAAACAGTTACAGGAACTAGATGCTATACAAGCAAACAACATCTGAAAACAAAACTGGATCACTAAACCAGAGCATTACAGCATGCAGGTTTATCCCCTGTTGACTTTAAGAATTCCATATGTTATAAAAGTAATATTCACAAAAGTAGTGCTCATAAAACGCTTGAATCATAACTCACGCTGTGGTCTACTTTCAATCACATATGGGGAACTGGGCCCTGCACCAGCTTAAAAACCTCAATCAAATTAGACTTCTCTCCTCCACCCATTCTGACTGTATGAGTCTTCATTAGATTTGGTCTGGCAGACATGCAGAAGTGTAAATAACTCGATAAATTACACAATTTCACGTTCACCTCAAACTGGATCAGCGTGTGTGTCTGCAGATGAGCATGTGAGCAGCTTCTCCATAGTTTTGCATATCTGTCTTTATTGTCATCAGACTGGCTGTCTGCTTGTCAGATTGAGTTTCTAACGTAAAGCTTTTTGGCTCAGAGCTGCTTGCAAATACTGCCTGAATAATGTTTCCCATTAATGGACGTGTGGAGTGTACTTCAAAGTCTGTTTGGGCTGTTAGCTGGGAGGATCACACGTTAAATGTGAGAAATTTGTTGTGTGTGTCAGTGTGTGTGTTCTGCCAATTTTTTACCATAAAGCTTGTGTTTGAAGTTGGAGCCCAGCCTCTCCATTAGGGTTGCATGTTATAGAGTCATCTGAAATGTGCTTGAAGTGGTCCACTAGATGTTGGAGGTGCTTTTAGATGAAATGTCTTTATGAATGTAATGAGATACTTCTTAAACCTTTTTTTCCAGTAATGTAAAAGTTCTTTCTCTATGTTTTGGCTAAGTAAATTATCTATTATATCAATGTGAGATGTTTTAGGAAAGTTAATTTTATTTAAGGATATATGCGGACAGGTTGTCTTATAAATGTAGAAAAAAAACATTTTATCACAGACGAAAACTTTAGATGAAGGAGGATCAGACCTTCTACCTGTGTAAAAGAGATGCAAACAATTAACTTTGCCTTTAAGGGCTGAAAACTCAAGCCATTATAAAATGCCTTCAAAAGAAAAAAAAAACATAATTAAGCAGCATTTTAAAAAATCTTTTCAGAAGGAAATAGATGAAGCAATTTAAAGGTCACGGTGGATTTGATGAAAACATTCCTTCAGGCAGATTTTTTGGAGAAATTTTCACAGCTTTCATTTGACTTGTATTTACATAAATTAGTGCATGTTTCAATATTCTCTCTTGAAATCAGGGCCGGTTCTGGGCATAGGCAGACTAGGCAATTGCCTAGGGCGCCCTCTGCTGGAGGGGGCGCCAAATTCTCTTTTTTTTTTTTACTACAAACTGTTGGACACACCCCTCATCGCATGTAAACAGCAAAATAAGTAATAATCAAATATCTATCTATCATCTCTACTGTTCATTTTAGTATAAATAAATATTTTTTGAAATGTAATCCAGTTATTGAGTTATGTTGTTTCTGTTCTGGGCAGTAGGGGGCGCCAAAATCCTGCTTGAAATGTCACACAAACTGTACGGTTTCATAAAACTTGGGATTCGAGTAATTTTATGGTTAAATGTCTCAACTCACTGGTAAATGCTGTGATGATTTGCCTGCAATCCTGTTTGAAAGGTATCAAGGTACATGGCGAAGTTTCTATCATCTCTGATGTCATCAACCAAAACAAAAATGGACGACATACATCTGTCTACTTCCATTTTACAAAGGTGAATCCATATACCATCTTCTTTACTGGTGCTACAATATATTTAGTCATAGAGCCAAAGTCTGAGCACTATACACCTCCATACCTGTAAACAATCATATAAATAACAAATAAATAACTAGAAAAGCACTTGGAGAACACAGACCTCCACCAAACACCTCAGTTCCCCCCATATTGTGATTTTTACTCAAATTAACCAAATTTTTACCTCAAATTTATTATGGAGTTACATGCACATAACAGCACTATCTCATAATGGAGAATTCTTAAAACAATTCCTGGATCCAGATTTTGATCAGAATCCCCCCCAAAATCTACTAACTCCTTCCATTGGACCATTTCTGACATTTCCTGAAAATTCCATCAAAATCCATCCAGAACTTTTTGAGTTATCTTGTTAACAAACAAAATAACAAACCATGGCAAAAACATGATCTCATTCAAACAAAACTTTAGAAAAACACACATTCTAACATATAACAGAAAGATAAAATCTATATTGATCAACAGACATCAACTCTGGGACAAATATGTGAGATTTGTTTTATTTATTTTTAGTCCAGAGAAGGTTTTATTCAGTTAACTGCAGGAGTTAAAGCCCATGCTGCAGTCAGCCACTGGGAGGCACTTGTTTAGGTTTGTGTTATGTTCCTGTGTCTAGGTTTTATATATGCTGATGGATAAAACACTCACACAGCCAAACCTACGTGTGTGGGGTAGAACTTCCTTCTGGACACTCTTCAACTACAGCAGGGAAGGTTTAGCAAGGCTTTCAAAACAAAATACAGTCTAATTAAGATTAAAAACATTCAACTTTATATCAAAAATGTAATCAGCTTCAAAATATCAGTTTTACAGCTTTAAGAAGCTGAGAAACAAATTCATTTGGAGAGGGGAGCCTGTAAGTGGCTGCAGAATGGTGTGGGGACTGCAGTGCAGTGAAACATTTACCAGCTCCATCTCTGTGCACTCAGCCAAGACACAAACTGACAAATGTAGTCAAGGAAAAGGGGGGGGGGGGTGCTACCCGTTAAAGGTGGGAGGTGAGCAATGTGATTCTCTAAGAGCTGTGTTTACACTGCGCTTGATGAGGGGTGAACTTGTTAATCTGGGAAATAAAGCATGAGACATTCCACATTGTAGCAGCAGTTGTATGTACTATATAAAGAGGAATATTGGGTTTTTTTGTTTTTTTTTGTCAAAACCTCGAGGTATTAAGTAAAATTGTTCAGAGAAAATTTGTTGATGGTGTCGAGCGGGAGGTGAGTCAGAAGGAATGGGGAACGAAAGCAGGTTTCCTTCTGACTCTGTTGGCATGGCACCGTATTTCCTGTCCAACAACAGCAGAGTGGGATGGTTGGCTGATTTCAACAATAAATATAGTGGTTCTTAACTGATGTCACAGCCCCACATTTTTATCACCTGAGAAGAGAAGCAGCAATCAAACTGTTTGGAATGGATCCCAGACCAATGAACTAGGAATGTACAAAGGTTGGACAAGGTGTTCGGGTTACTGATCTGGCTGTTTGGAAAGACTTTCCAGAGATGTATGGATATCATTACATCATTAAGAAATTTTGTAAAGCTAACCTGCTTTTAGTTCCAAGACCCTGAACAGAGCCTCTACTAAATATAGCTAATGAAAATGTTAGCGCTGGCGAGATGAAAATATGTCGAAAAGAAGCGTTTGTCATGTTTTAAGCTGAAGATGAACTTTCAGGCGTGTGTTCACACAGATGTGGTGTGTTTGATGGTAATCTCTAACATAATATTTGTCTGTAAAGGAATTTGCAGGCCCTGCTTTGTAAGAAAACTGTTAGAAAACTGCAGGAAATATAATGTTGCAGTTTATATGTTTAAATAAACAGCGATGTACCACGAGGAATCCTGAATTACTGTTTCCAGGTAACTACAGCTCAGCTGTAGCATAACATTTTGTTTTTTTGTGAATGGTTTTACCACTTCACCCGTAAGCGAGCGCTAATTAATTACCAAACACATAAATCCTCTTTGTTTCCAAGTTCCTAGAATAAAAATTTAGCCTTTGTTTGTACGTCTCATGTCAGCACAGACGAGCGTGTTGTAAAGATATTTGCAAGAATTCTGTACATCAGAGTAATATTTCACCAGCATGGCCAGAAAGGTTGAGTGACAACAGTTTATTTACTTGGGTTCTGTCTTTATTCCCAGAGGTTCTTCCTCGCAGAAGGAGCTCAGCTTTTGTCTCGCTGCGTATTGATCTTGGGCAGCTCGGTCTCAAACCTGCTGTGTTTGCTCACATCTGTGTGTTTGGCCTTTTCTGCTCATGCACATGCGTGGGTGTTGTATGAATAGAGCAGAATGGTGATCAGTGAGTTATTTCCACTGCTCTGCTAAGCAGATCAGCTCACACCTTTGTCTTGTTTGTTATGCTTGTCTTGGAAGGTATTCACACAAGTAGCCTGAAAATCGCACGGGTCACTTCGCTGACTCCAAGAAAGGTGAACGTCTTTCTCTAAAGAATTCTTTTATCAGCTAATCCTAAAGAACAGTGTGTCCATCAGGTATTAGAAGTCTCCATATTTGTCAAGTCTAATTATGAATATATTCAATTCTGTTTATAATTTACACCCACATTTAAATGAATATTTCAGAACATTTGATGTAGATTTCTGGATAAAAAAGGTAACAACTAGTCGTGGGGAGGCGAGTTCATCTCTAAAAAACATCTCTAATCTCAACGGACTCAATGTGGTGACAAACTGAGTGCCAGTAAAATCTTTATAACAAAAATAAAAAGCTGATAAGGCAGAAACAACATTTTCACAAAGAACACAAACAAAATGAATCCAGGGAATAAAAAGCAAGGAACTTCCGACAATAATTTAATGAAACTGACGAGTATAAAAACCAGAACTTTGAATCTACTGTGAAAAATAACGTGTTAAAAACAGACACTGCTATAAGAAACACTTGAATGTGTCACAGCAGAGTCATCGGCTTACATCTGCTTCCCTAAGAGCAAAAGAAGACTCATTTATGGCAAAATATAATCTATAGTATCCAGTTTTTATTATGTTGTTACCTTTACAAGCTCGGCGATGAGAGATAGACTTGGTCATGTCCCTGTAGTAGCCCTCCTTGCAGTAGTGACAGTGGCGTCCAGCGGTGTTGTGACGGCAGTTGAGGCAAACCCCACCACTCCTGCGGCCCGACAGCTTGTACAGCTCCATGTTGAAACGGCAGCGGCGGGCGTGCAGGTTACAGTGACAGGCTGTGTGGAAAGAATCAACGAGACAGAGAGGTATTAAACTCTTGCTTTGTGTCCCAGCATCTTGTATGAAAGCTGTAAGGAACTTCATCAAAATGCATTAATGCTGTCAGGAAATTCATTTCCTTAAAAGGTCAAGTCTTAGACAGGAAGAAGAACAATTGGAATGATTTTATGCTTCCTATTAACTGTAGACCCCATTTTTTATTTTTTATTTATAATATTGTTAGTCATCTAAAGCCCAACATTTATTCTCAGGATTGTAGGATGCTAAATTTCCTCTTGACAAGTTTTAAAACAACATTTATTTCCTGTTTTGAGGAGAAAACATTTTTCTAATGAGATGCAATAGAAGCTTGACTGTGTTCTCTGCTTTCTGGAAAGATCTGTAAGGAAACTATAAATCCTGAAGCAAATAGAGACAAAATGACCAAAAACACATTCATGTTTTCAGCTAAATAGCGCAAAGATAAATGATCTAAAAAAGAACAATTTGCTGTAGGAAGTAAACAAACTGTTCAGAATAACAATACTGTTAAACATTAGCAGATTTTCTTTCACTGTTTGTTAGTCAGTCATTTTGGTGCTATTAATTTGAAAAGATTCATGCCCAACAAGTGACATCGATGTATCTGTGCTCCATTAACAAGCCTGTGACCCCATTATGGTTTACAATACATATTTTCAGAGGATAAATTCAGACCGATTTCCAGTAAAATACGACCACATTGATCGATTTAGCAATCTGTAAAAACCACCTTATATTCTGTATGTGACCCCTAACCCTACAGTAACCCCTGCAATTGCTAACGTAATTAAAGGACAAAATATTCTACTTTACAGTATGGGCATACATATCTTTACATTTTAAAGCAAATCTTTATATTATAATGAAACATTTTGAGGCGCAATTTGTGTTTTATTTGGCTGAAGTGAGACAAATCTCGCTCATGCATATTTGTCAGCTCCTCTGTGAAAAGACGTGAACGCGCTGTTGGTAGCTAGTCTCTGCTGGACCACAGAACACACTCACACAGGTCGTTTTTCAAAGCTGTCACAATCAACCTTGAACCTATATGCTTGTTTTAAAGGTGGTAAAGAGGATTTTGCCCCGAACGAGAAGCTGAACGGCTGTTTGTCGTTTTTTGAGTAGCGCGCATGTGTAGAAATTTACGTAGGAGTCTCCTATTGTTTGTTTACTATTGACATCACTGGAGTTTTTTCTGGAACCACTACAACTTTGTTTCTTCGAACATGTCGGGATCATCAAAAAGGTAAAAGGCTGTTTATTGTTACTTTTAGAAGTACAAGTGTGATTGACAAGCTAGTAGCCAATAGATAACGAAACAGGTTCGTTATCTATTGGCTACTTTATTTCAAGCCTCACCAGGTCTATGATTTATGAATATTATTACTTTTTCTTTTGTAAACCAGAAGTACAAGATGACTACAAGTTGATAAACTAATTTTAAAGTAAATTTGAGATCTAAATTTGCTACAAAATCCTCTTTACCGCCTTTAATTTGCAGACGTGTAGATAGATTCTTATTGACCACCTTACATCACATAAAGGAGAAACAATAGCTGTAAATTGGAGTTGTTTTCTCATATGCCCCTTTTCCATCGACAAATCGGCACGGCGCGCTTGAGAGCGGTACAGTATAGCGCGGATCAACTCGCTTGAGGCGGTGGAAACAAAGCGGACGTAAGTGGAGATATGGGCGTGCCCATCTGGCTGTGAAAAGTGGCGCGCGAAAGTCTTTGTCCGCGACGTCACAGCGCGTGAAACAACAACAACAATGGCGGATATACGTGTGTTTTTGTACTTTGCACTCTGTCTGTGGTTCATTTTGGTTGGTTTGATTTTTGGTTCTTGTGGAGAAAGTCGCCATTGTCCAAAGTCAATTGTATTTTAAAATAAAATATGTGTATGGTTGCTGGGAGTTTTTTTTAAAGCCTTTTGCGGGAGCGCTTCTATATCACACCACGTGGACACCACACACAGCCGGGCCAATCAGGGGCTACCACTACGTAGGTAGTCGTGTCACTGGCAGCAGTTTACTGGACCAGAGAACAGTTACTCTACATGTTTTGTATCGGATTTGGCAGAAACAGGAAATACACAAGTTCTAGTAATCTTACTTCATACTGGTTGTTAGCTTCATGCCTAGCGCACAACCCCATCATGAAGTGGCATCGTGTTAGAGTTGTATTATCTTCTGACGCAGTCCTACAGAGTTGTATCACAGTGGGGTCTGGAGCATATTGTGATCATGGACGTATGTAGAAGGACTGTCAATGGAACAGGCTACTGATATATAAAGTTTGCCTTCATGACTGTTTTCATACAGAAGGAGGTTTTCATTTTGCTGATATTTTTCTACTCTAGAGGGATTTTCACCTTGCGTGAAAGAGGCCTTATGCAGTAAACCTGTTTTATAAGATGCACATAAATGATCAATAAAGTTTAAAAACTTGGAAAAACAATATTTTCCCAGAGAGTTTGCAGAGTACTGAAACAGATGGCAGTAGCTTGGTCATACTTGATTGGACTAATGACACCTAGAAAAGAAAGGTTCAAGTTCAAGCTTCCTTTAACTTGACCACCTGCTTGTGTATTTAACCTCTAAACCCTTCTGGTGTCAGGCAGGAAACATTTATTCAACTCCCACCACACATCAAAGGTGCTTGGATCTTTTGGATTTAAGTCACTTTTGTTTCGTGGCATTAATACAGATCCAGACATTCACATGGTGTCACTCATGCAGCAACAAGCAGACAAAACGATTATCTCTTCAGTTTTTGTCTCTTAACAAGTATCATACAGCTCTAAAAACTCAATGAACTTTTTTCATTTATTTGCCTGGATTACACACGAGCAGCCAGCAGCAGTTGCTCACATTTAAATAATCTCTTCATCATCGTGCACGTCTTAAAGTTATTACAAAAAGATGCAGGCGATAACACTGCCACATATGTTCTGTTGTCATCAGCACGCTGAATCACGTACGACTTGGCTCACACCTGCCACGAGAGACCAGGACTGGCAGGTGGTGGAGATTCAGAAACACTCCTTCTGAACTGGGGCCCACACTCACACACACAACACAGAGGTGTTTGGCAGCTGTCATGTGGCTTATCTCCCACACTTCCCTCCCCATGGCTGATCCAGCAGGCTTAAAACCAGCTTTGAAGAACTCCCTTACACCCCCACCCCCACACGTAACCCTCATTTCCCTCTCAGTGTTTGTTGCTTCCTTATCCCAGATGTTATCTCCACTTAAGGGAAGTGTGAGGGGAAAAACGCAGCAAGACTTTTGTCGTGAAAAGGTGATGGAATGCCGAATAAAACCCATGCTGGTACATTTCAACACAGGTGCATCAACAAGGCAACTGTCACTTCAAAGTGCACTTAAAAAACAAATCTATCAAAGATAAAATACACTGTGAAAGTATCATGCGATCAATAAATACAGTTATTTATTGATCATTTTTTATACATCTCTTTCAAAAACAACAATCTGCCACATGTTCACCCTAGAACATCGATAATCAAAGAAAAAGTCCGTCCACAGCTGATTCGGCTTTAGCCGGATTCTGCCTTCAGTTAAACGATCATTAAAATGAATATAAGTTATTTATTAGGTGATATTACAGTGAGATTGCATGACTGAGATCAGATTTTACAGGAATGTTACTGCAGAGCAGCTGCATGTTGTGACTGGACATCCAAAAAGACGAGGTGTCTTTTCTGGCTCTGCTTTCATTTTACTTTCAAGGGCCCACTTAGAACCATGCTATTCCAATCTATTTATGTTCAAGTGCCATCTATCGGGCATTGTATAGAGAGAGCTCTTTGTGGGTGTGCACAGCGGAGGAGAATTACTCATCCCACGGCCTGCTGGAGGTGGTTTTTCGCTCCATCTGTACAAGGAAACACACTTAAGGAGCAATCAAACATCTGTGCATGTTGAGCGCTGAAGAAATGTGGATGCTCTGGGAAGCACTGCAGGCACAATCCTTTTCCAGCCCTGTCAACAGGTGTTTATACTTGCAGCATAAATGGGTGTCTGTGTGTGCGGCTCGAAGCAGGAGTTCTGGATTGAGAAGAATGTGCCACTTCTTCAGAGCCTAGAGGTAATGATGGAATTCCTGCTCAATTGTTGTTTATTCAGAGCCAATTACACTCTCACTGTGTATAATCCTGTTCAGTCACTCATATCGGGAACTGATGATTTGTGCCAAATCAAACAGGGTCTCGTCTCAGCCTGCGATGTCAGGAGAAGGCAGTACATACGGATTACATCCCCATATTTTCCTGATAACAGTTGGTTTAAAGATTAAAACAAACAGAAACTATTTGTTATGAATGTGCCAGTTTCATGTACTTGATTCTTTTAATGCTTTCATAATACCTGGACTCTGTGTGTGGGTGCATGTTTTGTTACATGAGCTCATTATTATTCATGAAGGGCACTTTTTATTCAACTTCTCTGCTATATTTAGATATACTTTTAATTGTAAGTACAGCTGACGCCCTGCACATTTAAAGTGGAAATAAGTGGAAAAACGCCACGATCCTGCAACTTTTAGAATCACTTTTAACTGTTTTGTGTGTGCGTTTCAGTCTCTTACGTTGTTGTAAAGTTAAACTGAGTTTAAGTTTCAGTTCCTGTAAGTAATAATTCAACATTCATTGCAGCCTTGGTCTGCCGTGTTTGCTCTAATGTCTGAGCTCCATTAGGCAAATTCAGTCAACTGATGTGCTGCAGAGTGTTGCATTAAAAGCAACAAAACTAGGAACTGTCTTCACGTCATTAGCTTCACGATCAGCTAGCGTCCAGTTGTACAGCAGGATTACTTCTTATTGTTTTCAAACACTATTTAGGCTCGGTGATTCATGCAGCTTCTGTCAGCTAATGGCACAGCACACCACCAGCTGCAGCAGCAAAGCAAGATCCAGAGCGGAATAAAAAAAAAAAAAACTGTGAAATGAAACTATAAACCATGATGGTTTATAAATGATTACACTCTAAAACATTTTCTTCTTAAAAGAAACCTGTAACATTGACATATTTTGAGTGAATAAAGATGCTGTTGCAAAGATTTGCAAGAATGTCCGGGTTCCTTTATGCTCAAAATCTGTTAATGATGCACATTTTTAGTGGATTGTGGTTGTTTTTATTTGTTCCTCAGAATGTTAACGCAGTAAAACAATCTGAAAAATTCACTTTCTCTGTCTGCTGCTGAAGGAAGGCTTCATTTAAAATCTGTATTTTACTTTAACTGAGCTGGAGTTTGGAGTGAGATCATGTACAGTATGTATTACAATACAACCACAGATAAACCAATCAGAGAGTCATTTGGTCTGAATTTGATTGAGCCGGATACGTGGACATAAAATGATAATAATGGTCAGACGATCAGAAATGTTTAGGTCCCGCCCACATCATAAAACACCACAGCTTCAGGGCTTTTTCTGTTTTTTCCGAACTTAGTTTTGTGTCTGATTCCTGCAATGACAATGGAGAATGAAAACAAGAAAAGACCCCATAAAAGACCCTGGTTCCTGTTAAAGGTTCCTGCAGCAAAGAGGGGCCATGAAAAAACCCCAAACAAGATCCTTTTCCAGGATTCAGGTTTTTTTTGTGGCCATTTTCTACTTCGTGTATCGGGGCAAAAACAAGTAACCAGGACATAAATGCACCCCAGGAAAGGGGTCTGCTAGGGAACTTTCAAAACTATCTGGAACTTCTGGGGTGTAGCACCCAACACTTCATCTGGTTAAGTTCCTTCAGCCTTTCCAAACAATTCATTACAAATGCCCCCATGAAAGAAGAGACCCACTCTGATGAGAATCCGGTTTTTCATCTTGTTAACATGTTCTTGTGGCATTTTTCTGATACTAGGGGGCATATCTTAAGAAAATTAAGCTCAAATTTTGCATTTCTGAGTATTTCTGCATTCAAATCGCTGTGAATCAGTAGCAGACGTAAAATTGTGTTTAAAAACGACTGAAATTGTGACGTAGAAAAGCCACTAGGTGGGAAACAAGCTCCTGCTCCAAGCTAGATGTAAGCTAGCTCAGTGGTGTAGTCTAGGGTATACTCTGGTATACAGCATATACCTACTTATATACCCACTTCTAAACCCCCTTGATGTGCACCGTTCAGTAATATCTGTGAGCCAGATTGCCCACTTTTTCCTCAAGGATGGTGAAGCCATGACCCGGCCCCTTTTGCTGATAATTGGCTGGTACTCACTGCTTTCACTGATTAGATTGGTTTACTTTAAGCATAAGGACTGATGAGCCAATCAGAGGCAGAGTATGGCGGATCATGCCGAGGAAAATATCGCTAGTACGGTACTAGCGATAAATACATTTTCCTTTCTTCCAGGTTGCTTGTGTGACCAGTAGCAACTACAAACGGCTCCTAATCAAGTCAGGATCATTTTATAATAGTGAGCAATCATAGTCTAACATGTCACTGTTTCTAAAACAGGGCTTTTTTTCTAGACTACTTTTTTTTAAAGGTGAAAACTGAGAGTACACGCACTTCTCCAGGGACCACCACACCACTGAGTTAGCTGTATAGCTAGCATAACCAGAGAGCTCTCAGCAACAGGGAGGGGCGGGAGGATCCTCACCCCTACGGTTCCACCCACAGCTCAAAGACGATTTGCTAATGAGCTACTGCCGCTATGTAGAAACTACTTCCTAGAAAACGGTGTGGTGGTTTTGTGATTTTGGGTAAAAACGCCCTAATCATAATTTAAAGACGCTCAAACACTCAAAAGATGATCAGAGAGGGTCTTTACAGCAATGTTCAGGGTAAAAAGGTTCTGGGTTGGACCATGGTTCAAAAACCCTGATTGTTCCAGCAGTCTAAACAGAAAGAGAAGATTCTGGTTCCTGGAGCAAATTCAGTTAAAACACATCTGTTGATGGCTGAGAACTGAACCGAGTGTTTCGGTTGACACTGATATACAGTTCAGTTTCTCTAAAGATACAATATACATTCTTAAAACTTACACCATTCAGAAATATAAAGACATCACAAGTTATTAACCAAATCGAGTCGTATTAAATAAAATAGCAGCAGAAACAAGTTTCTTTCTATCTTGGAATATCTCCTGCTGCGACAGTGGATGATAAATTAAATCATTTTTATACCTTCAGCTTTGACACCGTCATGGTTTTAAAACAAACCACTAAGACTGATGTTAATACTTTATCAAACAGGCGTTTTCTGTCAGACACCAATAATAGATGTTTGATCCAGGATGTTGGACTCGATAACAGAAAAACATTCAAAGCCAAGTGAAGATCCATCATCCCGCGCTGCCTGAAGGCCTGCCGCCACCATGCGCACGTTTCCCACAGTAAATATTTCAATCACACATCACTGCAGCAGCTGTTATTTTCATGAGGGTAAAGACAACAACAAAGGATCTCAGCTGCAAATCCTCCACATGATGACTCGTTTTACAAGTTTCTGGACGGCCTTTGCTTTTTTTCAGAAAAAATGTAAACAACGGAAGAAATGCAACTGAGACTGAGCAGAAAGATTTTTATCTCCCATCTAATAGATAAAGTTTCAAGCCCTACAGCTTTAGTGTCGCATAAACAAGTATGAAAACATCGTGCGTACAAATGTTTCTAATTTTTCTTTCTTTGATCAAGTTCTATAAAAGGTGGCATGAGCTGGACGCACAACCGGATTGGAACAAGATGAGTTTTGTGTTATGAAGCTTTAATGATGATCATGGGAGGATGTTTGAAAATGAGACAACTGCATTCACTTTGCAGCATATTCCTAAATTCTAAACAGGGTTGATGTTTGTGACATCTAACTTCATCAATAAAAATTTCTCTTCTGGTTTCTCCAAAAAAAAAGAATAAAAAATCCAAGTTTCCTGAGAATTAGAATCTGGCAGTGTGTTAGTGTTTAATGCTTTTCATTTGCAGCTTGTTAAATTTCATCCACTAATCACAGTTATGAAGATCTGTATAGTTCTAGGTTGTAGTTCCACATCTTAGTCAATCTATGTCATGAAATCCATCTGACACAGAATCATAGAACAAGATCAATGTGGACATTTTTGCCTTATAAATGTGGAATTTGGCATTAGATTTTGTCATGTGCTTGTAATTAAAAAACAAACAAACAGTTTAGGTTTTACCTTTACATTTAAATGAAACACACCTACATTATTGATTTTGCTAATTTTACATATCTAAACCAAGCTCCCTCAGCGGGTCCTCAGATAAATATTAAAATAATATCCTCATATATGACGGCTGTTGGTCTTTACAGAGATTCTGCAATTTAAATATTAAAAGCTGACCAGAAGTTATTTGTTAGTAGTTTTATATTTATATGTACCTTGTTTATTAAGTTTTACTTTTAGGAATACTGATAGAAGATCAGATTTATATAGTGATTATCAGTGAATCCATCATTATTAACTTTGGTTCTTAAAGAGGCCATTTCATACAAATTTCATGACTTTGGGTTATTTCTGAAGTATTAACCTGTAATATGAAACATTTTATATATAAAACAATGTTAGAAAACACTGATTAACAGACCTTTCAATTTGTCTGCATTAAGATTCATCAGGCTTCGGCCTGCAACTCATTAATATTCATTATTCAAATTTGCTGGACTCTGATTGGCTAACAAACTAGCCTATGAGATCAAGGTATTCTGTTTCCTGCCCCGCTTCGCATGGAAACATCGCATGTAGTATCTTCCAGTTTGCTACGTCTTATGCTGCAGCTTTTAGCCAGCAGCATGCTAGGCGTGGTTTCAGCTGTGGGAGCTGATGAATACTAACAAACAAACAAAACAGATACAGGCCGTTCGAACTCAGGTGTTATCGCCACCTGCGTAGTTTGAGAGATTAAAACTGAAAGAGAAGTTGTTGACCTGTTTTCACACCCACTATGAAGGTAAGAACACCTGTGGAGCTAAAATATTCAACAGAAACCTCAGAAAAACTGTTTTTAATGGAAGGGTCTCTTTAATTTGAGTGCAGGACATTAGCGTTCAATAGTGCCATGTGAATTTCTTCTGTTTTATTTGTCCAACATCAGATTAAAGGTTGGATTAAGTTTTGGTTCTACTTCAGGATTCAGAATCTGATCCTGCAGAAATCTGAAATAAATATTAATTTCAGTTTGTTTGGTTGAACTTTGGTGCACATGGTTAGTCAGGTTGCATCCAAAATTCATCTAGTCTAATAACCAAATAACACAGCTTTTCTCTTTTTGTGTGTTGGTGTGCTTAATGCTCTTCAGATGTTAGCACAGATTTTTCTTCTTGCTTTTTTTTAAAGTATTTTAGGCACATTTACTTATAAAACTTGTGAAAATGGTTTTACAGTTCAGTATCTTCAGGGAATCAGAGATTCTATATAATTTCTACAGAGCTTTTGGTGTTTCCACCTCACTGTACGATAACACTCATTTTTTACAGCGTAGAGGATTCAGAGTTTTCTACAGCCTTTTGAATCTGCTACATTTCTGTAAGACCCTGAGGGAGCAACAACAATAACAGTAATCTGCAGCTAATTAAATAGATTTTCAGTGTAAGACCCCCCACACACACACATTGCACAAACTGCATGTGCACTTCACATGTATACATTACTTACACATGTGTAAGGAATGCAGACATGTAGACATCAGAACAAGTGGAAAAGTTGATCTATTTTCATTTCACTTGAACATGTGCCGTTAACAAAGTGATCTCTCTCAGACTGCCACGCTCGTTTCGCCTTCAGACAGCATCACGTTGCCCACCCAGGTGGCCAATCCACTCAAGCTCAGGAGATATCTGTGCTATCTGGGCTGTTCTGCCCCTCAAGGGCCCAAATGTGAAAACCACAAAGCATGGTTGCCAAATTTGGATGAGGGTTGAGATAATCTAGTAGAGGACAGGGTAGTTTAGGACAACTCCTGCACACAAACACTGCAGCTTTGTCAAACAGAGACAATTTGAATCTTTGGCTGGTTGCCTAGTTGTAAGAGGACAGTCTAATGATGGCATCACAGCCAATTGGGCTCCACAAACACAACAACCCACCACCAAGAAAACAAAATGATTCATCACTCATTATACATTTCATCTGTGAGGGACTGTCAGACTCCATGAGAGGAGCTAATAAACGGAGATATCCTTTTGATGAAAGAAAACTAACTAAAGCCATCTCACTCTTCACCTTCATCCAGGCCTGAACATGTTAACAAAATGTGCAGCGCTGCAGTACTTTCATAGCTATACACTGATCCTATATGCTCCAGCTGTAGATCAGTTACACTAGAAGCTTTTTGAAATCACAAAGGGCTCAAAACTTTTAATACTTTTATGAAGCTACGTCAAAGTATCCTTGGGCAAGATACTGAACCCGCCGTTGCCTCGGGGCGGCCGTAGTCTCTCGAGAAACCGGATTGGGAAACCAGAGCTTGATCCTGTGTCCCGGCAAGAGGCTACTGTCAAAGTATCCTTGGGCAAGATACTGAACCCCAAAACTGCTCCCCTGCTTCTCACCTTACGGTGAGGATGGGTCAAATGCAGAGCCAAATTTACCCATGAGGGATTAATATAGGAAATTTAAGAAAATCATATTTGTTATTATTGTCAGTGTTGGGAACATTACTTTAAAAATTAATTAGTTATAGTTACTCACTACTTGTTCCAAAAAGTAATCGAGTTAGTAACTGGATTACTCTACAAAAAAGTAAATAGTTACCTGAGAAAGTAACTGACTGGGTTTTTAAAAAAGTGGCATTGCATAAAAGAATTCTGATTTTTCTTTAGAAGGTCAGTGGAAATGAGTAAAACAAGCGAGTAATTGTAAATAACTTTCTATATATTTGTTTTTCCTGCACAAGTAATATATATAAAAATAAAAAATTCTGCCGCTTCACTTAATCTGTTAAAAGATTGTGCCGGGATACTATGTGTCCTCTCTGATGGCTCTGATTGGCTACCATGAAACATGTGACTCTTCCTTAGCGAATCGTTATTGCTTATCTCGTAACTCCCCACCTAGCCTCCCCACAGCCGTGTGTGTGTGTGTGTGTGTGTTTGAGTTTAGCCAGCAGTGCGTTCACATTACGCTGTTTACTTTACCAATTCATAGGTTGTTTCTCAATGTCAAGGAACCTTGCCTACCGAGACACTGTCTTGGTAGACGAGACGTCTTGCTTATGAGGACACTGGAACAGACTTATCTCACGTGACCGCGGCTGCCCGCTTATGGGCAATGTTTATGTCCCACCCATCGTAGTAGCATAGTAGCGTAGCGGCATTCCTTCAGCCATGGAACTAGAAATGTTAATAAAAATAAAATAAAAATACACCTTCTAACCACCAAAGCTACTACTGCAACAGCAAAGCAAATAACCAACCGTATAAGAACTTTGGATCTAAAAAATCATTTTAGATACAAGCCCGATAGCAACAATCAGTTAACTTACATTTAAACTGGAAATTTGCATTTAAAGAAGCTGCTGCCGGCTCCTCAACCGCCATTTCTTGAAAATACCGCAATGTAATCTGGGAAATTTGTGACCAATGGAAGGCATCAAGGCACGTCCCATGTATCCTTGGTATGTTAGCTAAACAGCAGGCAAACCGAGTACAGATGCCTCCGTAGCACATGAACATTGGATGCGCCTTGGCGGGTCCCGATGACGTATCTCCTAGGCAACCGGGGCGGGACCAAGGCATCAAGGCAACACCCATAGTCAGGCACTGCATTTATGTTCACTAAGAACGTTCCAAACACTGATGATTGTCACAGTATATTTATATAAAGCCACTGAGGATGTAATTTTATATCCAATATTTTTCACTTTAAAACTCTACAAACACAACAGGACATGAATTAAATCTATCCACACTGGAAACAAAAGAGACATGTGGATAATATGCAGATTGCCGTCAATAGAACCTTTGACCTCTAACTTACCACCATGGTTTTCATTGGAACTGTCATTTCAAAGGGCTCTGCCACCAAGACGCTGCAGCGTTTGCACATTTTTCACATTTCTGCACTTCAAGCGTATATAATTTTAATACTGTGAGGTCTCGTAAGGTTGTTTTTACATCGCAAACTACTCACGTCTAATTGCATAGTACTTTCTTGTTAATTAATAGTTACAAAATGTCTACATGTGCATGCCTTTCACCTGATAATTTGCCTCCCCTCTTTCTGTTGCAACGGCATCACTCAGAGTGGGAATGACTTGCAGGCTGTGTCTCGCTGTGCAGCAGGCGCTGATGTCATGGTGCTGGTGGTGTTTCCTTTCTTTACGAGCACGGCTCTGTGATCTCGGGCGGGGATCGATTAGTTGAGCAATCAGGCAGCCTTGTGTTTTTTTGTGTGAGTAACTGCTCGTAAACAGTTTGGTTGCCTGGTGAATGGAGAACGCACAGCCTCAACATAAACAGCCACCCAAGTCAGACTGGCTGAAGAAGCACTGCAGGCTCCTTCTCAGCTTCGGATTATGTCATTAGGTAATGTGACGTGACATCAGCTCCAGCGCTGCTCCATTAGAGAGTGTAATTTAAGATCAGATTGTAATAATTTGTGGAGGAAATTCTGACATAAACAGTAGTTTGCTTAACAACACAAGGGCCAAGCTAATCTGGAAAAATTTGATTAGCTTTGAAAGCTAAATACACAAGTTTGTACTTTTTTATGTACTGGAAGAGTTCTTTGTTTTCTATAAATGACACAACTAAATCAGTTTAATTGAGCTATGTCTGATCTCAACGTTTATCTCTTTTATTTAAAAAAAAAAAAAAAGACCTGACATTTTGTAATTGTGCAATCAGTAATGACCAACTTCACTTCCCTATCCAAACAATCGCTGCTAGGTGCTGCCAGTAACAGCACACCCTCTTTCATGAATAATAATGTATAATGGCCAGCATATCTCAGTCTATTTATCGTCTTGTTGCAGGTTTTGGGAAGCATCCAGGGGAGGCTGGAGTGGGCGTACTGCCGCTTCAATTTTCTGGAAGGGATGCCGTGTAACTGAAACAACATCTCCAGGGATCTGTGTTGCCTGTCGTTTGTTTTTATTACACTTTTGTCATGTTTTGATATAGAAAATTTGCTAATTAAAGTATGATAGAACAAAGAAACTTGAGGAAAATGAAAAAATTTGAGGCTCTATGTTACTGTTTAGCTTTTTCTTTAAATATTCTAGTTTATTTTAAAGGAATTTAACATTCGTATCGTTATTGATTTGAAACATTTTATTAATATTTTTGTTTTGGTTACTGACAGACCCATAAAGGGTGTAAAAAGTGATGGATTGATGGAAAAACATTCTACCATCACTGGTTTGGGAAATACTTTTAATTCACTTTATGAGCATGCATGTTAACAGACATGACGGTTTCTGGTGTCGTCTGGAGGAATAGTTGCATTTTTCATAAGAAAAGTTTTTGTGGGTTTTAAAGCTATAGTGCGTAACTTTTACATGTCCGTGAATGTCCGTTTCAGCCAAGCCACTATCAGAGGAGATGACACAATGCAGATTAAGCCGATCGGCTCCTCAAACATCTCAGGGTATTTTTCAATATATATCATTTTTACTTTGCGTGTCGACACACGCGCAGGAAATTACGTCTTTTACGTCACAACAAGAAGGGAGGGGGAGGACGAGCGGAGAGTCTCGTAGCAGGAGATCATTCACTAACCTGTCAGTTACAAATTAGCAGGCACCTTGTCTCCCGTTTGTAATAAGCTATTTGCGTTTCTGCGGAAAATAAATAAAAAATACAATAATTACCTCTTCCGAAGAGTCCCATCTTTTTTCAACAGCTGTCCTTATTCAAACAGAATAAAAATGTTGTGGAATCGCGAATCACAGCGGCAGATGGATAGCGGTTGGGGGAAGGGCGGGGGGGGGACAGGTGGGTGTACGTCATATGGAAGCGCCAGCTTCATTGTTGTAATAACGCAAAATTCCGCTAGGGGGCGACAGAAGTTACGCACTATAGCTTTAACTTGTAGATTTTTTCTGCAGGAACTGGAATGATTCCATGTCGTAGGTGTGAAACCAAACTGACAGGAGTGCAGTTTCCTTCCTGCTTGAAATCTATTTCCTCAAGTTGACAGAGATGTTGATAAAAAGCTCTCAGCCATGACAGGTTAGAAAAGTTCATTTTGGTTCCTCCTTGTTGTTTATTAACTTTTAGATGGGTATAAATGTGTCTTAAAACAACAATTTCCATTAGTTATCAGATTAGTTTGGTTTTCAGATTTGAATCCAGAACATTTATATTATTTATATAAAATGTTTAAGATTTTTTCATTTTTATTTTGTGTCCTTTTTCTTTAATTGTGGCAGTAACATTAATAGTTAAAGAAAATAAACAAAGCAAACAGAACAAAAAAATGCTATATTATAAAGGTGAAATGGGTGTTTGTGATCAGTGATCAATAAAATCCTTATTTTGCATTACATGTTTAATCTGGCTAAAAGACGGGAACATCTTTGTAACCTGCTAATTCTTATGAACTATTTAAATGTGTTTTCTTGCCATTTTGAAAGTTAATCTCTCACTAGAGAGATTTTCATTATACAGGGCTGAGGAAGACGCGTGTGCTTCCTCAGCCAATCAGCTAAAAGACAGATGGCAGTGTCTGAGCTGATTGGTTGAAGGACTGACATCTTTAAATACTTCTAAACTTCTGACTGTTTCTATCAAACTAGACACAGATATGCAATGTAAGGTTGCAGAGTAAGAACGTGATGAAGTTAAAACATGTACAGGTTTAAGTTCTGCATACTAAACCTGTCCTAAACTTTTGAAGGAGTCCAGGTACTGCAGCTCTGATGTTAGGTTGAGGTCCAGATCTCCCCCACAGAGCAGGGAGGTTATTTTAACTCTCCGGCACGCGGCAGCTCCACTGTGTTCTCCCTTGTAAAGGGAGTAGGGGAGCTGGGGGCAGGAAGCCACTAGGCTGTAAATCAGAAAGGTAAAGTGACAATCCATCGTTCCTGTGGCATGTTTATTGTGCTTTTCTCTACTTCTCTCCAAAGACCTATTTATAACTGTACATTCCTAGAATTCAGAATTATCTCTCTTGTGGGTTTTTTAACCCAGTAACCCTTTTGTCTCAGCCTTTATAAATTAAACACAAATTTTCTCCCAAATTTCAGTTTTTGAGAAATCTTTAGGTCTTTATAGTAAACACATAGGTGCAGAGTGGACATGCGTTTTGTCACATTTTCTACAGCAAAGGGAAAAGTCAGGAAATGAATGGTTGATGACTACTTTGATGGAAACGGAGAGGTCAGAGTAAAGGTTTTGTTATGTTTTATTTTGTTTTTCTGTATTTGTTGTAGTTGCTGGGTGGTTTCCAGGACACGGCATCAAGCTGAAGAGGAAAAGGCTTGGTTTGATCATGTGACCTACATGAACCTCTGAACCTCACATTAGTAAGACAAACACTGTGAGTCTCAGATTATTAAGGAACACACAATCCTCTCTCTCTC
>SSNP01000022.1:1397734-1444997 GCA_006937955.1 Pachypanchax playfairii | reverse complement strand
TCTATCTATCTATCTATCTATCTATCTATCTATCTATCTATCTATCTATCTATCTATCTATCTATCTATCTATCTATCTATCTATCTATCTATCTATCTATCCATCCCCCTCTCTATCTATCTATCTATCTATCTATCTATCTATCTATCTATCTATCTATCTATCTATCTATCTATCTATCTATCTATCTATCCATCCATCCCCCTCTCTATCTATCTATCTATCTATCTATCTATCTATCTATCTATCTATCTATCTATCTATCTATCTATCTATCTATCTATCTATCTATCTATCTATCTATCTATCTATCTATCTATCTATCTATCTATCTATCTATCTATCTATCTATCTATCTATCTATCTATCTATCTATCTATCTATCCATCCATCCATCCATCCATCCATCCATCCATCCCCCTCTCTATCTATCTATCTATCTATCTATCTATCTATCTATCTATCTATCTATCTATCTATCTATCTATCTATCTATCTATCTATCTATCTATCTATCTATCTATCTATCTATCTATCTATCTATCTATCTATCTATCTATCTATCTATCTATATAACTAGATCAATTGCAACAATAAAAACTCAAAAAGCTGTGAAATGCAAAACGTTCCAATCTAAATTTAACAAATTATTCAAAAAGCACAAAAATATAAAGAAATACTGCAACTCCTGAAATCCTCCCACCGTGACACCTAGACTAAGTTAGAGCCTTCGGCTGTAGCTCGGAGTTTCAATGTCCTGAGAGGAAACAGACACCTTCAGATGCACCCATTGCATCAGCGTGTACAGTGAAATCTGGTTATTTGTATAAATAATTTCAATCCTTTTCTAAGCCTTGCGATAACTTCTGCGCTGCAGTTCATCACAGCGCAATCTAACGTGATGTTTCTCCGTTCTGAGGTCATTCTTTTTCCTCACTGCAGCCCAAGTGGAAAGCACATGCAACGTTTTATCATAACCTGGATATCATGTGAAATTGACCTTCACTCTTTGTGTAAATAAACAGTTTGATGAACATCTACAAGGGAGGAATCTGTTTGCTGTATCAAATCTGGACCAATCAGAGGAAGGAAGTCAGCGTCTTCTGTTTGGAGGGAGTGTGTGAAGGAATCACGAGCCATCGGCCCCTTTGGTAGCTGGTCTGACCGGGACAAGAGAAGGAAACAGAGGAGGATGGAAACAGTCTACAAGGTGACTCAAAGCAAAAGAATTACGGCAGACTGGATGACGACTTGATCTCTCAGTCTGTACATGATTTCCTGCTTCCAGTCAGACTGAGAGATCTGCCTCAGTCACACACACAAACATACACAGAGCAGAGGGGCAATGGAAGCTGACGAATCCACAAACTTTCCCATTTTGGAGCAGATGTGGAACCCTGGGATATTTATAATCATTTTGGGAAAAATATGTGGTAGCCAGTGAGTTTCTCTCTCCTGCATCCGTCCCGCTGGATATCCCCTCAAATCCAATAAGTGGTTCCTCATTCGCTCTCTGAGAAGTATTGCACACTGGGGTATATGAGCAATGGAGACAGTGAACAGGAGGATGTAGAAATCCATTATGGGGAAACAGAACCACTTGGAAACACCCACACAGACATTATATGAAGAAATAAATATGAAATGGAGTCCAACAACTCCATTTCCACTTTAAAGCTGAATTTTTAAGTCTATATTTTGTTTGAATGGGGTCTGGTTATGTTTCTGTTCATGACAGGAGAACTGGAGCTACTAGATACTAGATTAAATAACAGTCCTGTTTCATTTACATAATCTGATTGAGATAATAGTTGAACATTAGCCTGAAACAGTTTTAAAGATCAGTAGACTCAAGCAGGAAAAAGACCTCCTTGTCTATAGCGCAGCAGGAAAGATGGTCCCAGCCAAAGGAGCTTAGCTTTGCCTCCACAGCAGAGTTCCTTAATGTTTCCTGGAGGGAGGAGGGAGTTGGGGGGGCGGGGTAAGTGACATTGAAGAAGTGTGTTGTGTGTGGGCGTACAAGCAGCGTTGTCACCGAGCTGGCTGTGTCGGGTGGCAGCGCAGCAGGGGAGCTGGCTGGGGGTCTGAGCCGCGGAGCGTGTCACTCCCCGGGCCCATTGATCATTCCCAGTTCGCCCCTGCCTCAAAGAGGCTCGATGGACACGCACTAGGTGGTCGTGGTGCCACCCTGGAGGGCCCCGTCGACTCAGCTCCATGTAGACAGATGGTGGGCACAAAGACGGGAGCATCGGCACAATCACACTGACGTGCATCCATTTCATCTGAGTCAGTCGCCAGTAAGCAAACAAAAATAAACAGCCAAGGAGGACACTTAATGTCCAACAATGTGGTTGAATTAGACCGAAAATACCTCTATGCTAATTGCTTTAATTCACACAGCTGAGTCCTCTTAAACTGGTTTAATATTTCAACAGGACTTGGTGTATGTTTGGGATAAAAAGCAGGATTAGTTAAATTGAAAATGACAGTCCTATTTACAAATAAACAAACACAACCTGCGGAAAAATACCAAAATAGTTAATTTCTTCAGGCACTCTGCTGAAGAACTATGTTGCAAATTCTCTTTAGACTTTTTTATTCTATCACATTTATTATAAAGTTTTTTTTTTGTACATAAAAATTCTAAATCAAATACTCTTTCATTTTGTATCTGCAATGCATGTAGCATGTAGCACCGACTTCCTGTATTTAAACATAAGAACTGGAAAAATAAGAAGAATGTCAGAATCGATACTAATAGACCGAAATTAAAAAATGTGCTGCAGGTATCTCAGGAGTCCCTGTCCTCTGTGTTTTTTCAAGAAACTACAGAAGCAGATTTGATCCGTGTGCTGAAAAATTTGTGCAGCATTTACAAAAACGTGCAAATTTTTTGTGTGTTTAACAGAAATCATACAAAGTGACGAACAAACAACAAAGAACATTTTTTTCTGTTTGCTTATCTGAATGATGTGCTTTGTGGAAGTAAATAAAGAATTACATGGTGTATTTTTTCTGTTGATGTTAATAAGCAATATGAATAAAAGTTGTTTAACTGTCTTGTAAAGCTTCTATATGATGCATGTGCATTTGATTTTATTGATTACTTACAGTACATAATCTGCAGGTCTGTTAAATAAACAAACAAATTAATCAATCAATTAATTAATTAATTAATTAATTAATTAATGCAAGTATCTGATTGAGACTCAGTTTTGGCAGATATTTAATCTTAAAAGACTTGGATCAGTATCAGGGATTAAAGACATCTGGATTATTTTAAGGTGGCACTTGTTCAATAGACACTTCACACTGCAGATTTAGGTCATTTTCTCTGTTCTACACGTCTGAAAATTAAAACAACCATATACCTAGGCAGTGTGCAATTTGTGAAAAAAGCAGAGGGGGACTTCACACCAGAAGAGCAAGGAGTCTGGGCCCAGTTCATAAAACAGAATAAAATGCTAATTAAGCAGGTTATAGGTTGCCCAGTTACGAGAATGACTAACTTTAGGGATGTAGTGTGTAAAATATTAAATAAAATGTTGTGTTGCATGACTGGTTTTATTTTCACTCTCACATGAAGCGTCATGACGCGTAAATTTACAAGTGAATTACCAATATTGTCTACAAGTGCATTATGGGTAAAACTCAGCACTAGCCATCCAGCACCATCAGAGCTTTATTATTTGAATGTAAAGGGGCTCGGTCATTTGCTCCGCCCCCCGCCTGGCTCTGATTGGTTCCGTCAACAGATATACCTAAATCCCTGCTCATGCACTTAATTAAAGCATTAACCCAGTTTTATAAACAAAGTCTTGACCATTAAAATATGTCACTGAAAAAAAATGGAATTATGATCATTTGTAGTTGTTGCATTAACTTAATGAACATTATAAATGTGATATTGATGTGTAAAATATTAATCAAAGTAAACATTTCTCTCTAGTAACACGGAATTCTTTCAAAACTGTTTTCCACAACTTGGCTGAATTAAATTGTTCAGCCTGCGCCTAAAAGCCTGAGTGAAACCTTTCTGGCTCCAAACATCATGTCTGTCTTGAATTATGAGCTCAACTAAACAAAATCCTCAAAACATGCAGCTTTTGCCCAGAGGACATTGGACTGAAGCAGAGCTTAGATTCTGTTGTTTTTTAGATGTCCCAATTGCATCTCTCTTTGTTTTATGGTCTGATTGTATACAGAAGAACTTCTTACCGAAGCAAAACCCCCCAGAGGGGACGGAGAGAGAACCAGTTTCAGAAGCATTGTTCTCTATTTGTAATTTTGACTGAGTTAAAAGAAGTTGTTTTTGGAACTGCTGCTGGTCCAGTTGTCAGTGTTAGCATGCTGTTAGCATGCTATTAGCATAAGGCAATCACATGATCACTCTGAGTTTGATCAATTTTGAGTTTGGAATATGTGGAATATAAAATACAGGAAGTTCTAATAGAATGTGTTGGGTGAGTTCTGTCTTCATGCTTTGACAGGATGACAGAGGTTTTGTGAAGAACAAAAGATCAATCAAACAGTTTTTATGTGCATGCACCAACAGGGACAGCTCAACACAAACCAGAGCATGACCCAGCCTGGCTGTCCACAATCATCATAAAACTAGTAGATTTAAGTGCTCGTCTTAATTTCTTGTTTTGTTTCTTCTTCAATGTTGCACAGAGATTTTTAACAACCGACAGATACTGTAGGTAGCTACACTAGGGGTGTGACGACCATACACTCACGAGATGAGACGAGAGACAGTATCAGGTTCACGAGAACGAAATGAGACATTATTTTACGTTGCTTTTCAGAAACATAAAATGACAATAGGCCTATATGTCAATGGGTTTCCACTGTATACCCAAAATCCTGCCACAAAAATGACTTAAATGTGGCGGGAGTTTCCTCAATGATGATAACTCCTCTCTCCGAAGCCATTTTGCTGTTTTCTTTTTCTTGTTAGTCCAGGCAGACTAGACCCTACAAAGGAGCATTACTGCCCCCACAGGTCACACTGGGAATAGTTCACACATCAGCGTTTAACAAATATGAGAATTCTCGTGACAATTTAATCTCACGAGATCTCGTGCCGCAAGATCTTGTCACACCCTTACTAAGTACTGATGCTTGGATATATTGACAACCTTCAGGTTCTTTGCATGGTTCAAGCATACTCCTTATGTATTCGTGTTTCTTTATATCTCTTAATCAGTAAGTAAAAGTGTGTTTCAAAAAACATCTTTAAGGACAATCTTCACATTTTAAGCCAATAAATGTAAAATACGCCAAAACTATGCAAAAAAACTCGAGGTAAAAACAACTCCAAGACATCAGCAACACAGTTCACAACAACGTTGATATATTCAAGCTACAGCACTTTCAAACACGTATCTATGCAACAATGACTCGTAAACGTCTTGAAGATTCATTGCTGGTTGTTGCCAGTTGTCAAAAGTCTGCATAAAATACTAAAACAGAAATAAACAAGAGTGCTGAGTTTTACTGTGTTAAGCGTGGAAGTGAGCAGCTGGGTTGGACTTCTTATTCCAGTTTGTATAGAGAGGTCCTGGATAGTGCATGTGCAATAAAAACTGCATGACTGATCGCTAGTTTGGGTCTTTCCTGTTTTGACTTTTCAGATTCATCTCATTAAATCCTCTAAAAATGCCTGATGTGGATTTTAATATTGCCAAATGCAAACTGAAACTTTCTGGAAAGAAACATTTGCGGGACTTTTTTACAGTATGTGTTCTATTTCATATCGGCTTCAACTTTTCAGGCTGTTGCTATTGGGTTTATCGCTTAATAAATTTGACTGAGACAGACAATCAGCTTTCGTTTTTGTTTCACAGCATAGAATTGATTAATAAGTCCAGCGGGAGCTTCTATCAGTGCCCATCTTGTCAGACAGTTTATATTATGAGTTAGAACCTGTGTGGAACTTGAAAGGGCCGTCTTGTCCAGCCAGGCTTTAACTCGGCTTCACGGTCCTACTATAAGGTTCTCCCTCTAGAGGACAAGCAGCCAGTTTCACTAATGAGGTGTTTCCCATCTAAAGCACTACCCAGTGAACAAAACCACTGATACTGACAGATCATTGAGCAGTCCTAACCCCCCTTCCAGCCAGAGATGGACCAAGCGGACGCTCAGCTGCTCAGGAATCCAAATATGGCCGAAGCCCCTAACAACATGGCTCAGTTTATGTACGACATATTCAAGATTACAGATGGGCTGCCACCAGGACAGAAGCAGGACTTCAGTTGCATCACCATGTTTGGAACTTGTGTCAAACCGATGCTGTCTGCTCTGCCTAAAATGCCACATGACTGACTTTAGTCCATCAAAATATGCGTCTCCGCTTCTCGTCTTTGATCCTAATCAAAAGAAGAATTGCTGGAAAGCCCCATTCGGTCCGGATGGACTGTTCAGCCTCACTTCCATTCAGTGTTGGACCAGCTACAGCAGTCAGCTGAGGAACTGGAGAAACTTAAGGAGCATGTGATGTGACCTCGCCCATACCCTGGCACTTCCCGCTTCCTCTCACACTTATCCTCCTGTGGCCTCCTTTCCCAGCCACAGCAAAAGTTCCTCCTGGCAAAGCAACGTTCGTGTCAGTGAGTTTTTAGAAGCGATAAGATGTCGGGCTCCTGGTTCTACCACAGGAGGCACACAGGAGAACCCAGAAATGAGTCCTTGGGGGAATATGTGTGTATTGTGTTCAACTAAGGGCTGCTAGAAATTATTTTGCAATGAAACAAAAACACATCTTGCAGACCGGTCTACAATCAGAACAGCTGATCAAGTTGTAGCTGCTCCATAGTGTTCCACACAGAAATGTTCAGAATCTTCATCTACTTGTTTGTTGATCATGATCTCCATCCTTCCCTCAGACGAAGTCAATCCCGCCCACTGGAAAAATCTTCATCAGAAGGAGTCCCACTCACTCAACATCTCAGTTTTCATCAGCGCATCACTCTCAGGACGTCTGTCCCGATTAGTAAGAGCACCGACTGATATGTATCTGCACATAAAAGTTCTGTTGCTTCTCATAGTGTGGAAAGCGATGGAACATTCTGACATACTGCTTCATGTTCTGATCCACTCAGACGACAGAGAAGCTGCAGCTTACATGATCGGAGAAGGAGGAGTGCGCTCAGCTCTGCTGCTGTGCAGGACACTCACTGTCACTCAAACATTCCTCACATCTAACGGACATTGTGTCGAGAGGATGTCCAGAGACAGCACACAGGAATGTACAGCTCACTGACTCCATCAGACAATCTCACATGACCAAACGCACGGCTGTATGCTTTTCCTCCAGTCCTGCTGATCTGTGGCAGCTAGTGCAAGAGGAAGTTCCCTCTCAGGTAAGAATACAGGTTTAATATGCAGAGAACATCAGCTTTACAGAGTTCATGTAAAAACAGAGTCCACTTGCATTTAAGAAAATATACATAATAAAATATTACAGTCATCACTGCAAGTTTAAAGTGCCATGATTTACACTGAGGATTAGCCCACTTCACTCACTGTGGTTACTCTCCAACTTTTAAAAAGAGAAAACATCAGCTGAGGCGAGTCGAGTTTTACTGATTTCATTTTCACTGCAAAACTTTTGGCCGTGTAAGAGTTTCGTCTCCCTGCTGTTTGAATGCTGCGGTACATTCTTTTGCTTCTTTCTGCAACAGAACTTAAATCAACGGCTTCTCAGGTAGTCAATCTAGAAATAATCTAGGCAACATCCATAAATAAAATACGTTAGAAAAATTTTTTAAAAAATGTACATTTTGTTTAAAACTGACAAAAAATTTGTTTGATACATTTTTGAATAAGAAACAAAACTTTAGATGTGTGTTAAAATCTGTATTTTGGTATGCAAGAAGCAAATACTTTTGGTAAATAAAGCAGATTTCTGCAGTTTATTAGTTTGAGCATGAAAGTTTTTTATTTCCACACAATGAAAAAACTGCTAAAAAATGTAAAACTTGGAACAATCATAAATCTGTAGCTGATTTAGGAATTTGTTTCCAGAAGAAGATGTCGTACAAATCATCTTGTTAAAAACAAAATACTTTCTTCTTCCTAAAAAAAACAAATAATAAGGCATGTTGCATCATTTGCCTTTTGCTGATTTAAACTAATTGGTCCATTATGATTTTTTTTTTGGGTATCAAGATCATTTTGCCTTCTAGTTTTTATTATTTTATTCTTTTTTCTCCTTTTGGCTGCAGCTTTTTGAAAAGTCTGGGCGCTGATGCGTTCTAGATGACTGGGACTCATCAGTCCATCTAACAGTCAGTGGACTCCTGATGGGACATTTGATGTTGGACTTTCCATCCTGCTTTAACGCCAAAAAAAATATCAAGTATTTCCTAACCTGTACAACACCTGTTTCCTATTAACTATTATTTTTCTTTCTTCCTGCAATTAGGGTGATTCACATTCAACTTTTAATCTTTATGACACACATATTACGTTGATATCTTCAGTATTTCTTCCAGCACATCAGGAGGTTTTTGTGAAAGACGAGGAAACTACAGATGATTGTAACATGTATTTCTGTTTTTCAGATATTTGTTGGCTGTGGTATCGTTTTTGTTTTTGTTACTATTAAAGTGAATGAACTCCTGATTTTCAAACAGTCTGCTTTTAATAGAGTATGATAAGCTGTTTTCCTCCTACATGAATCCCAGGAAAACAGAAGTCAACAAAGCAAAATGAACTCCAGGAATAAACATGTCCTCTGGCTGTTTTTGCATTAATTCATGTTTTAAAAAAGGAGCAAAAGCCACATTTATGTGTCATTTCCAAAACTAAAACCAGAGTGATGAACCAGAGGAGAGTTCAAAGAAAGAGGCAGCAGATGAGACAACGAAACTAAACGAAGCTTTAATTTAAAGAAATATTCATCGGGATTGAGAGAAACTCTTCAGTTCCGGCCTAAACGGGACAGTCGCCATCCACAGAGTTGGTGTCGGTGGTTCCATTCAACAACAAAATTAGCATGTTTCAGTTAGAATCTGGAGCGTCCCCTTCCTGTCCAGGTCTGTTCTACTTGTTTCCTTAAAGACACCCTTCCATTTAAAACGTTTTTTCTGGTTTCTGTTGAATATTTTAGCTCCACAGGTGTTCTTACCTTCATAGTGGGTGTGAAAACAGGTCAACAACTTCTCTTTCAGTTTTAATCTCTCAAACTACGCAGGTGGTGATAAACCCGAGTTCTCCCGAGTTTGAACAGCCTGTATCTGTTTCATCACAACTCCTTTGTTCGTTAGTATTCATCAGCTCCCGCAGTTGAAACCACACCTAGCATGCTGCTGGCTAAAAGCTGTTAGCATAAGACGTAGCAAACAGAAAGACATGACGTCTGACGTTGCCATGCACAGTGGAGCAGGAAACAGTATACTTTGCTCTCATAGGCTAGTTTGTTAGCCAATCAGAGTCCAGCAAATTCAAACAATGAATATGAACGAGCTGCAGCTGAAGCAGCCTGACGGAAGGAGCCGAAACCACCCGAATTTTAACGCAGACAGATTGAAAGGTCTGTTAATCAGTGTTTCCTGACGTTTTTTAGATATAAAATGTTTCATATTACTGGTTAATACTTAAAAAATAACCACAAAGTCCTAAAATGTGTACGAAATGGCCTCTTTAAAAACTGATGTCGGACGGATAATAAAATTCCTTCAATGATTCAGTGAATTAAAGTAAGAGTCTGTAAATTCATGTAAATCTGATCCTGCAGATTGAAATGTTTTTATAAATTTGCTTCCAAACCGTTTAAATAATTTACATGACTGGTGCTGTCAGTTTTCCTTGTCACTTAAATTACTAACAAATTGCCTCAGTCCTTGTTTTAAGTCTTTCCATCATTATTTATCTTTCATTTTCATGGTTCTCCAAAGATTCCAATGAGATTCTGCTGTCTACATGGACAGAAACCATAGAGCTCCACAGACCGGGAGCAGATCCAACAGTCAATTGATGCAATCACAGTCTTAACTCAGCTACCTTGTGGGTGGTAAACATCTTGGCTCAAAGCCAAAACCGCTGCGTTCCAATTACCTGACTTTGTGATATGATCTGCAACCATCTGCATGTTGCACTTCTGGATGTCTCGATAAAATTAGAGCTTTCTCTCACCTAAAATTCACCTTGAGCCCCATGAAAAGGCCACAAACTGTACGAGCGGACGTGCTGAGGTGAAAGCTAAGTGCGCTCAGAAAGGAAATCTAAAAGTGCGGGGAAAAGAGAGCGATCGAGCCTCCAGCTGACTTCCAGCTGTAATAAAACAGAACATCGCATGGCACGCTGACAGTGAAAACAGCACTGAAAATTGAAACAAGTGCAAAATTACACATGAGTGACTGAGGCTACCATTTTCATCTCGCCTCAAAACCCATTTGGCAGACAGAGGTTTCCCACAGTTCCCTTCACAGCCCATCAGTCAGGTCTACAAGGGGGGCTACTGTCAGGGGTCAGTGCTATACTGAGCATGGAGAGAATATGAAGCAGCTGCCTGAGACAGGAGGGTCTGACCTGTCACTGTCTCTGTGTGTTTGTTTCCAAACCAAATTCATAGAAAATCAAGAAAGGTCCAAATATTTTGTTTGTACGACATGAATGAGTTTGCTGGCAAATAGCCAGTGAAGATTTTTGGACAATGAAGAGAAACTCATGTTGGTTTTTTTACGCATGTGACTGTTTTACATCTTTGTTGTCGTTCTGGATGTTTCGTAACTTCTTGTGAATGTTTACAGTTCATGTACCAGTTCTGTTCCAGATGCTCTGCAGCCTGCGGTTCCTTTCAGCAATTGAAACGTTTATCCAACTAACTGATCCTTCACTGTCTGACTGTGTGGCCGATCGGATTCCTTTAAGATGGCGGGGACCTGAGCTGGTCATGTGCCTCCAGCTGATAGGAATTCGAAGGTTGTAGCTGCCAACATAAATGCCTTTTTGAGAAATGGTGACAACCCTGCAGGCAAAGTCATGGGAAGCTGATTTTGTGCTACAGATGCCTGCCACCAATAAGTGGAACCAACTCTCCCATAACTGCATGTTTTTCTGTCCTCTGCTTTAATATTCTAGTGTTCAACAACAAAAAGGAGACAGATCATTAGCAGAGGGGGCGTTCTGCAGCTCCACTGCCAGAACATATGGATCTAGTGGAAGTAGCCCCTCCCCCCGACCTAAGGTGTCATGCCACCCTTCTTATTATTTGTAAGACATGCTCAGTCTGGCTCTTGCGCTGTTTTATCTGATGACACAAAAAGTGAGATGGTGAAAGGGAGGAGGAGGAGGGAGGAGGGGGAGTTCCCTCTGACAGCGAGATGGATGCCACAAGTGACAAACCTTTTGTTTCAGTAAAATGTGCTCACATGCGGGCGAAAGTCGGAGGCCAAAGGGAACAACTTGTTCACTTGTTCCGTCTGGTTGAGCAAACCATGGCAGTGTCGGGGCTTGTTACTTTTCCAGATTCGCTCTGCTGTGGCTCGGAGACGCCTGAGCTGTTGATATAAGCCTCGCTGCTCTGTTGAAAATAAGCATCACACTGCAAATGCACTCGCTCGGTCCAATAAAAACTCGGATTCGGATTACCTCCCCGCTTTGTCCTGTTCTGTGAAAGGTTTACCGCCTCTAAAGTGACAGTTTACACTCTTCGTGCCAAAAATGTCCATAAAACCGCCCTAATCACCCATCCGATCTGTAATAGCACCTGCTTGTGGAAACACAACCCAACCCGTGAAGTCTATCAGTGCAGCTGCACCGCTTCCTTCCTATTAAACCCGCTGCACGAGACGGAAAAAAATCACTCAAAGCGCAATTACGCACCAGGACAAACGCGCTTGGTGGTAAAAACAGGATAAATGCATCAGCCTGCATGTTATTCTCTGCCCAAGAATTTGGTTTAAACGTTGATAATTTCAAAATTCAGGAATTATGACACTGAAGAAAATACAGTTCGATTAAAACCGGGAAATCCTTTTATAGTTTTTTTGCGCTCGTGCGCTAGAAACGTGAAAACAAGATTTCCTCATTAGATTAGCAGTGAATCGAACGTCACGGTTTATTTTAATTTATTTAAATTGGTAAATTAGTTTTTTCTTCGTGGCTCAGTTTTCTATATTAGCATATTTTTGCAAATGAATGCAAAATATTTTCTTCTTTATTTTTATTTATGACATGTAGAAAAATAAAGAAATAAAACAGATTTAAAACTTGTAATAATTCTTTTCATTGTCATCAGTGCAGAATCAATATTTTCCCGGTTATTTTTACCTAAAGATCCAGAGATTTCAGCCTCTTTAAACCGCGTGGCCTTTTCTTTATCGCCTCAGACAGAATTTAGTTTTATCCAAACTGTGAGCAAGATGTTGTTTTTAAAGTCGAGTGGCCTTTTATTTCTAAAAAAACACTTAAAACAAATGACATTTTAAGGTTTTTCGTAATTTAGGACATTAAATGCTATTATTGTGCATTTTTGTTTGATTTTCTGTACGAAGAGGAACAAAGAGGCTCAAATCCACAAGTGAACTTCTTGGCTGGGGCAGATTTTTTCTTTTTTTTTTGTGCGTAATAGGCTACTTAATTTTCAAAGCGCCATAAACAATTTTTGTTTTTTTTGCACCAAATGTGATTTAAAAGTGACAATTGGTGCTTAAATGTTTAATGTGTTATGGTTAATGAGAAAAATCGCTTACCAACACACTCGTTGGCTTCCCTGGCCGTGGCGCGCTGCCAGGGTCGGTCATAGTGGAACGGTTTGCACCTGTCGCACTCCGGTCCCGCCGTGTTGTGTTTGCACTCACACACCAGGTTCCCCTCTCGGTCCTTCACGCATTTCGAAGCGTGCCCGTTGCACTTGCACCGTCCTCCGACCTGCAGGTCCGACACCGCGTAAAAGTAGGAGTCTCGGGCCAATTCCGAGTCGTCCTCGTTCTCGTCCCCGAAGGTGTGAAGCCGGCTGAAGATCACCTTGATGTCGGTGGCCGTCACCCAGTCCTGCAGCACCGGGGAGTTGTCGAAGTCGTGCGCCGACGGTCTGCCGTCCAGCGTGCTGAAGGCGATGAGGCCGCCGGTCAGAGGGTGCATGTCGGTGTGGGAGTCCGTGCATATCGCTTCTTGTTCGTTCTGCTTGGTGATCGTTGCCTTGTTCTGTCGGTTGTACATTTTCTTGCACTGAGTGGAATAAAACTGGAACGGAACCCACGATTTGCCGTAGTCCATGGACTTGAAGATCGCCATGGATTCGGGTCTGGGAGAGCAGAACTGCAGGCTCACATAGGTGACCTCAAACTTTTTGCCCAAAGACAGGGTGAGGGTGACGTTCTGCGGGTACTGCACGTAGTTTTCAGACTGCCAGCAGGTCAGGTTGTGCGGGTTGTTGAGGTCAGTCAGATAAGCAGGTGGATGGGACTTCTTGGGATCCCCGGCGTCGCACGTGTGACAGTCCCGGGTGCGCTCCTCTCCCTTCTCGGTTACTACGCAGTACCGGGCGGCCGGGTTACCGCAGGTGCTGGACACGCGCACGTCTTTCCCAAAAGCGGAGTTGACAAAGTCCGGGATGCATCTCCGTGGGTTCCCGTTCTCATCATAACACGGATCAGGAGGGGAAGACTGCGCAGCGAACATGCTCAGCCCGTATCCTCCAAAGGTACATTTGGTCAGCGTGGAAACTGTCAGCAGGCTGAACCAAATCTCCAAAATCCTTCTCATGGTAATCCGAGCACCGCCAGGGACCGATGCGCTGAAATACACTGTGAAGATACAATGATCAGTTAATGCGACTGGAGGCAGTTATGAAAAGAAAACCGGACAACAGATAGTGATAGTGAGATAAGCGGGACATGTGAGACACTAACTGTGTTAGGAAATAAACTTACAGGCAAAGAAAACTCCACCCAGACCACTACCTCCAACTAAACTGCTCAGAGTGAAAGTGTTGGACTCCAAAGAATTTGGAGAAACAGCCTATCCCGTTTACGCACGAAACAAAGGTGCAATAGTTGAACTTTCTCGCCCCTTCGCTGAAAAAACAAAATAAAACCAGATAAATGGCGAAAGCCCAGCTGGCTCCGAGTGTCCCTGTGCCTCAGCCTGTCCACTCTGTCACACCTCTGTCCACCTCTGTCTCGGTCTGTCCCATTCCCTCTGCCATAATGAAAAAAGCTCCAACTGTGTCTGAGGAGCGAAGTCGGAGTCTTTTGGTGAGTCTAGGAAGTAGCGCCATCTTCCGGTTCTTACTCTGAACTACACTCTGAAATTAATGAAGTAATTTTACCTGCTAAAACGCTCAAAGTTTCGGGTTTTTTTCCCCAAGGTGGCACAATTATACGTAAAAAAAAACTTAATGTCCAGTTCGAAGAGCTTTTATCAATAACTGATTTTTAACAGGAAATTTTTGTCTCAGATCTTCAGCCATCAGAATAATAGTTCATCACTCCTGCAATGCAATATATTATATATATTTTTATTTTAAGAAATTAAATTGTGTAAAACTTATAAGGTTTAAAGACGTTAACTGATGTGTTACCATTCTTAAAGATGCCATCAGATCGTTGCTGCTTTTAGTTGACTAAAAGGTTTTATTACAGTAATAATTTGCAGGTAACATGCACCTACACACCTCATCATTGGACTTCATGTTAGCTCAAGTCATGTATCTGTCTTCTTAGACCACATGAAGCTGATTTAAATGTTAATCAGCTGATTAACTGGATGTAAAAGGTGAAAACAAACTTTCCTTAACAACTTTTGGAGCAATCAGATTGAACAGAGAGAGTGTGTAAACAACATTCCTGTCAGGACCCGTCTGCTGAAGAGTAGTTGTTGTTGTTGTTGAGACACTGACTGAACATTTAATTAATTAGACACACCAGCGGTGGTAAAGATGCCATGCAGATGTGCCACTTTGCATTTAAAAGAAGCCAGTCATTTGCATGTTTTGCATCACTAGACATGAACAGTCAGAATTGTCCTCTGACTCGTGTCAGATGACATCCGTCTGATAGAAAACCCCTCCTCCATCACCAGCACAATGCAACATGTAAACTACTTCAGCATCAAGTCTCACAGAGTTCCTGTTTCGCAGCATTTGCAGTCTCGACTCTGCAGCTGGAGGATCTATTTTTTTAAAAGAGCCAACACGAGGGCAGGATGTGGTCACCGAATTGTTTCCCTCCGCTGATGTGTTTTGGCTTCTGGTTGATCCTGATTGATCTGGGGCACTGATTAATGTAGGGACCGGTAAGACTCACTGCATTCTCTGCTAACTCAGTTTGAAGTTTCTGATCTGGTTAACATTATTCAACATGCATTTTTTCTCTGCATCTCATCCTCTCTGTATGTTCTAATTGAAATGTTGGACATATTTCACAGTTTAATGCATCTTTTCTGCAGCAGGAACACATCACTTACATCAGAGCTGCACAATGTTATTCAAGCCCTGCAAATTTCCTGTTCCCCTTTCTTTAAAAACATATCACTTTAATCATTATACCATTATACACATGCAAATTTAGTGCATTTGAATCACCGATTATCATCTATAAACTGAAGTGTGTGCGATCTGCGGACATGAGTTTGACAGGAACAGCTGCTGCAGTGAGCCTAATATCCTGACAGCTTGTGATTGGTCAGGTTTGCACAGCAGTGCTGGACAATAAGGTCTGACATACAAAAACTCTGCACCTGTTTCCTCAGCAGACAATCGATGGGGTTTCTTGCTAAAGGGGGGAAATCTCACTGCTGAGTTTTTCACAGCTGAAAATAAAGACATCCACAGTTCTGTGGAAAAAGTATTTGCCCCCTTGCAAATTTCTTCTGTTTTTGCAACTGCTGTGATGTGCTGTGGAAGAATTTTTGCAGAATTGTTTGAATTCTGTCACATTTTAGGGGTTTCCAGGCTGAACTTGCTGATTAAGTTCATGTTAAGCTCCAGTTTTTAACCAAGTCACTCCAAAACCCCTTTTTGTTGTTGGAAATTAGCTCGTTACATGAGAAAGTTACAAACAGAAATTTGTAGATAACTATTGAAGATAAATCATCAAAAGATGCAAATAGTTCTGTGAAACTGATAAAACCACAGTCATGGTGGAACTCTTTGCAAATGCAAAATGAAAAAGTTCAGTGCTGCTTTAGTGTTTGCAGACAGTTTGCACACTTCATCACCTCCACAGAAAGGCAAAATTTGGGTAATAATGTTTATGTCTGCATGTAATATGTGTGACTGCAGGGTTGGTTAAATATACCTTGAACCAATGGACACATTTCAAAGAAACGTACAGAAACAGATCATTACATGACCGGTACCAGTCAGAAAGGTTAGACACACATTCTCATTCAATGTTTTTTCTTATTTTCTACATGATAAATTAAAGGTGGTATATGGAACTTGGAACAGAATAACACAGCACAAAGACTTCAGCCATCTGGGTGCCAGGTTCGTTAACCCTCACGCGTGTGCGCTCCGATGCTCAGGTCGATCAATATTCCTCACCAAACCCACTCTGATCCTCGATCCGAGCAGGACAATAAAATATAATGAGTTCAGCTCACTAATTATGCTCTCCAGTCCCGCTGATCACACACTGACTCTGATAAAAGCAGCTTCTACCTGTTTGAAGCTCAATCATCGATTCAGTCCGTGGCAAAGAGTTCATAGTTGTCCCGCGGCTCTAAAACTTCCTGCAGCCCCTCTTGAGATCCTCTGTCCTCCTCCCACACCATCCTGCATGCCCCACTTATCGAATAAAATTTTTAAAAAGTAATAAAATCCTCCGTGGTTTGTCTTCCAATCAAAAAAGTGTCCCTAAGCATTCATCCACTTCAGCAACATGTAGCTACATGTTAGCTAGCAGCTAATAAAAACGTTTCCACACAGAACTTGCTCGTCACATGGGAAACCCCCTATGGTAAGCAAATAAGGTATATAATCACCACATGTTCCCGGTGCTTCCAGCTGCGTGACCTGCAGACTTCAAGGTACCAGCCTCACTGTGCTGGATTATTTACGGTATTAGGCAACCCAAAATGGTGCCAGCTATTGGCTGGTAGGTGTAAACAAAATGCCAACGTCATGCCATCAAAATTTATATTTTATAATATTTTACTTCAAATATCATTTTTAAAGGAAATGCTGCATTTTCATTCTAAAACCCTCTAAACACCCCGTGGAGGTATTATTTTGTTAAAAATATTACTTTTTATGAAAATATTCCATATACCACCTTTAATACCAGAGGCCTCTAAATTATGAAGTAAAACACATGAACTGATGTAGTTTAAAAAAAGTTAAATAAAGTATAATTAATTTTTATTCTTCTTGTTTTAAGTTCTTCAAATCAGCCACAGTTTGCTTTGATGACAGCTTCATGAGGGAGTCACCATCAACGTCTTTCAGGTAACAGGTGTTCCTTGTCGAGAGGCAGTTTCTTGACTATCTTACCTTCTTTATGTGTTTTAGATGACCAGTTGTTTTGTCAAGTGGAAAAGTTGTCGCAAAGGCCTATCGAGTGATTCACCCAATTTGACAATTGTTCTAATCCATATTTTGGCAAAAACCATTTAAATAAGGAGAAAAAAAAACAACAATCCATCATTACTTCAAAACATCAAGGTCAGTCAGTCCAGAACATGATAAGAATTTGAAACATATCTTCAAATATAATCAGAAAGGCTCTCATGAAGAATACCTCCATAAAGGAGGACCAAGAATTACCTCAGCTGCAGAGGACAAATCCAGTTACCACACTCAGAAACAGTAAACTGATAGCACCTCAGATTAGAACCCACATCAATGCATCCCAAAGTTCAAGTAGCAGACACATCTCAACAACCGTTCAGAGGAAACATGCGTGAATCAGGCGCTCACGGTTGAACTGCTGCGAAGAAACCACTTCTGAGGGAGAGCAAGAAAAGAATCGCTTGAGCGAAGAAACACCAAGAATGAAGGATTTCTACGTGCGTTACCATCATGAAGCACAGCAGAGGAGGTGTAATAATATGGGGGTGCCTTGCTGGCTGTCTCTTATACNCAGATTAGAACCCACATCAATGCATCCCAAAGTTCAAGTAGCAGACACATCTCAACAACCGTTCAGAGGAAACATGCGTGAATCAGGCGCTCACGGTTGAACTGCTGCGAAGAAACCACTTCTGAGGGAGAGCAAGAAAAGAATCGCTTGAGCGAAGAAACACCAAGAATGAAGGATTTCTACGTGCGTTACCATCATGAAGCACAGCAGAGGAGGTGTAATAATATGGGGGTGCCTTGCTGGTAATCCATATGCTATCACATTGAATGTGTGTTTAGTCGGACCATCATCTATTTTTCTAGAGGACAAAGACCCCAAACACACCTCCAAGCTAATCCCGCTAATGCCACCTATTCAGCCCCGCCCGGCTCCACTCGGCGCAATTTGACAGCATTTCCACTGTCCATTTTTGGGGCTATGCTGTGTGTTTTATTTTTTTATACCACCTCAGAAGGTGGGGTGAGTCGGGCCGTGGCAATCCGTTGTGCAGTGACTGGCTAATGCTAAAACGTACACCTCTTCACCTCTGGCCTCTGATTGGTGGCAAAAAGAGCCAAAAATTAAGTAGCAAAACAGCTAAACTTTTTAAAATGTTTGTTGTTGTTGCTGCTTGTGCTACAATTAAAAAATGATACAGATGGAGTTAGATGGAGCGAAATGAAAACGTTTATAAAGAGCTCTCAGACTCCGTGGCTGCTAATTCAGTGGACTTCAAAGCAGCTACAGTGAAAGACCACAACACCTGGAGTGAAACTCTGCCTTCGTCCACCTCTCGCCCTCACGTCTGTGAACACAATGGAGACACAGCACGATACAAGTCGAGTTGGGCTGAGTTGGGGCGAGTCGGGCGGGGCTGAGTAGGTCTCAGTGGAAACGCACCTTATGTAAGGGCTACTAGAGAGTGATGGAATACTGCATCAGATGATCTGGACGCCACAATCACATGATCTAAACTCAACTGAGATGGGATGTGTCGGACAACTGAGGGAAGGAAAATCAGCCAATAAGAGCCCCCCTATTAAGTTGATGGGAAAACCATTCTGGGTGATTACCTCGTCAAGCTGATTACCAGGATGTGTAATCAAAGCAAAATGCGGTGACTTTGAAGAATATAAAACAACATCATCTGTTTTTTTTAATACTTGAGTTCTTTGTTATATCACTCCACGTGTTCCTTCATGGTTCGGATGTACTGATCAGGAAATCAGGTGGGAAGTTTCCGCTTCTGTAAAAGTAATTTCCATCCAAGCTTTGAGTCACATAAAGAACAAAAATCTGATGTAGGCAGCTAAATTTAAGAAGAAAAGGGAGAAGTAGTGGTGAGTGTTTTGCCTGCTCATCTCCGGTGCACTCTAACAGTCCATGACTCAATAGAAGGAAGTGTCAGCCTGTTTTTTTTTTTTGCTCTGACATTTGAACTGTGGAGACTTTGCACTTCACTGTGTGGGGACAAGTCTTTTATTCTGGGACGGGATCTGTGGAACGAAGCGTTTGTTTGTTGATAACATCAATAACAGGAAGTTTGGGCGACTGAAAAGAACTTCAGCTTTTACCAGAACTCAATCAAAGAGGTTGGACTTCCTATTGGTTTCCTCTCCTGTTGTTTACCTGTGGATGTTGTGGTGCTTTTCTAGAGGATGGAGCAGAGCTCGTGCACCGAGGATCGAATCCAGCACGTCCTCGAGCGCTGTCTCTGCCAACTTGGGGTCAACACGCCTGACAAGCAGCTCTGGAACGGTACGACCCGAATCCATACAAACCTCATCATCATCAACTGAGTTTACAGAAATGATTATATGAATGAAAAAAACTCTGGAGTTGTTATCTAATGAAGATCAAATGTAACTTAAATGTTGCCATTTTTTTTTTTTTTTTTAAGTCCAAGCGACAAATAATGAGACGTTGTCCAAAAGTGGGAACTGAAAGTGGGGGACAGACAATTTGAAGTAGTATCACACAGGATGTGTTTTAACATTTTTATTAAAAGAGATTTAATCTTTATTATTGACGGGTAACTCCATGTTTGATCAGAAACTGTCTTGACCTGGACTCTCTTGTTAAAGAGATGGTTAATGAATTAAACACATTAAATAAAAATAAATAAATAAATAAATGTAAGACGGGCTGTTTCGTTAACTTTGCTGATCTGATAGTGCCGTGATAAAATCGCTGCTTAGAATGAAACCTAAAAAGATAAATTTGCATCAGTTCATGTTTTGTGTGTAAATGTCTTTTCATATAAGCTGGACTTTGCATAAGTCGCTGGTGTTTGGAGGAACTTGTAAAGAGGGATTCTCACAACTTCCTCATTCTTCTACAGAAATTACTGAAGAAAACAAAAGAGGTGAAGTAAAATTAAAGTCCCTTAACTGTTTATTAGAACAGTGAGGGAGCAGCGGGGTTTCAGTTCAGGTTTTTCTTTCTCTTACAGGTTCTGGAAAGGTGCCAGTATGAACTGGTGGTGCCCCTTACCCTCTTGTTTTCTTCAGCTCTTCTGAAAGTGAGTTTGCGTCATTTGTAATCACTAGAGGAACAAAGAGGATATTGTTCCTTTTAGCTTTGGGTATTCATCGCACAGTTAAATACAGTCTTTCTTTCGTTTTGATTTTTTTTTAAACTTTTTTTCTCCTGGTTAACGTTTAGACTCCGTACATAGCTCCAGACTGTGGTGTGCTGCAGGAGGCCTACCTGCTGTTCCATGAGTTCCTGGCCTGGCCTGAGCCTTGCAGTTCTGCTAGTAAACGTCTGCTACATGTCATCCAGCTGGAGCTCCGAGCACCAGGTTTTACAGCTTATACACGCTACAAAAACAAAAAACATTTAAAATATTTCTATTTATGTTTTTAACATTCTAAAAACTTTTAACAGTATAGCAAATTCCTGTTCTGTTTCTGCATGTTTGCGATTAGTGTTATAACCCTTCTGTGTGTTCTGTGTATGATCTAACCACTGGTTAATATATACTGATATGGTAAAATATACGTTAGTATCACTATGATTATAAGTATGTTGCAGACAGCATGTAAAAAAAATTGGTTAGAATTTTAGATTTATGATTATGTTTGTACGATTGATGAGCTGAGGTGTGGCCATGCTCTTCCCCAAATATAGTTCCTTCTAAAAAATATTCATTTTAAAATTACTTAGAGTGCAATGTATTGTTTATTGTATTGTTGAAACATGGACATGTCCCGTATCTGCTTTTATTCAGTGGATATTCTTTGATCGATGACAGACCCATGAATCTTAGCCCGTTTCCTGAGTCATGCTCTAAATGCAGCATGATCTGCTGCATTGGACAGTGTTTACCTGCTAATGTTTTTTTTTTGCTACAGCTCAGCTAAAGAGAACCAGAGGAGATTCCTGTTGGTATATCATGCTGTATCTGATATTCCTTTGGATTCTCATTGTACTCTTGCATTAAAACTTGCAGCCTTGCTTTTTTTTTTTTTTTTTTTTTTTTTTAAATATGAATTTAAACACCAAAAAGAAAGAAAACCCATTGCTATGTTGAAAGAAAGAACATATCTTTCAACAGGAGACAAGAAGAGAGAAAAAATAGGATTAAATATACACTCACCGGCCACTTTATTAGGTACACCATGCTAGTAACGGGTTGGACCCCCTTTTGCCTTCAGAACTGCCTCAATTCTTCGTGGCATAGATTCAACAAGGTGCTGGAAGCATTCCTCAGAGAGTTTGGTCCATATTGACATGATGGCATCACACAGTTGGCGCAGATTTGTCGGCTGCACATCCATGATGGGAATCGCCCGTTCCACCACATCCCAAAGATGCTCTATTGGATTGAGATCTGGTGACTGTGGAGGCCATTTGAGTACAGTGAACTCATTGTCATGTTCAAGAAACCAGTCCGAGATGATTCCAGCTTTATGACATGGTGCATTATCCTGCTGAAAGTAGCCATCAGAAGTTGGGTACATTGTGGTCATAAAGGGATGGACATGGTCAGCAACAATACTCAGGTAGGCTGTGGCGTTGTAACGATGCTCAATTGGTACCAAGGGGCCCAAAGAGTGCCAAGAAAATATTCCCCACACCATTACACCACCACCACCAGCCTGAACCTTTGATACAAGGCAGGATGGATCCATGCTTTCATGTTGTTGATGCCAAATTCTGACCCTACCATCCGAATGTCGCAGCAGAAATCGAGACTCATCAGACCAGGCAACGTTTTTCCAATCTTCTATTGTCCAATTTCGATGAGCTTGTGCAAATTGTAACCTCAGTTTCCTGTTCTTAGCTGAAAGGAGTGGCACCCGGCGTGGTCTTCTGCTGCTGTAGCCCATCTGCCTCAAAGTTCGACGTACTGTGCGTTCAGAGATGCTCTTCTGCCTACCTTGGTTGTAACGAGTGGTTATTTGAGTCACTGTTGCCTTTCTATCAGCTCGAACCAGTCTGGCCATTCTTCTCTGACCTCTGGCATCAACAAGGCATTTCCGCCCACAGAACTGCCGCTCACTGAATATTTTTTCTTTTTCGGACCATTCTCTGTAAACCCTAGAGATGGTTGTGTGTGAAAATCCCAGTAGATCAGCAGTTTCTGAAATACTCAGACCAGCCATTCTGGCACCAACAACCATGCCATGTTCTAAGTCACTCAAATCACCTTTCTTCCCCATACTGATGCTCGGTTTGAACTGCAGGAGATTGTCTTGACCATGTGTACATGCCTAAATGCACTGAGTTGCCGCCATGTGATTGGCTGATTAGAAATTAAGTGTTAACGAGCAGTTGGACAGGTGTACCTAATAAAGTGGCCGGTGAGTGTAAAGAGAAAACACAAAGTATCTGCTTCAACACCTGCAGAGACACAAAAACAAGAACAGAGAGAACACGGCAACAGCAAACATTTATGCTAAAAGAAAAAAAAAAGGATAATTTAACATAAACTCACACCTAACAGCTAATGTTGATAGTCAGTGTTTTTGTTGCAGGTGTTTCATTCCAACGGCTGGTTAGGACCGAGCAGGACATTTCCTTTGATGTGAACTGTTCTAAAACCATGTAAGTTCATTTACAATCTACAATAATAGCAGTTCTAAACCATTTTGTTGTGTTAAACATCTGTATGTGATGATTTTGTTGTTAGAATGGTGTTGTTTGTGAGCCCAGATGATGACATCCCTCCGGAGGTCCAGTCTGCCTCTGAGCAGCTGAGTACCTTCCAATACTCGAAGAAAGAGATCATCTCCACCCTGATCCTTCACAGCTTTCAGGCTGCGTTTGGCAACATACCAGATCTGCAGGACCTCCACACCTCTCTGCTTGTAACTTACTGCCATCATATTTTTATTTAGATCTCTTTTATATGCTGTATTCTCTGTTTTTAAAAAGGTTTTTTTTAAAATCTTATCTCCAGGAAATGCAGCCAGAGGAGCTGGAGCAGATGATGGAGGTGATAACTAGCAGCATGGAGAGAGCAGCTTGTGTATCAGATCCCAGGACAGCCAGAGAGGATCTACTCTACAGCTTGGAGAAGCTGAGAGAAGGTCTTGCTGCCCCTGCAGGTGGTGACGGTTACCAAGATAAAGGTAAGACACGTAACTGAAAGACATCTATGTCTGTCTGTGAGGATACGCCTCGTCTCTTTACATCACACCAAGACAGAGGCTATTATTTTCATCCTGACCTCTTCTAGCTCCCAATTGAGCTTTCCCTTTATTTCTACAGGGTTAAAAACATGTTTCAAACCTCCATTTAAAAATGGGCACTCATATCAACCAGGTGGTGAAGGCTTGTTTCTTCCACCTGAGGCGTCTCTCTGAAGTCAAGCCCATTTTAAAAAGGCGCCATCTCCATTCAGTTGTCCATGCCTTCATTACGTCCCGTCTTGATTATTCAAATTCAATATTATACTTGCCCGCCTTCAATTAGTACAAAATGCAGCAGTTTACAGTTTAAGGTCCTGGTTTTTCTGTTCAAGTCCCTCAATAACTTTGCGCCTGTTTATTTGTCTGAGCTCATTCACCACCATGTTCCCACGCGATCCCTCCGATCAGCCGACCAGCATCTTCTGCACGTCCCCCAGGTCCCGCTGTAAGTCCCGTGGGGAGCGGGCTTTTTCTGTCTGTGCACCGAAGCTCTGGAATCACCTGCCCCGCCCGATTAGACTTTCCCTTTTCAAGTCTCGCCTAAAAACTCATTTCTACACGTTGGCTTTCAATTCAGTATAATCTTTTTTTTTTTCTCTTCCCATCCGAATTGCTTGTTTTAATTGCATTTTTATCTGCTTTTTATATGTTTTGTTAAGAGCTTTGGTCGGCTCTCATGACGTTTTTAAATGTGCTATACAAATAAACATGATGATGATGATCTGACTGCTTGAACTTTAGGATTTTGGGACCGTGTGGACTATGTATGCCACAAACCGTATCAAAGTCTAGATGAGAAATCACCAAACGAAATAATAAACAAGGATTTATCACCAGTTATTAATCAGAAATGTAAAACTACAGATCCTTGATCCAGATGTTAACACCTTCAGTGTCCGTTGAGCTTTACGCGTGCAGACACAGAAACTATGAATTCTTTGAGAATAGGGATGTCCTGTGTGGTTGACTGATCTCAGTATCACTTTCTCTTCTTAGGATCTGTTGAGATTTTCAAGCTGCCCCTCCCTAAATGCCACACTTGCTTATGGGAGGATGATAACTTTGGTAAGTACTTCAAGGATTTTCACCCCCAAAAAAACAATTTTATCTACTTAAATGCAAAAGTTTGTGATCTTTTGCTCTTCTTGTTCATCCAGATGTTCTGAAGGATGTTCTCGCTGTTAATTCCGACCTGGATTATCCTCCAGAATGTTTCTCCCAAACAGAGATAAACGAGGATGATAGTCATGACACCAGCATCGATGATGAAGATGAAGACTTTCCCAGCCATCGGATCTCCGTGGCATCGTCATCCTCAAGGGACTCTACATTTTCCAGCTGCTCTGTGTCCAGCGTGTCTGTGGCATCTGGATCATCCAGTGTGGACAGTGATTTTAGTGAGGGGATAACACATGAGGACACAGAGGAGGGGCAGGACAGAAAACCAAGACCTAGAAAGAAACCAAAGAAAAAGTCCAAATCTCTTCTGGGTTTAGAGCGCTTCTCTATGCTTTTTAAAACCAACCGCAGTCTCGGTACGTGTGGCGACATCAACAGAGACTTCATAAGAAACGGCGGGAAACTCAAACGCTCAACACTTTCCATGAGACAAGTCTGCAACCCTCTTTTAGACCCTCTCTCCTACCAGAAGCCTGTTTACATCCGCAGAAGGCCGATCCTGAGCGTCGCTGAAGAAAGCGCAGCAGAAGCCCCTTCGGTGGTAAAAGTGGTCATGTTTGGAGGTGACAGGGAGGCCGGCAGGCTCGCCCGAGCCTACAGTGACCTGCAACAGAAAGAGAGTAAATATCCTCAACTCACCAGGATGTACAAACTGCAGTTTTACTTTGTTCCCACAAAAAGGAGAAATGGAAGTCCAGTAGTGGGAATCTCGCCCACAGAAGGGCAGGTAGGAGGATTAACCAAAACCTCAACCTCTGTGGCTGCACCCTCTTTCTTTTACCTCAGTTTTTGGGCTCGATACACGGAAGGTGACAAACGATCAGCGAAACTCGTCGCAGCCGCTTTGAAAAACCTGACACACAGGAGGCGGCATGCAGCAGCGACACAAGCCAGCGACGAGCTCTGTTTCAGGGCAAATAACGAGTCTTCCGTGGTTTTGATTGGCTGACAGATTGGAGGGAATTTTCGGGTATCAAAGCGGTTCAGCTGTGAAAAAAAGCTAGATATGAAGTGTTACAAGATTTTGCTGTAGTAAAGTGAAATCTTACTTCTATTTTTGCTATACAAGAGATGAAAGAGACGTAAATAGGTTCAATTCAATTCAAATTTCCCTCCATGTTTTCCTGGAGATGACCGAGCAGCATCCTGTCAGTTCATTGGTCAGTCGATGAAACCTCCGCTGATTGGTCCTCGTCTGAGTGACGGCAATGAAAAGTTTCAATTTTTATCAAATTTCTGGGATTGCGTTGCAGGCCTGATTGTGCACGATACATGCACGAGCACAAAATTTCACATGCACGATTTTTGCATTTCGCTTAGCAGGAGGAAGACTAACGATTATCGCTTTGTCGCGCATGTCTCATTGAAAATAAATGGAGGAGAAACGATGTCGCATCCCATGTGTCGAGCCCCTTATAATGTTCATTAAATTTATCAATAACTGTTTTACAGTTTGGAACATTTACATTTTGGATAAAGTTCTTATTTAGAGTGTAATCTGTTTGAAGACTGAAACCAGTCTGTTATTTTTATTTATGTATATAAAAAATCTTTGGTTGTTGCATGTGTAAATACAATTAGCAGCAGCTAGCTGTAGCACGTCATGTGCAACCTGATAGGAATTGTTTCCATAGCCTTTCCATAGAATCCTAAATTTTACAAATCTGAATGATCAAATTAAAAATAACTAATCGACTTTATTTTTTATTATAAAAGGAACTGAATGGCTTTGAACAGGAGGACGGTACAACCAATATAGCCCACATGTTGGGCCTGATGGATCCCTGGTACGAGCGCAACGTCTTTAACCTTCTCAGCTTGTCCTCTGACGTGCTCCGTAAGGTACATTTAAAGAGGCCCTTCCATTAAAAACAGTGTTTCTGAGGTTTCTGTTGAATATTTTAGCTCCACAGGTGTTCTTACCTTCATACTGGGTGTGAAAACAGATCAACAACTTCTCTTTCAGTTTTAATCTCTCAAACTACGCAGGTGGTGATAAAACCCGATTTCTCCCGAGTCCGACTGGCCTATATCTGTTTCGACACAACTCCTTTGTTTGTTAGTTTTCGGCAGCTTCCGCAGTTGAAACCACGCCTAGCATGCTGCTGGCTAAAAGCTGTTAGCATAAGACGTAACAAACAGGAAGACATGACGTCTGACGTTGCCATGTGCAGCGGGGCAGAAAACAGTATACCTTGCTCTCATAGGCTAGTTTGTTAGCCAATCAGAGTCCAGCAAATTTGAATAATGAATATGAACGAGCTGCTGACGAAGCAGCCTGACGGAAGGAGCCGGAACCACCCAAATTTTAATGCAGACAGATTGAAAGGTCTGTTAATCAGTGTTTCCTGACGTTTTTTAGATATAAAATGTTTCATATTACAGGTTAATACTTAAGAAATAACCACAAAGTCCTGAAATGTGTATGAAATGGCCTCTTTAACACAAACGTCCAACAGCACTGAGTTTAATTTAACAAGATCTAAGTAAAATCAAAATAAAAAATCCCGGAATGAAAAAGTTTTTCAATGTTTATAGACCAAAAACCCAATTCAGAATATTATAGAGTACAAAGTTTAAATGTTTTATGGATAGAAATCATTTAGAAAACAGATTATGAATCATAACACATTGTGTTCTAAGTCTTTGTAGAAGGAATTACTGAGCTAATTTAGCTGATTTATTACTACATACCCATTACTTTTAGAAGAAATAACAGTAATGAGTTAGTATTTTTACTGTAGTTTCATTAGGTTCAGCTTGTTTTAGATCAGTTGTGCATAGAAGACCCTCTGAATCATCTGTCTTCTCTAAAACTGACAGGCTGCCTCTAAAGACGAAGACGAGTCTGTGAGCTCTAGCAGTGCGGAGCAACTTCCCCTGCTGGCCGACTTGGTGCTGTATTACTGCAGACATGCAGACCAGCCTGTTCTGGTGCAGCTCTATCAAGCAGAGGTAAGGGGATCACTTCACACAAAGACTCACATACAGGATACAGAGAGCTTTGATCAACGTTCAGCTGCTTCCCTCACACAGCTGACCCTGGCTGGGGGGGAGAAGAAAAGGGAAGTGTTTATTCATACCTTGGAGCTTGGACACACAGCTGGAACCAGAGCTGTTAAGGCCATGGGTGGGTTCTTTCTCTGCAAAACATGTGCAGACAAAAGAAACACATATGTGAACTTAATTGTGCTGGATTGTTTCTTAAGGCGCTGCCAGCAAAAGGTTTGGGATTGATGAAGAACGGGAGGCTGTACCACTAACAATGAGTGTCGCTTACAACAAGGTCCTGTTCCTGTATTACAAACAATATAAAACTCATTTTTATCACAACAGTTGAAACTAATTTCACACCTGTCCTGGTTAATGCAGGTTGCCGTCAGTGGGAGGAGTCAGAGGATTCAGACAGAGACAGTCTGCACGTCAATTAATCTTCACAAAACATGCAGAAATCTCGAGCAGTTCGGTCAGTAACTTTGACATTTCAACACTGATCATGATTTGTCAATTTTTGTCCATTTTTTTCTTATTTTTTAAGGTTAAATTAATAAATAATAGTCAGAATTTTTTTTTCCTATTTGAACTATTTATTTGATTACGTAAGTTAAAAAAGGATTTGGAATTTGCCAATGCTAGTAATTAAATCCTCCATCAGACATGCCAATATTATTAAATATTACAATATCACAGTAGGTTACATGTGTGTTTGAGTAAATTATTGCACTTCGTTAATTCAACCTAATCTGCACCATCCAATCATGAGATAAAGAGCATTTATGTGTGGAGCTTTGTGGAACATGTTATCGGTGCTAAAAATGTATCTGAAAACAAGATAAAGTTTCTCATTTAAAAAACAAATTCAATAGATTATTATTATTATTATTGCAGATTATTCCAGTTAATGTTGTAAAGATATGTAAAAAAAGAAAACATGTAACTGGAATGCAGTTTTTCAACCTCCAACTAAAAATGCCATTGAACTTCCATGTTCTTTTTCTAACATCATTTTTTTTTCAGTTGTTATTTAAACATTTAAATTTAGTCGTTCATAGTGTCACAGAGTTTGTGGTTTGTGGTGGACGATATCAGCTGCTGATATCTGCCAGGCTGTTTTTTTTTTTTTAGTAGGAATGTATTGGTTGTTGCTTCATTTCCTCTTTTTGCAGTTTACATGAAATTCATTGAAATGTTCACTGTATAAAGTTTGTTGTTGGGTGTGTTTGTTCAACTTAACCATCCTGTTTTAAATACAAACTCAAAGATGAAACCTACCCTGTGTTCTCTAAACCAAGTCGAACAAATCTCAGGAAATCATCTCTGCTGCAGAGTCGAGTTTTGAAAAATACAATCCGTTAAAATGTGAGACGTCTTAATTTGAGGGATGAGAGTCAGGAGATAAAACTGCAAAGCAGTCCAGTATAAATACAGAACCATGGTAACCGTGACTGGGTGTGTTCATGTGCACAGGTGACACCCTGCAGCTGACACTGACAGAAGTTCTGAAGAGACAATGTCCCAAATCTAAAAAGGGTTACAACCAGGTGTGGAATGTTTATTACACATTGAAAATCATTGTTTTGTGCACAATTGGAGAACCTCCCTTAATCACACACACTCCTGCTTGCAGCAAATCTTGATATCAGAGATGAAGGTGGACGAGGTGCAGGTGCAAGCACTAGAGGACGGGACAACTTTTCCTGTCTGTCTGGATCAAGACAAAAAAATGTTCTTCCAAAGTGTCACAAGGTAACAGCATTCGTCAGACATGTTTATCTTCTTGTAGAGAAATTCATAAATTGTAACTTCTGCAGTTTTTTTTTTTTTTTACATTCTTAAACACTTTGTTAAGAGTACCAGTTTAACTTGTACAGTTTATTTAATTCAGTTCAGTTCAGTTTGAATATTATGGTAATATTCAGTTTATTATAAAACACCAATTTGACGTCTTTAAGTTGTATTTGTGGCCTGATTAGCTAACTGGGTTGATATAAATCATATGAGTGTTGTCATCATATTAGAAAATCGGCCGAAGAGGTCTAAAAATTAAGTTTGTCTAAGTCACACCTACACACCGCAGTGTGAGCGTCAGGGTTTGTTATTGGTTGGTGCAACAGAAAAAATAAACAGATGTCAGTTGCTAGTTTTCGCTTTTTTTTCCCTTTTTTAAAAATAACTCCCAGAAACAGAGTAAGAGAAACAAACTACACTTGCTATGAGGCAGTATTTATCAACTCTTAAATATAGAGTAAAAACTACAAAAAAATTGTAAAATTATGTTTTCTTTTTTACGCAATGTGAATTGTAAAGTATGGGCTAAAGTCTGAAAAACTCCATAAAGGGATCTCTGTCTTAGTTTGAGAAAATATTAAAAGATAAAATAACATTTAAAAAAAGACTGTGCAACAGTTAAATTGACTTGATGCCAAATAAAAAGCTTAATCGAAATTAATAACATCTAATATTATGAAAAATAAAATAAATGCAAATCACTCACACCTACAGTAGCTTCTTGGCTAGGTAAGTGCTGGTGCAGAAAAACAACTCTCGATATCAGGATAAACAAAACAAAAAACTAATTTCCTGTGATGGACTTTTAAAGTGCACATCATGTGACTCAACTGCTTGCCAAAGAGCAACTTTCATCACTACCACACCTGCAGCAGACTGTAGAAACCTTTTCACACAGCTAATTTGAAACAAGTTTTTAAGCTTCTGCATGTTATTCTTAACCAACCATCCATGTGGTGTTTGACATACAGAAGAATGTTTAAAATAGTATCTGCCTCATATGTACATATACTGTTACATCCCTGCCAACAGTTTTATCTAATGGAACCATGTAAAGTAAAGAGTGCTGGACTAAGCACTGAGCCCTGAGGAACTCCATGACAAAAACTTGTGCAAGGGGACGATTCCTTACACCAGCTAAATGGAATCTATTAGATATATAAATCGATAAATGACTTATAACTGAAATACCCACTGTGGTCATCTTTTGAGCTATTTTAAAGTGTCTAAGAAGCGGTCTTTAAATTATGATTATGGCGTTTTGACCCAAAAACACTAAACCTGTGTCGTTTTTTAGGACGTAGTCTCTGCATAGTGGCAGTAGCTCATTAGCAATTCACTTCTGTGCTGTGGGCAGAACTTTTGGCATGGAGGATCCCCCGGCCCTCCCTGTTGCTGAGAGTGCTCCGTTTAAGCTAGCGCTAATGCTAGCTTACAGCTAGCAAAGTAGGAACTTGTGGCCCGCCCAGTGCCTTTTCTACATCACAAACACAATCTTTTTTGAGATGCATTTTTGCATCTGCTACTGATTCACGGTTTGAATGCAGAAACACTCAATTTAGAGCTAATTTTTCTTAAGATATGCCCTCTAGCATCAGATAAACGCCACAAGAACAGGTTAACAACACGAAAAACACAATTTTCATCAAAGTGGGTCTTAAATCAACTTGGTGCTGCTCCATCAGTCAAATTACATGTTTGAGCTTCTGTCGTAGAATACTGTGATCAGCTGTGGTTGAAACTTTAGAGCTGTGGAATGCCTCAACATTTTGTGCATTCCAGACGTGCTTTTCAGTGTGAGATTTGATAAGTGCAGTACAACTCCTTAATGCTTGTTCATGTGTTTAGGTGCGAAGTCTCTTTGTGCAGTAAACCAGGAAGTGGCTCAGACTGGAGGTCCTACAAACCTCTACCAGGCCAAATCCAACCACTGCACATGACGTACCGCTCACTGCTCTGCCTTCCTATCACCTCCTTCTCTGCCTCACATCCAATGGACACTGCCCTGACTGAGCACGGAGGATGTTGATGAGAGAAAAAAAACTAGTGGAGTCACAATTCAATCATACTTTGTTAATCCCTGAAAGGAAATTAGATAAATGGGGTTAAATACTAATCTGTTTAGATTTAACATCTAAGTGAAGAAGTATCATAAGCGCAAGTTTACAAAACACTTTTTTGGAGTGAAAAACATTATAATCCCTAACAGGTATAGAATGAAAAATTATTTTTTGGATCTTTTCAATTTCATTGAGGAAACATTATTAAGAATTATTTGTGCTAACAAGTTACTTGTTGAATGTGTCACTACACAGGAAAAATGGCAGAGTAAATTTTTCTGAGTTATCATAATTTTCATCTGAATGAGTAATTTTTACACGGTTTAGACTAAAATCACTTCGATTGAACGTTAGGATTGGAGCAAAAAAGAAGAGGATATTCTATTGGAGTAAAATTGCAAGATCCCGCCCACTGAAGGTTTGTTTTTTTCTTCGTTTTTATTGTAGAGTTATCTTTTTTTTACTCTCCATTGAGTAAATTATCATCATGTTGATTAAAATATTTGCACTGATTGGAGTAAATTTTACTCTGTAAATTCAACTCTGGCAAGAGAGTAAATTTTACTCTAATTAGACTGGGACCAAATGTTGTCTTTTTTAGAGTAAAATTTTCTTCAATTTGAGTAAAATTTACTCTGCGGATTTTACTGTGTAGCTCAAAAATGTTTGTACTTTTAGCATTAAGTCTGTTTAGAAAAATAGGTTGAGGAATAAAGAGCTCAGGAAGAGTATTAAAAGTTTTCATGGAGATTGGGATCAAAATATTCTCCTCTAATAACAAACAAGATATTAAGATGTTTGTTTATGTTTTGTTGTTTGAATGTTTCAGTAGGGCTTCATGGAAAGAAACAAATATGTCACTAAACTGCAAATGTTACGTGAAAACTGACTACTTGAGAGTTATTGTGTATATTTTTATCAAAATCAGGGTCAAAATATATGTATAATAAAGCAAGCTATTTATTTTGATGTGAAGTTAATTAAATTGAAAATATGCATTTTATTTGGTTTGTTTTACTTGTCTTTGTAAATAAAATCCTACCTTAGCTGCTGCTGCTGCCTCTTCTTCTTCTTCTTCTTCTTCTTCTTCTTCTTGTTTGACATATAGCGTGTACAAGAAATCGCCAGCAATATTCTCACCTCAGTTTGTTTTGAAAAAAATCTAAAGATAGAAGCTTAAACAGTGAAATAAAAAGGATGCAAAGCTTGTTGTTGCCAAGTCCTAGAAGTCTGTAAAGTCCTAGAAGTCTGTTTAATAAAAGTCAAATTTAGTCATTAATAAATAAAAGAGATAACAATGAACTTTAGTTTGCTGCAGCAGAATTCCACAATTACTCCCACTCCATAGTTTAATAAACATAACAAATAATTCGTTGAAATCTTAAATAAACTTTCTAAAAATATCTATATCTTTATACTGATATATATACATACTGGTATATATATAGTATATTATGTATTTAACTTTTTCTGAAGTTAATGTCTGTCATGTGACGCGGTGCGCCATCCACACCACCAGGTGGTGCTGTAGTCATAGAAACGGCTCTCAGGTGGAAACCAGTTAAATGATCGCCGCCCTTCCCAGTTCACGACAGGTGTTTCCAAACCGAACACGAACCAAGTGCTGGATGTCATGTCGGAACCAAAGGTGGAACGTGATGGTTAGAAGTGTTTAAAGATCAATAAAGAGCGAGAAGAAGTCAAAATGAAGGTAAAAGTCTAACTTTTTTTTTTTTTTAACTTTTGAACTTGACGTGACGTGGACATATTTGTTCCGTCCTGCAGGACAGGTGCATCTAGCCTCACAGGTGTTCTTCTCTGTCCTGTTCTGAGTTATTATACCTGCAATTTTCCTCTTTCCGACTAGAAGGGATTTAATTTAATTACAAAACAAACGTTTTATTCCTGGTTCTCGGTGTTTACGTCATCCTTTTTATCAGTGACCTTTTAATCTGTCCTGACGAGTTAATAAAACTGGATGCTTTGAATATTTTATTGGTTGTTCCGTGAAATAAACTGTTCTTCTGTTTGTTATACTCCACCACATTGTCAATGATTATATTTAATTACTAACAGAAAAGAGAACACACACAAATATATATATATATATATATATATATATATATATATAAACGTACCTTTTTTTTTTTCAGAGATTGTTCTGCTGTAAACAGATAGTGTTGATGTCATCGTATGGGCTGTTTTTAGTGAGCACCGTCTCCATTTAGATCCGTATTTCCTGTTTCTTTTTACCTGTTTGTTTCCTTATTTAGATTTTAACAGTCTTTATTCAGAGTGATGATTCTTTTTTTTATTCTGTGTTTTAGTGTGAATCCATGTGACATCTTTTAGGAGAGATTCTCAGGAGCTCGACCATGAGGAGGACCAAACAGATCGACATCAAGCGTGCCCTGGCTCTCGCCGGCACCTTCAGCTTCCTGTTCTCCTGTGCTAAAGCCAGTCTGCTCCCCTTCCTCACGCTCTACTTCAGACATCTGGGTCTGTCTCCGACCATGACGGGTCTCGTCATGGGCACCAAACACTTCCTAACGCTGGTGTGGAGCCCTGCGGCCAGTCAACTCGCCAAACACTACAACAAGAGGCGAGTGGTGATAAGCTGCTCTCTTGTTTTTTCTGCTGCGACGGCTCTCCTCCTGCTTGTTTTCCCACTGAACGGCGTTCCCGGTGCACAGACTAGCACCTGTAACACTTCCAGTCCGAGTTCTGGTCCATCCCAAAGCCCCTTTGATAAGTTCAATACGACTAAAACTGAAACTTTATCAACTAGTATTAGTCCTAAAGTTCTCACCGCTTTCCCTACCAGCAATGTTTCTGATGTCAGATCCGTTCCTAAAATGAGAAACTCCTCTTCAGCTAATCTACATCGTGAAGAAGAATCCCGTCCTCAGCTGATTGAAGGAAACACATCAGTGGTGCTGAACAGCAGTGACGCAGAACTGAAAAGTTCTACCCTCAGCTTTAAAGTGAGACACAACAGGTCTGTGTTCTTATTGGATCAGCCGGAGGAGAAACAGCCGAACAGGTTTGAGTTTCTGGGCAGCTTGAAGGAGATGGACATTCACACTCAGCTCTTCTTCCTCCTACTCATCATGGTGTCGGTGTGGGAGCTGCTGATGGCTCCACTGGAGTGGACAGTGGATGATGGTCTGTATGAGTATTTAGACTTTGCGGATGCTTCGGATCGTTACAGCAGCACGGAGCTGTGGGGTTTACTCGGAGCGGCATGTGGGGTCGGGGGAACCGGGCTGCTGGTCAGCCAGCTCAGTTGTCTCATAGCGGCTAACACCCCCAGGACGGCCGTGCATTTCTTCTGCTTTGCTGGCCTGTTAGCTCTGGCTCTGCCCGTTGCCGTCTACCTCCCTCTGTATCTGAATAAAAAGCGAGACAGGGTCAGCGGGTTGCTGAAGGCCATGCAGCTGGTCCAGAGATCCTCACACGCTCTGCTCTGTGCCGTCACCATCTTCTTGGTCGGGGTCGTCGGCTCAGCTGTGGAAAACTTCCTCCTTTGGCAGATGCAGGATCGCGGCAGCAATGAGCTGCACATGGGACTGTCTTTGTCTCTCGCTCTGCTCTCACAGGCTTCATTCCCTCTTCTGTCTGCCAGAGTTCTGAAAGTCCTCAGTCCAGTGAAGGTTCTGGTAGTTGGGGCTGCCTGTCTCGGGTTACAGTGCTTCTATTACTCCTTCCTGTGGGGGGCCTGGGCAGCTCTACCTGCGCATGTGCTGAGCTCCTTCAGCGGTGGAGCCCTCTGGTGGTCCGTGATGATTCAGTGTGAGGACGTCGCCACTCCGGGGGCCGAGCGCAGTGTGAAGAGGGTCTACAACTCTCTGTGTCTGCACCTGGGAAGTGCAGTCGGCAGCTTCGGGGGAGGGTTTGTGGTGCAGAGGTTCGGGGTGACGTGGCTGTTCAGGGGGGCGGCGGTGGGCCTGATGGCATGGTGTCTGTGTCTGCCTCTGCTGCAGTGGAAAGTCCCTCGTCAGCGCAGGATTAACTACTCGCGCCTGCTGACAGCTGATGCGAGTGAAGCCAGTGACTCAGAGTCTGACCAGGAGAGAGACTGGCTGGTTAAAGCCATGGAAGATGACCGAGGAAACAACAACTATGAAAGGAGAACAAACCTCTGAAAACAGCTAGAAAAGAAAAGTTTGTTTTTTCCTTAAAATAAACTCTAAAACTTTTTCCATCAGTGTGGAAATAAATAAAAAAAATCCAACAGATTTGCTTCATTTTATTAATAAATATCTCTGTTTATTAAAAAGGATCTTATGGCACGCAGGAATACTGGACTTTCCACCCTGACAGGTTTGATCACCTTGAATTTCATCACCAGATCAGCTGATCGCTCGGAGCCTTTCTTACTCTGTATTTGCAGAAGCAGCCATTGATTTAGAGTCTTAAAAGAACTGCAGGATTATTGGGACTTGACTGCGCTGCGTATGTTCAACAGCTCAGATGTCATGACAGTGTAAACACGAGACGTGTGCAGAGGGTCTGGCCCAAACTGGACCGACATCCTGAGGCACCACACCCAAACACTGTTTATGTTCGGATGTCATTTCTGTTGCTGACTTCGGACCCTGATGGTTTAACAACGAAACGTGTTGGAAAAATGTCTGTCAAACCTGTTTGTCTAAACAAGTTTTTATTCCTCGTCGTATTGGTAGTTTAATTTCATGTTCATGTGGTTTTGTTTTACATGTCAAGACTGACGACAATAAACTGGTTTTCCAAAGAAACGTGTATGAAAAGCCACAGATGTCAAACTATTGTAAAACATTAGTTCTTCTTGTTTGTACAAGCTTCCATGCTTTTATTACAGCTTTGAAATCAGTCATTAAATAAATAGTCGTGTACAACATGAGCCAAAATCAGCAGCTAAAGTCAATATTTGTTTTAAATCCACATGACAGATTAAAAGAAAAAGCATGAGCTCGTGAGTCTGTCAGTGACTTGTGCAGATGTTCAGGATGACATGCAGATAAATGATTCTAAAATTCATTAAGGAGTAAAAATAGCTGGATCCTGATGTTTAATAGTTAGAGAAGCTTTGGGTTTCTGGTTTTGTGCCTGCAGGTGGCGCCTCCGAGCAGAGAAAAGCACAGAGCATTCAGTGCAGAAGGATCCACCTCAGAGACTGAATCCAGAATCAGCTGACAGGTTGTCTCTTCTTCTCCTCTCACACCTGACGGTGAAGCTGCAAGGAGCCCAGCTGTTGATCGCTGAATCGGATGCTGTGCCATTCCCTCTGCAGCAATAGAAGCAGGGCGAGATTGATTTAATGAAAAATGGAAAAAGAGAGAAAAGCATCTCAGCAGTATGGAGCGTTGGATCACACAGCAGTGGACGGAGCGACGGAGACATCAGGTGAGTTTCAGCTGCCAGAGACTAAACCGTGTGGGTTTTTTAAATATTACGTCTAAATGTTGATCACAGAGTTCTAAATGTAAGACATGATAAGGGATTTATTCCCTTAAAATCCAAATTTTATTTTTTTTCTGCATGAATATTAATAGTTTAAATCTCTTAGATGAATTTATGGGGTTTCATTTGGTTTTTTTTTATAGAGTAAAAAGATGCAACAATTTAGATTTTCAGGAGTTTCCTGAGAAACCTTATTGATTTAGATGTGGGATTATAATTCCAAAACTATTTCTATTCCATAAAATGGATTTGCTTGTTATTTTAGTATTTCTCATTTTGAAATAAGTAATGAATTACATATCCATTTAGTGGATTTATTTACTCTTTGCTTTACAACCTGAAGATTGTTTTTTTAAATGATGAGACATTTTTATCCCTTTAAAGGTTTAAAACATGTTTAATGGTTAAAGAAGAAATAAGACAAAATAACTTTCAAAATAAACTTACACATCTAAAAGCTTCAGTTATTTACATTAGCTATACAGACTCCAAGCTCCTTCCACAGGTTTAATCTCAGATCATGTGATGCTCAGGTTACACACAGGTGAACCTAATTAACACAGGAAAGCAGATCCCACCACCTTTTTAATTTTTCCAATTCTTATTGTTTCTACTTCACCTATAAATTCATGTCAATTTATTATTTAAAATCCCAAAATACATCAGTTTTTATCACAGAAAGAAATGCAAAATAAATAAATAAAAAACAAACACCAAACCTGCAGATATTAAATATGTAGAAATAAACATTTTCTTGTTTTTCAAATTTTGATTTTTCCCTCTTAAAAAAACAAACTGGTTATTTGAGAAAATGAAGCAACAATTGTTACAAAAATTAAAATAACGCAGGCAAGTTGTTTTCATAATGAGTTCTTGCTTGTGTATGAGGTTTCAACATGTCAGTGAACAACCTGCTGTTTTTCACAGTGAGTTGTGTAATTGGAACGTCTTTTCCCACAAGGTCAAGTAATTAAAAGGCCATTTAAGCTCTGTTGGATGAGTCATCACCAGCAGGCTGCAGGAGAGGAGAAGTGCTGCTGTACAGGAAGGTCGACTTGAAGCTCTCGTTAGATCATTTCAGCCTGCTGAACATCATGTAGTGACGTTTTGGAGCGAGACGCCTCCACATCAACTCATGTTGCTCTAACATACAGATAGAAGATATCACGTGTTTCTTTTAGCAGTAATGAGGCAGAAACAAATTTACAGATTTTTCACAAATATGTCTTTAATTGTGTCGTTAGTTGATAAGCTGAATTGTCTCTTTTGCTTCTTTTATTTCATTTCCGACTTTACTTTTTGTGGTAGTCGGTTGTATTCAGGACTGTGTTAGTTGCTGAAACTGAGTTTCAGACTCAGACTTTAAAGTAAATTTACAGTCATACTAAATGTAATAAAAGCATGAATATTTGTGCCCTTTCATTCATGCTAGCTTAGCAAGATAAATGTTAGGAGACAATTTCAGGGTCTCCAGGGGTCACCAAGCCTTGGCTTGGCCCTGTACTGGGGGTAGGGGCAATATGCTGTGTTCTGGGCCGTGTTCTCTTGGGGAACCCTGCTGGGGGCGGGGCTACTTTGTGTTGGAGGATGCTGGTATTCAGACCTGGGTTGGGCTCACTCAGGCAACAACGGTACCTTTTCCATGCAGTTATTCAACATGAACACTTTGAATTTGATGCTGATAAATTGTGTTAAAACAGTTTTTGAGTTAATAGATTTTTGTACATTAAGAACATAAACTGTTTGTTGTTGATGGAGGTTTCATGTCACAGAACCTCGTCCCACACTCCTCAGACTTCATAAGCAAATTGATGCTTCTTAAAGAGGCCATTTCATACACATTTCAGGACTTTGTGGTTATTTCTTAAGTATTAACCAGTAATATGAAACATCTTAAAAAACATCAGGAAACACTGATTAACAGACCTTTCAATCTGTCTGTGTTAAAATTCGGGTGGTTCCGGCATCTTCCGTCAGGCTGCTTTGTCAGCAGCTTGTTCATATTCATTGTTCAAATTTGCTGGACTCTGATTGGCTAACAAACTAGCCTATGAGAGCAAGGTATATACTGTTTCCTGCCCTGCTGCGCATGGCAACATCAGACGTCGTGTCTTCCTGTTTGCTACGTCTTATGCTAACAGCTTTTAGCCAGCAGCATGCTAGGCGCGGTTTAAACAGCGGGAGCTGCTGAATACTAACAAACAAAGGAGTTGTAACGAAACAGATACAGGCCGTTCGGACTCGGGAGAACTCGGGTTTTATCACCACCTGCGTAGTTTGAGAAATAAAAACTGAAAGAGAAGTTGTTGACCTGTTTTCACCCACTATGAAGGTAAGAACACCTGTGGAGCTAAAATATTCAACAGAAACCTCAGAAAAAACATTTTTAATGGAAGGGCCTCTTTAAATATTTGGGAATGCCTGAAGCTCCTTCCACACTGATCACAGCTATAAGGTTTTTCTCCAGTGTGGATAAGCTGATGACATTTTTTCCACAATGGTTACATTGGACATTTTTTTAACATTGTGGGTCGGCTGATCCAGATATTTGTCCCTGGGACCAGATTCTCCACCAAAACGAGGACTTTCTTCATCTTTTGAGTTCTGACTCTGGGAAGCAAAATAAAAAGCATTAAGAAAACAACATAAAGCCAAAATATTAAAATGCTTGTGCAAAGTAAGGATTATGCAAATTACAGAATTCTGTTAACAATGTGTGTTAACAACAAATTATTACCTTTAAGAAAGCTGTCAATCATCTTCCACATTGGGCTTCATCTTTTGTCATTTTTTAAGCTCCATAATGAGAGCAAAAGTAAATTATTTATTTCTCTATTGTTTCTACTTTGTGTCTTACATGGAATTTTTTTTTAAATGGTAGTTTTAAACAGGTGATAGACTGACATTTTAATGAGTTGAATATTCCTCATCATCTCAGTTTATACATCACGTCCACTTTCAGGGTCAACAATTGTATTAGGAGCTAAATTTCAAGTACTTCTGCCTCTGCTGGCATCTTGCCTCAGTTTCCATCTCATCCATCGTTTATCTGCAACATCACATAATAAAACACAACAACAAATTTAACATAAATATACAAATATAAGATAATCAGGTAAAGGATGAAGAAAAAAATCACAGTATCACTGATTACATTGATTTGTGGAATTAAAAAATTAACTTTAGCATGAAAATGAGCTATATAAGAAAAAGTGGAAGCGTAAATTCAGCAACTACGTAAGTTTGTGCTCTTTGATTTCTGTCACACTCAATGAACAGAGACCAAAAGTTTAAGCTATGACATTAAAAAATAATCCCTTTAACTGTTTTTGTGTAAATGTGTTGTTGTCTCCTCCAGTTTCCTCACAGAATCTCAGAGTTTTATTAGATGCTGTGATTGTTGTCATGGTAACTAAAGATGAAGCCAGTTTAAAAAGTCACAATTCTAGAAAGAATTAGTTTAAAAGATGCAGATTGAAGTGACCTTCCTCTCAGCAGTATTCAAAAGTCCTCCTACACATATACATGTTTTTATTTACAGTCTCTATGACATCAGTGTCTTCACATTCCCACAGTGCTTTATCATAAGGAAGCGCTTTTACTGCTGTTTTATCAATTCACTCTTTGTTTCACATTATTTAATACCATAAAGAAAAAAAGATGATTATTATGAATGGATAATTCCTGAAGAACGAATTGTAAACTATTATATAACCAAATTATATACAAACAAGTTAAAATTTTCAACTTAAACTCACAAAGTCCAAATTTACAGTTGTTGCTTCTTGTTTAAGAACACAATAAGCAACATAAGGCTGTGAATCTATTTTTTAAGAAAATGATTAAAACCTGTGTCACAGGCTTATTAATGGAGCACAGATACAAATGGATACAGATGGAAACCTCTCCACTCCCCAATCTCTATGTGTCAAAGCTACAGGCCACCAAAGCTACCTACTGGATTTGTTCTGCTAAAAAATCAGTCAAATTGATATAATTAAACATAATTTGGTCCTGTTTGTCTTTCAGCAGAAGATGTGGTCTCAATGGCCGACTCCACGGTCACAATTGAGGACATCGAGGAAGAGCTATTCAGGATTGAGCGGATACGGGACATCCTCGTACGGAGAGAGTCAGAGCTAAGATACATGTAAGAAATATTCATACATGTTAGGAACTAAAGGATATTTTTTTATATATATCGTTATATAAGATTCCCTTTTTTATTTTGTGGTTTTCATGACATAAGAGTACATGCTGATTCTATTCAGCAGTGGCGGCTGGCCAATAGAGGGCGCCAGGGCGCCGCCCTCCCTGTCAAAAACATGATGTGGCAACAAATAAGAAACATTTATTTTCTTTTTTTTATCACATGTATTTAGAGTAAAAAACACTCATATGTATATTTATATACTGAGAATATTGTGTAAATTATTTCTGAAAGACAGAAATTGTTTGTAAAACATGATTTCCTCCTGCTTCTTCACTTATCATATGTCTAGTTCAGCTCTTTTTATTGAACGTCACTTAATTGGATTTATGCAGCCCCACCCAAAAACTATCTCACCAGCCGCTACTGCTATTCAGCCATTGTTTGAGTTATATGTTATTCACTAAATGTGTCAAGCACTAAGTCTACAGGCCACAGCCAGCATGCAAGATAATATTGTTTATATATTAACCAGTTCACGGGTGTAAGGTGCACAACTCTTTGAAACTACAAATCCCAGAGTGCACTGGGGCAGGCAACACACAAACTTATATGTCATCCAAGAAACTCATTTAATACACATTAACCACCAAGTTATTGTTGTTTTTACATCTAATCCATTTAGCAAAAATGTAAATATTTCTAAAAAATAACATCGAAAATGTTTTCCTTTTTTTAAAAAAAAACATACCAACTAATTTTGACCCATTACTTGGATCAAGTTTTTCATTTTGGGAAGGTGTTTGACACCCCTGTTATAACACGTATCTCTGTCATGTCAAACCATGTGTTCAAAATCAAGAAATTTAAAGATGTTAGCAGACTACCAAAGAATACTGACACACAGAGAGAGAGAGAGAGAGAGAGAGAGAGGGAGTTGACTGTGGGCAGTAGATGTGAGGTAGAACTAACCTGAGCGTAATTATCATTTAGTATGTGTTTTTTTCCACATGTTCGTCTCTGACAGTTGATAGATGTGCACAAAACAACTGCACAAGTTTCAAAATATATAAAATGCTGAAATATCAGGAGAGCAACATTACAAAATGTAGTAGGTAATATTACTAACTGAACTAAGCAGTAGTTTTTATGGTCTAACAAGCTTTATGTCAGTTATCAATTAACTAACACTTTTAGAATTGGTATTTGTCTTAATTTGAGATATAAAAGTAACGTTTTTAACCCTTTGAGATTCCCTGTTGGTACTGTGGTAGACATCTTGAAGGAGTAAACTCTCAGCCACTTAAAAGGAAACACCTAACGCCCCCCTTCGAGATTTTAACACTATTTATATTATAACACACAACACACTTCCTATTTTAAAAAATGCATCAAAAGGAGGTGTTGCCTGGTGGACCAGCGCACACACAGACTGGGCTAAATTTAATTTTAGCTTGCCTCAACAGGTGCAGCTGCGGTCACTCTACCTTTATGTCCACAACAGAAAACGTGTGTTGCAGAGAGATGCCAAAGGTACAAATCAAAGTATCCCAGCATGATGAGAAAATCATTCAGTAATGTGCAAAAACATTATTTTCACACAATCACAAACGTTGCACTAAAAATGAACTCCAACTTGCAACGGAAACGTGTCGACGAGCTGAGATGGAGGTTGGGTAGAAGAATTTTTCATTATCTGAAACAAATTGGAAATTTGAACAAACACTGAAAAGACTGAGATCCTTGTTATTTATGCCAGAGTGTGAAAACTAACTCAACCTAATCTAAAGATTAAAAAAAAAAAACATTTTCCAGACTGAGATATCATGCAGAATAGTTGTTTGTTTGATATAGCAACTTTTTAAAAAACAATCATCCCCTATGTTTTTGGAACAAAATAATTTAATCACTTCCTGTACTTTTCTTGTCATACATCAAAGGTTTATAACCCCCAGTCAAGACATTGAAATATATTGCTGAACATGACATTGAAATTACTAAATTCAGTTCAGGAATACTTTATTGAGCCCAAGAGTAAATTAGATGTTGTAGTAACTCAGTGTTTCTTCAGAGAGTCATAGAAGGTTCTAGCTGTGGACGGGAAGGATCTCCTGTAGCAGTTTGTGTTGCAGCAGATCTGAAGTAACCTTGCATTGCAGGATGGATTCTCATGAGATTTGGAGTTTTCAAAATCCACGAAAATCCATCTTGTACTGCGCCAGCTAAAACCATCTGACTCAGTTAAAAATTTTTTGGACCAATCATGTGTTAGCATTGTGCTTTTGGGACGGGTGTTCAGGTATGATTGGGTTTCCATCATGTTCTTCATCCTCCTTTGGACAATCAACTCAAAAGGATCCAGATCAGTCCCCAGAACAGAACCAGCCTTCTTTATCAGTTTGTTCAGCCTCTTCACATCACCTGCTCTGATGCTCCTCCCCCAACAGGTGACTGCAGGTGTGATCACACTCTTCACAACAGATTTATAAAAGATCTTCAACATCTTGCTGCAAACGTTGAAGGATCTCAGCTTCCTGAGGAAGTACAGTCTGTTTTGTCCCTTCCTAAAAACAGCATCACTGTCTCCAGTTCAGTCATCTCCTTTGTCTTGTTCACATTCAAGATAAGATGATTGTCTCTTGTCGATCTGAACCTACCGAAGAACATGTTCAGTTTACTGGTTCTGTCCAGACTGATCCTCCTCCTGCTTAAAGCCAGTGATCTTCTTCATCCCTGACCACACATCTCTTAAACTCCTCTGCTGGAGCTTGTTCTCCAGCTTTTTCCTACACGCCTCCTTGTTGTCTCTCACCTTGAATTTGAGTTGTTTTGTACATTTCTCAGTAAATGCAGTAATAATTCTTAGTATGTATGTCACATCAGAAATATAATTTGTGTGGAAGACAGAGTATGTTGCTTCAAAACCTGTAAATATCATCCAGCTATTTTTGTGCAGTAATAGCAGATGAGTCACTACCATATACAATCACATATGTATTAGCTTTTTGAGCTCAGAACTGGTCCAGAGAACTCCTGAGCAAAATTTTAAATTTCACACCTTAGATTAGAGAATAAATCCCTGCTTAAAATCTATCTTAAATGAGTCTGGACCCAATAGGGCAGCATTTTTATGTCTTTATTACATTTTGGAGGTGGAGACATTAAAGCCAATTATCAGCTAATTTAATTCCTGTAACATTTGTAATTTTTCACCCATCGAGACAATTTTGGTGTCATTCTCTTCCTTGTTACAATCTCAATTCACTGCAGTGATACAAATAATAATTCCAACAAGTTTATTTTTATTGTGCAAACTGTTCAACATCAACATTTACAATTATCATTATTTAGCATTTCCTCTTTATATTAATTTTGTTTTCCATGAATAATTTAGAATGTTCTACTATAATCTAGTTTTTATCTGAGTGGATCCTATTTTCAGTTAAAAAACGTTTGAAATAAAACACTTCTTCATGCTCCTATGAGTCATCATGAAATATGCACAGCTGAGGTGAAACCTATTTTACACATTAAGCTTGAAGTGTATCAGTTACAGTCATTTTCCTCCCATGTTACTGAAACCCCTTATGTCTAGATATCGCCAGCTGAGTTTAAGGGTAAAATTAGATCTAATACTGTCAGGTGTGATTCACTCAGAGCACCGTGACAAGGTTATTTCAGTTTGTAAACACACAGACGTCATCAGCTCTCTGCTCAAAATCTGAGTCCAGGGTTTTTGTTTGATGTTCCTGGAGTTTCACACTGATTCCTGTCAGTGAACTTTGATTCTATGTTACAGAATCTATTGTGTTTATGAAGCCTCAAGATGTAGAAACTAGTGTATTTTTTATCATTGTCTGTAAATAATGAAAACAGTTATTGTCTCTTATCATTTGCTCAGGATGGATGACATTCAGCTCTGCAAAGAAATTACGAGACTGAAGCAGGAACTGCAGAAACTTGTTGCAATTCCAGGTAAAACATCTAAACACTTGCTTAAAGGCATAATATGTAGAATTTTCAACATTGTGCTTTTTTAAAAATCAAGTAGGCTAACACCATAATTAGAGAGCTAAAAAACATGTTGTTTGCCATAATTCCATATGTGATTTATTTTTACTCCAAATAGTTAATTTTTTTGATGGCGCGGCAAACTTGTAGTACTTTTTTCCACCTCTAGAGTGAGTATAAGCAAGTTTTGTGTTAGAGCTCCTGATCTACTGCGCAAGATTCACTCAGAGCAGAGTGGGGTGGGGGGGGTTTGTAATCAAGGAGTAACATTCATTTTACCTCCAGGCCTTCGCGTGAGCAAAGCTTGTAGAGACTTTTCCGCTGAAGTTTTGCTAGTTAATTTGACAGAGAGCATGGAAGAAGCCACTTCAAAGTGAGCAGCATCATTGCCTGAGTTAGCCTCTGCTAAAGTAAAACAGGAACCCTTTGTTTCACTCGGAGTTGAAATAATACTCGTTTCTGCCACCCTGTGGTGGATAGTGGAAGTGACAGGGTTGTGATTTTGCTCATTACTGTAACTTGCTGTTGGAAATAAAAGCCATTATTTTCTACATAATATACCTTAAATTTTGTGTATAGAGAGAAGTTTTGGGAATGTTTAGAATGGTGTTGGATGGATTGCAGCTCTTAGAGTTTATTCATTTAGCTCTTCCACAAACCTGTTTAATAATCCCATCTAGTGCCAAGGTTTCCTTTTCTTACCCATTTTCTTTTATGTGATTTGAAGTAGTTTGTAATTTTAACATTGAGCAGCTGTTGCGGTTAACTCAAACCTTATTATATGACTGTAAAACAGACAAGGACAAGTCTGAAGAGGATGGAGAGAGGGAGGAAGAGCTGCTGAAGCAGATCAACAAGCTGGTGGAGACCAGAGATTTCCTCGTGGATGACGTAGAGTTTGAAAGGTTAAGGTGAGACTCAACATAACTGGTGATCTTCTGATCACTCTTTGACATGGAAAATAAAATACATCTTACAAGTGAATGTTATACTGTGGATTGTATATTAATTAGACCCTCGTTTATAACTTAAACTCGTGTACCTCAGCTCTACTTCTTGTTTTATTCTCATATCTCAGTTCTAGTGTAGCCTTGTATTTTTGCATTGTGTGTTTTCTGTCCAGGTAGCAGCGCTGAATAATAAGCCCTCTGTCTCTTCTGCTGTTGGCTTGTGGATTAGCTGTCACTGCCGATAAGCAGGCAGTTGATTTGAGAAAATAACAGTTTTCACAAACAGGAATGACAGCTGTGACATTTTAGAGACCATCTCCAATTAATATCAGTAAATGAAGGGAAGTGAGAACTATGCAGACTATACATCATTGTTCAGTTGCATCCAACAAGGTGTAAGAAAAGAAAAAAACGTGAAACTCAAACTAAAATGAAGGAAATAATCTTCCGTCCAGGGAAAGAGAAGAAGACAAGGAGATGTCAGCCTTCCTGCAGTCTAAACTTCCCAAAGCTTTAGCTACAAAAGGTGAGTCTAACTTGTAATGTGCCACCTGAAAATATATAAACATCATCTACACAAGATATTTGTCAATGAGGATAAAGATAATTTTTTTTGTTTATTTAATATGTTTAATGCTACAAGTTGTGCAGCACACTTTAATAACACAGGCAACCCAATCTCTGGATGGGCCCATTCTGGTTTAATGTTTAACTCAGCTGCATGTGTATAAAAGGAACATTAGCTTGTTGCAAAAGTGACAGTTCATTGGATTTTTAGTTACATCAGAAAAAAATTCAATAACACGATTTAATTGGGCGTCAGCTGCAGCTTGATGAAGAAGGAGGTCATCCCAGGTCCGAGCAGGCCACGTGTTGACTTAGGCTTGGGCAAAATACTGAACCCCTAAATCGCTCCTTTTGCTGTATAACATGGCAGAACCCTGCTCCCCTGGGATTGGTCGAAAGAAGATAAATCATTCCATTAATGGGATCAATAAATTATCAGTTATTATTATTAAAATAATCATT
>SSNP01000022.1:1318124-1392557 GCA_006937955.1 Pachypanchax playfairii | reverse complement strand
GTCTTCACTTTCCAGTGTGAGAAGATTAATCAGCGGGCTACACACTGTGAATACAGACGAGTTGCTGCCAGCCCACTGCAATTAGTTGCCATGTGCAAAAGGTGATTGTTCTTGGCTGGAAGTCTAACTAACACGTCCTGACAGGAACATATTTTTTTGCCAATTAAGAACTTTTTATAAACAGCCTATAGACTCAAAGTTATTCTTACAGCACCAAATAACTCCTAACTGTCCTCACAGACTGAGTTTGCGTAGGGAGAGCTGCAGTTGGCTGGTTGTTAATCGAAATGTTAACAAGAAAATTAGGTGATAAAGAGAATTTCACAATGTAAAAACATGTTTTTCCAATTGGCAGGATATAATTTGGTTAAATGAAGCTTTTTAAAACGAGCTGTTCTCAGAATCACCACCATGTTTTAGAGAATTATTATTATTATTATTATTATTATTATTATTATTATTATTATTATTATTATTATTATTATTATTATTATTATTATCATTATCATTATCATTATTATTATTTTAGATTTTAACTTTGGACTGTATGAAATTTTTTTTTAAATACTTTATTTTCATAGTCAAAAATTCCAATTTATGGACTTTGTTTTGTTTTTTGTTGTCTAGCATGGTGCTGACTAGAATTCAGAGGGTCTTGGGACTGTGCTGCAGGAGAACAGAGGACATGACTTTTAGTAGCAGCAGTTTATTTTTCTGTGTCTACATCCAGGGGCGGAGCTGGGGGGGGGGGGCACGGCCACCCCAAGCTGAGTTCTGGCCCCCCCAGACACATTTATATTTTTTATATTTTACATATTTTTGTAGTGCATCGTTGTTACTTTACCTGCACTAATAAGTAAAAATACTTGGAATAATAATAGATCTTTGCCACTGCTGCCAATGTCATAATGTTGTATTTGTTTGGTTTAAGGTGCTTTAAAACTGCATATTTTTGTGTGAAATGTCCCCCCCCGCCCGCCCCAAAACATTACCAGTTCCATATGGGCCACCCCATTGAAAATTTCCTGGCTCCACCAAGCAGATAGATGAATTTCTTCTACTAAACTCACTGGATCTTCTTTAAAGACTCAAAAATGAACATCTTCATATGAATTTGGAGAGACTGAGAACATGTCCTGAGACAGAGAACAGACAAGAAAATGTTCTCTAAACATTCTGACACAAAGTTCTCGGAACTCTGACAGATTAAAACCAATCATATCATTTATTTTATAACAGAATGTGATAAAATGAATGTATTTCTTTTGTCAAGAAGTTTGTTAGAAGTGTCTCTGCAGATGTAGCAGCATAGTGAGGACGACGCATCAAGAACAACTTTCTCCTTGTTTTTGATGAGAGGGGTGATGTCATCGTCCAGATGGCAAGAGAGTGAACAGCTTGCAGGAAGGTATGGGGGGGGGTCTCAACAGTGTCCAGGTAAAGGGTGGTGATATTGGTGGAGCAAACACTCACAGGCTTTAATCTCTGGAAAAAGTGCATCATCTGTGGAGCTTTGTGGGTGTTAAGAGAGATCCTTCATGACATGAACAGCCCAGAGATGTGTGTTGTTGAGGGGAATCATCAGTGTGTAAGGGGGTGTTCTTTGTGATGAGTTGTTCGGGAACAAAGAGCCAACACTGGGCGATATCACTTAAAAATAAAATCTCAGATTTAATTTTTTTAATTTTATTTACGATTTTTTTTTATTTTCCCCTACTTAGGAAAGCAACAAGTACAAACAGCAGATAACTTAAAGTGACTGCTTCTGTGATTGTTCTCCACCGTACCCCTTCCTCTCATATTAGGCGGGAGGCGTGGTCTCTTCGTTTTGGAAGATGGCGGGTTAGATCACCGGTGCTGGCAAGCTACGTTGAAGTATTCTTGGGCAAGATACTGAACCCAGAAACTGCCCCCCGGGCGCTGTTCAATATGGCTGCCCTCTGCATGAGTCAAATGCAGAGCCAAATTTCGCCACAAGGGATTAATATAGGAAATAAAATTTAAAAAAAAAAACATTCGGGGCCTTGTGCAAAGGATTCGGCTACAGTAAGCTGTTTTTAGCTAAGGTTTGTTATTCACTGCGGTTTTGTTCGTTTCAAAGAGAATAGTGTTTTTCCATGTTTGGCTGGATGCCTCTGTTTCAGATTTGTTTCAGAATTAATTTAGGAATGACTAAGATGTTTGTAAATCATTTTAAGCAATAGAAAAGTATCTAATTTATTCATAAAAACAGAGATTTGTTGTGTCCTACTGTCATTTCAACAGGGACTGTTATCAAACATGCACAGAGTCAAGCATGGACACCAAATCTGAACCGAGTGAAATATGTTTATGTTTAGAATTGACGTATTGAATTAACCATGAGGGTGTCTGTGACATTTCAACCCACTTATTAGACACCAAGCTGACATTTAAAGCTGTAATGCCACCGTTCCTGTCTTTTTCCAGTTTGTCTACACCCTTATTTGTCTTAGTTTTATTAGTTCTGGTATTTGGGTTCTGTCTAGGAGTTTGAGTTTGTTTTGTATGTTGTGTTTTGTTTTTGCTCTATGGCTCATCTATGACGTTTTTTACTAAACCACCTTAAGATGTACTGTAACCTGTTTGTTTAGCAGTAGTGGTAAAAGTTAAGGAGGTCTAATCCTCCACAATCTTTGGGCCTCTGTTACGTTTTTAGGTCTTAATTGACTCTTGGTAAAACCAACATGTTTTTAAGCAACCACCCCATGAGTGACAACGGTAGTGACTTCCATTTAGTCATTGTCAGGTCATTTTCAACTTTCTCTAAAAGTGGGGTATAATTGAAACTTTTCTAGGCAAAGTCTTTGTACTTTGTACTGTTTTGCTTTTCATATTTTATTTAGTATTTCTTCTTCATGGGAGGAGACAAACACATACAGTACAGACCAAAAGTTTGGCCACACCTTCTCATTCAAAGAGTTTTTTTTATTTTCATGATAATTAAATGTATATATACATATACATATATATGATCAAACACAACCTTTCACAGCAGCTCAGCTAATCAGTATCAATAAGAAAACACTCATTTGGGATTATTGTTATTTCTCTTATGGTTTTGAGGTTGGTTGGATTAAATGTGTGACAGGCCTCTGTTCTGGGGGTTTATTTCCCATTTACATGGAGAAATAAGATCTTGTGTTTCTGATTTCTTGTTTTTCTCTCACTGACTGTGGAACACTTACAGCTTTTCAGTGCTGGTTTATCACATCAACTGGTTTCCTGAAGCAGGTTTTCACTTTTCCTTTTGGAAAGCAACCAAAGAAAGTATAAGATCCAACAGCACACCCTTGTGGTAGAAAACTACAAAAAAAATTACAAAGTGTTAAAGAGGCCATTCCATTAAGAACAGTTTTTCTGAGGTTTCTGTTGAATATTTTAGCTCCACAGGTGTTCTTACCTTCATAGTGGGTGTGAAAACAGGTCAACAACTTCTCTTTCAAGTGCAACTTACCCCTAAATCAACTTTTTTTGCTGATAAACTCTATAAATGAGTGTTTAAAGCTGGAGTGCGTAACTTTTACATGTCCGTGAATGTCCGTTTCAGCCAAGCCACTATCAGAGGAGATGACACAATGCAGATTAAGCCGATCGGCTCCTCAAACATCTCACGGTATTTTTCAATATATCTCATTTTTACTTTGCATGTCAACCGGCGACATTCCCGCGCTGGCGCACAGTAAATTACGTCTTTTACATCACAACAAGAAAAATAATAAAAAATAGAACGCAGTGTCTCGTAGCAGCCGGCAGAACGGGAAGGTCGACATGGCGGAGAATCCAAATAAACAGCCGAGAGACACTTATCGGGAAGTGGATCCTACCACGAAAAAAAAAAATTCCTGGACGTTCGGCAGAGGGACTATTGGCTAAGAAGGAAAGTGACCGAAGGAGAAGGCAAACGCGAATTTGTATCGGCGTCGCTTTTCCTCGGTGGAGAGAAGAGATCTGGCTGATGTTCAGGGGTGCATAAGTGATCCGCAGGTCCGCACACACTGTCAAAATATAAAATGTGCACCAGATGAAAACCAGAGCGCTGAAGTTCCAGCTGATCAGCTGATTCTGTCTCTATCTGTGTCAGTTTGTGTCTGTCAGTTTGTGTCTGTCAGTTTACCAGTGTAACGGTTTTTCAGTCAGTCAGATCAGTGCAGCTGACTGCAGGATTCTGCATTGTGTCAAAACTGAAAAAATTAACTGAATAAGACAAATAGATCATTGTGGCCCCAACAGCTGACTAATAAATTTCAACACCAAAGTGTTAAATGTAGATTAAAGTGAACAATCAAACCTGTAAACAATTCAACCTGAACTCTGAAGGTTTTTTTTTTTTTTTACCAGTATTTTTATACTTTACTGGTTTCTCTTGATTTTTTCAACAATGAAATTATATTTATTGAAACAAATATAGAGCCAGGTAAAGTAAACAGACTGAATTTGAAGCTTGATTAAGACAGATACCGGTTGGAATCACAACGGCAGAGATAAAGCGGTGGCAGTTGGGCTTACGTCATATGGAAGCGCCAGCTTCATTGTTGTAATGATGCAAAAATTCCGCTAGGGGGCGACAGAAGTTACGCACTCCAGCTTTAATAGTCCTGCCTACATTTCTGGGTCTTGCTTTTGGTATTTTTGCGCATTTTAATAAAACTATTCATTTTATACCAAAAATCGTTAGTGGAGCGCCCTCTTCAGGTTTAAAACGTGACACTGCACTTGAATTGGATCAGGCATTGCTATTGGCTGAAACCTTATTATCTTTACACGTGACGTCAGGAATCTGCCGCTGCTGAATTTAAAAAGAGCAGCGTCTCGGCCACGCCTCCGTAGAGAGTTGGAGTTTGAAAAGCGAGTGGTTATACGGAGATGATGTCCTGTCTGCAGCAGTCGCAGTAATGTGGACACACAATGATGATTGGCGATTGGCACAATGCTCCGTGTGACACAAAAATGTTCACGCTAGTACTATAACCAGTGGTCCAGTCAGCCCATAGTGAACAGCATTCAATATGATGCAACTGAGTTACTGCACGTAAACTCAGGCTGCAAATATTTACATTTACCGGTGATCAGCGACAGGATTCATTATCAAGTCAATAAAGAGTCTCTGACTTCTTTTGTTTACAGCCTCTGTTTTGGAAAAACAGTCATTCACATTCCATGGTTTAACTGATCCCACCTGACTATCCAGTCTCTGTTTTATTTCCAGTCTTCATTTGTGCTCATCATATAAACGGCTGCATTGTGGTGATTGCTGAAAGCCGCTGTTCTGTTAAAAAAACCCGGGTCCTGTAGGCTGAAACCATCACAGAGCAACACACTCACAGCCAATTTAAGGGTCTATTTAGTGTTAAGGTTAACCTAACATGCATGTTTTAATATGAAAACTCATGCATTCACAAGTAAAACATTTAAAAATGCACCTATTGGGTTTCAAACGCAGGACCCTCTTGTTACAAAACAACAGTTGTACCAACCTTATAAAGCAGTCAAGACCAAGGTCCGGCCACAGCACAGAGGTAGACTTGCTGCTGAGCTTCTGATCATTAACCCAATGTAGAATCCAAATGATCTCCAGTTTAAATCAGGAGGGTACGTTCTCCTGCAGGGTTTTCTGGTTGAGAACAATATGGTTCCATCAATGACAGCAGTTCATTCACAAGAGAGGTTTTTACTAGTGCATGTGAGAGGACTTCACATCTGCTCCGTGTGTGTGTTTTAGGTATTCAGTATAGTGTATGAGACATTTTGACTGCATACATGTGTATGTGTGCTAATTTGGACAGAATGGCCCTGTTGGCCATTCAGAACTTGACTAGTCTCCTGGTCTTAAGTTGATAGAATGTCTTTGGGAACCTTAGAAACTATAAGCCAGGCCTTCTAGACCAACGTCATTGCATCAGTTTCTGGTTAAAATACCAACAAATGCAAATCCAGAGAAGCTGAAGCTGGAAGAGACGTGAACACGGTGTGTTTGTCAATGCCAGACAGGTTTCCCTGAGTATTTTAGAAACTTCCTGGGATTTTCACGAGTTTACAGAAAATTATCTGAAAGGGAGAAAATAACCAAGCGACAGTTGCATTGAGGAAAATGTTTTGTTGAAGTCTGAGGTCAGAGGGGAGACTGGTTCAAGGACTGTGGAAGGACACTACAACTAGATGCACTTTACAAAGGAGAGCAAGAAAGTTGATAACATTTAATGATGTGGTAACATTTAAAAATATAAAATGCTACAATGATATTTAAAATGTTGCTGTTTTTGTTTGTTTGTTGTCATTTGTTTTCTGAATATGTTGGAAATAAAACGTAATTTTATTTTAAAAGCTGCCTGTAGGGGGCGCCGTTACCATATTGTAACTGAGCGCATCCGAGAAGCTGCTTTCTCTTTAAAACCTGACGCACTTCGGTCTGTGCCCCACTTTGTGCAGGGAGCCTCTGGGATCCTGTGAGCCTGGGAGCCGCAGCTGCAGAGCGGCTTGTTGTCGCACACGGTCCGGCCCGGAGACGTCGGCGCGTCGCTGGACCCTCACCGTCCAGCACCATGGAGTTTTTGTTGGGGAATCCGTTCAGCACGCCGGTGGGACAACAGATCGGTGAGCTGTGTTATAACAACATGCATATTTTAGCTGTAAAATGCAAATAAAGCTTCAGCTGGGATCCGATTCCGCCCGCAGCGTCTCATCTTATTCTCTTTAAAGGTGTAGTTGCGCACGAGACGATGTTTTTATTGCGTCAAAACGATCTGACAGAAATAATGGACTGAAATGTATTTGGACTGGGAGAAAATCGGCGGATTACGGTGTGATTGACGCATCGGCCGGACAATGAGTAGGCAGAGGCGGGGGGAGACGCGTGGGATCGGGGTCACTGGATTGGTCGCTGTTTGGGTCGGTTTTTGACCTGTACTGATCTGGGCGGGACATCATGTACCGACCCACTCCCCCCCCTGACCCGAATATGAGACATCTGCTGCCTCTTGCAGCGCAGTGACAGAAACCTGGTGTTTCTGAACGATCCCGATCCTTCACGCTCCTCAAAGAACCACAAAACACCCATATTTACTTTTCCAGACCTGAAGCCGAGACACCTGTAAACATTGTTAGGTGTGTCATGTAAAAACATCCAGCACAAACAAACAGCCCATTGACCTCTGACATTGACATTCACATCTTCTTCAGCTTTTTAATATTTTCTGTCTTTTCTGGTTTATTACTAAAAAAATGCGATTTGTCATAACTATTTAATTATAGTCCGATTATTTCTTGAGTTTATTGTAACTCAACTCATCTGATGGTTTTCTGCTAAATTTGAAACCCAAGGTAACTAAATAAACATATTTTCTTTCTATCTGAAAGAAATATTAGTTGTAGACAACTAAAAATTGATCCTAAGTGAATTGTTTTATTATTGGAAACATATTTTTATTCATATCTTTTATCAGAAAGTGTTTTGTGTTATTGTCATATTTCATTTTTCGCAGAGCGTGCAACCAACTCCAGCTTACCGTCGGAGGACTGGGAGCTCAACATGGAAATCTGTGACGTGATCAACAGCTCAGAGGAAGGGTGTGTGTGTGTGTTTGTTATCTGTCAACATCAGAAACAAGCCGCTCCCTGGAGGTTACATACCTCTGACTGTTGCTAACGTTTTGATTCCAGGCCTAAAGATGCAGTCAGAGCCATAAAGAAGAGGATCGTGGGGAACAGGAACTTTAAGGAGGTCATGTTTACTCTTACAGTGAGTGTTAGTTTGTTTATCTCTGTGAAATCTGTTCAGCTGCTTTTTGCGTGTGTGTGATTCTCCTTGTCCTTTTTTTTTTTTTACCCTCGTCTGCAGGTTCTGGAAACCTGCGTGAAGAACTGCGGCTACAGATTTCACATCCTGGTGACGACGCGCGACTTCATCGAGGGAGTTCTGGTGCGTGCGATCATCCCGAGGAACAACCCTCCACAAGTGGTGCACGACCGAGTCCTTAACATCGTCCAGGTGGGCGTGTCAGCTGCTGCTGAGTGGCGTTGACTCATAGCTGCGCTGCTTGACAGTAATTTATGGTTTTGTCTCATCAAGGCGTGGGCCGACGCATTCCGCAGCTCGCCCGACCTGACGGGCGTGGTGTCTGTGTACGAAGACCTGCGAAGGAAAGGACTAGAGTTCCCCGTGGCTCAGCTCGATGGTTACTCATCAGCTCAAGGCCCGAAAAAGGTGCAGGCAGCGTTATGGTGACAGTGTTCAGCTGCTAACTGCTTCCTCTTATCTTTGGGTCATTTCTTCTTGTTTCTGCTTTTGCCTGTCAGACTTTAGCTGCGAATGGTCCCGCTGGTACTACTTTACCTGCTGTGCACCTGTCTTCTAAACCTCCTCTCATCCCCCCTCAGACCTTTGAGCTAAAACTGGCCCTGGAAGGAAACAATCCCTTCACTCCCAGCCAGGTGATGGCGCTAACACCTTCACCTCACAGCTCTCAGCTAATTTTAACCTCTAACACATTTCAGGATCGACCTCTTTCAGTGAGGCGTCACGGCTAAATAATCCTGATTTTGTAGGTCAAGAAGCTAAAGACAGAGCTGGGAGTCGTGCGGAGCAACTTGACCACCATGTCGGAGATGATGAGCCATCTGGATCCGGTCACAGTCAAGCAAGCAGACATGGAGCTGCTGGAGGTAAATCTTCATCAAAACCCAAAAGTCTTTGCTCGAACTGCTGCAGGAAAACGACTTCCTTCCGTTCGCGTTGAGGAACGCCTCGTGGCCCTTAACTGATCTGGGACTGTATGCGTCCCGTGTTGCATCTGACCCTTCAAACCCCACCCACACATTCTTTGTCTCATTGTGTTATTAGCAGTTATACACAGTTTGTAAGGAGATGCAGGACAGTATAGTGAAGATCATCCCCAGACTCAGTGAGGAGAAGCTGATCGAGGAGTTACTGGCAACTAACGATGAGATGAACACTGCCTTCACCCGTTACCACCGGTAACAGCTACTCATAGAAGTACTTCAGCTGTACTTACTGTTATTATTACTGTTGATTTCTCTGTTCTGTTTCCTACAGGTTTGAAAGACGAGTAACAAACGGTCAAAGCACAGAGCAAAAGGTAGAGAACATCATTCTTCTGGGTTTAGAGTCAAAGTTAATCACGTGCAGTAAAACATACGGTAACTTTTATCTTTTATCACCTTCAGAACCACACGTACCCGACAGACCTGAACTCACCTGTCACCCAGTCAGGGATGGCATCCGTTCAGAGTGACAGCTCCCTCAGTCTGTCCAAACCCGACAGCTTCTCCAGTCAGATGGCGAAACTCAGTAAGTTCTTCACTTTTTACCCGTGAGGAAACTTTTTTTTTTTAGGATTTCAGCTTTTCAACTGTTTATTTCTGTTTCTCATTAGAGCGACTCATTTCAGTTGTATGATGCCGTTCTGGTTCTAGTTTGCAGAGATGTCTGCTCTGAATGGCTGAATATGGCTGAATATTAGACGTCACGACAGTTTTACGACCTTAAAGGAGCAACAAGCGATTTTTCACCGCTAGGTGTGCTGTTGAGTACAGGATTGAGACCAAAACAAAGTCTGTTATGATTGACGTTCAGATGTGAAAAAATGTTCCGGATAATTCAACACAACCACAGTCTCCATTCAGCTTGGCTGAAAGCCACAACGACGTGCTGCCACTTTTCCTCTCTCATGACACGGCGGCTAAATGTCCGTAGCGGCTAAATGTCTGTAGCGGCTAAATGTCCGCTACGGACATGTAGCCGCTACAGCTATAAGGTAAAAGAGCAGAACTGAATGCAAGCAGTATAAAGGACAATGTCGACAACTTTATGGCTTTCCAGAGCGAGTCATTACAGTAACACTAGATTAAAATAATGATTGTTCCTTACCTGTCCAGGAGAAGAAAAGCCAGCTCCGAGTCAAATCGTAAATTCTCTCGTTCTCTCAGTGCTCTCCATCTTGGAAAAGCAAGACCAATGTTTATCCTGGTTTTGTCCCTTGCTTTACCCGGTTTGTTTGTCATTGGCCGTGGCTTCTTGGGTGATGAAATGTGTTCCCGGTCATCTTCAGGTGAACGCTTTGCTCCGCCTTCCGCCATTTCGCTTCAACAATGTGTGTCGGCTGTACTGAGCGAAGGGAGGGCCTTCGCTCGGTACATGAAGGAGGCGGAGTTTCACATGCACAAACATGCACGCGGAAGGACACCACCTTTGTAAACAAGAGGCTCGATAACACAGAGAGATGGTGTGTGACCTCATGCTCTGTTCCAGATGGAATTACACATCTAGAGCTTCACATTGCATATGTTGAATTCTTTCAAATTGGAAATGATGAATTTTCGCTTATTGCTCCTTTAAATGACCTCAGATCAACAAAATGATGTTGCCTGATGTTTTTTTTTAAAAAAAAAACACATTCTCAACAATCCTGATTTTATTTTTGTAATTGCAGTATTACCTGCATTTATTAGTATTTTGATGAGCTGTCCTGGTGATCATCCCCGATCTGTGTGCTGCTTCTTATTCTGTGTAATAAATATATTGTTTTTACAGGTACGAGTGAATCTGATGACATGATTTCACAGAAAATAAATGTCTCAGCTCATCAGGGATCAAGGTAAGGGAATATTCAACTGCAGATGTCAGAACCTAAGAGATTTCAAAATAAAACTTGCTGTAGGATGGAGAGATTCTCTCCATTGTTTTTCTTTCTATTTATTTCAGTTCTGAGCCTGTACAGATGTTAACAGATGTGTGAATCCTGTGTTTCAGTTATAAGAACAACGTCACAGTGGACGGTCTGGCTCAAGCTCAGGACGGCACTTTACAAAACACTGGAACAGTAAGCAAAGATACATGAAATAAAATGCGTTACAACATCCTTTTATCACGTCTGTCGTGGGATCTTTAGAAAACCGAATGATGAAAACTGTTTCGAGAGCTTTAAAAACAATCTTAACTTTCATTCGTGTTGTTTACAGAGTTCCAAAAATGATTTTTAGTATGTTGCTTTGACTCAGTCGCTATTTCCTTTAAATGAATTCTCTGTATGTGCATGAAGGATGGGAGTCCAGCCTCCACAAGCAGCTCCTCACCAAAGTTAGACTGGATGATTAAAAGGGGAATGGTGGGTCTCCTTTCAAAATAAAAGCGTCACACCCTCTATCCCCCTGTGTTGCTTGGTTTTTGCTATGGGATTGCGGTTCTCTTGTGTTATGGTGTGGGTTGCTTTTGTTTGGATCACCCCTGTGGTTTGACAGGAATCCCATTGGTTTGCATGCTGTTTTGGGAATATAGCAGCATGAACGTGTTTGGGGTTGTTTTGAGCAACAGTGTGATGTTGTTGTGAAATTTTTTGCCTTTATCACTTTTGTTGCCAACACATTATTATTATTTTTTTAGGGGGGGGTTGTTTTGGTATCTTGTTGCATGGTGATGCTGCTGTTTTAAACTCCAGTGACCAAACCTTTACTCTGCTATCTGTCTCAGATTCCCATCACCCAGTCGAATATAATGGACGACATAGAGAAGTGGCTCGCATTGGATGACGACGTTAGTATGACCTCATTTAATCTTACAGAGTGGTTAAAATGCTGTTTTATATTTATTACACACTTATCTCTGTGTTAATAGTGCTGGTTATTTTTTCTGCAGTATTATGACATTCCTGTAGGAAGTGCCTCAAGCTGCAGCAGAAGTGCTACAGCTAGCTGCTGTTAATGCTTTTGCATATGCAAATAACCGTAAACGTTTATGTAAATAACCTTGAATTGTCAACCTGATGATGGTTTAAAGGTTTACTAAAAATATTTGCATCAACTGTTATTTTTTGTATGGAGTTGTTTTGAGATACCAGAAGCCACAAAAGCCTTTCTTTAAAAAAAAAAAAAAAACACAACTTTGCATTTTACCTTTATTTAACCTTTATTTGAGTATTTGCTCTCCAATAGAAACAGTATTCATAAAAATATGCCAAAATATATGTCAACTAAAATTTGTTTGTGTGTTTTATGTGATGCAGTGTGATGACTTTGAAGAATCCGACGGTGTGACCAGTGAAGGTGAAGAGCTTGACGTTTTATTCCCTATTCAGCTAATATGTAAAGCCCAAAGCACAGCTTGAGGTTTTGATCATATTTTTCACCAGTTAGTTGCTGCTGAGGGTAAATATTTAATTAAGCCTGCAAGCTAATTATACAGTTGGCCTGTAGGTGGCAGTAGAAACAACAAAGTATCAAATTAAAGGCATTTTACGCTGGAAATTTTCTTTCATTTGTTTGTTTTAGTTGTTTCTTACACCTGAACTGTCCTTTTATATATAATATGAAATTTTCTCTGCCTGAATCCATGAATCGTTTTTTTTTTTTTTTTGGCAGAGTTTGACAGGTTTTTGGCAGAAAGAGCCAAAGCAGCAGATCGTCTGCCGTCCCTGCGTTCGTCCTCACAAGAGTTCAACCACTCAGAGTCTTAATCTTAATAATCTGACAAACTAACCATCACTCATGATGCACTGGCGCCGCCGGCTGGAAGATCGAGATTTCATATTGCTGGAGTCACACTGTCCTCGAGGAACAACACGTGTTTGTGTAACTAAAAAAACAAACGCTGTCTCTTATACNCCCCCAACAACAATGCGAAGAGAACGCTTTTGCAAGAAGAAAGAAAAACAAAACCAAGAAAATGTCTCGACAGGTGAGTATTATTGTCATCTTTGCGCTCCTAAGGGTGGCGTTGCTAACAACGGCAAGGGCTTCATGCTTGTATTTATGTACGTGAGTGTGAGTGCCGTAAAGCAGGTTTGTTCTCGCGAGATTAGTCGGGTCCGATCCACTGAAAGTTGCAAGTGCTGCTTTCAGGACACAGACCCCGGAGGGAGGGGAGGGACCCACGAATCACCCCGCCAAGTCCTTGTTTACCCCCACAGGGACTCTAGAAAACATTTATTGAGGTGAAAAAACTTACTTAGTTCTGCTTTAATTAAGCCTGCAAGCTAATTATACAGTTGGCCTGTAGGTGGCAGTAGAAACAACAAAGTATCAAATTAAAGGCATTTTACACTGGAAATTTTCTTTCATTTGTTTGTTTTAGTTGTTTCTTACACCTGAACTGTCCTTTTATATATAATATGAAATTTTCTCTGCCTGAATCCATGAATCGTTTTTTTTTTTTTTGGCAGAGTTTGACAGGTTTTTGGCAGAAAGAGCCAAAGCAGCAGATCGTCTGCCGTCCCTGCGTTCGTCCTCACAAGAGTTCAACCACTCAGAGTCTTAATCTTAATAATCTGACAAACTAACCATCACTCATGATGCACTGGCGCCGCCGGCTGGAAGATCGAGATTTCATATTGCTGGAGTCACACTGTCCTCGAGGAACAACACGTGTTTGTGTAACTAAAAAAACAAACGTTTGTAACTGGAAGAAACCTGCTTTTTAATTAAGGACAGATGTTTTGACTCGATATTAATGTGAAAGAATGAGCAAACTTTTGCACATTTTTATATAGTTACATTCCTGGTGTTGAAGGAAAAAAGGACATTGTTACAGAGCAACCTTTGTTTTTATGTATTATATTGCTGTTGAATTTATATATATTGGTAACGTGAAAGGTAACAGAAAAAACCACAATAACAAGCGCTGTATAAGAGAAACTCAGATGTAACATACAGTAAGAGTTTAATTCTGCACATCAGTGTTGTTGGATGTGGAATAAACCTGATTTTTTTTTTTATTTACTTCCAAGATGTTTTACTTGAAGTTTAACAGAAAGTCATGACAAGCTGCTGTCATATATTAAAATATGAACTAGAAAGTTTTTTTATTTTGTTGGTTTTCTCTTTTTTCTTATGTGCTTTAATTTTTCTCAGGTTTCCTTTTAATTGCTGGGGTGATACTAACAGTTTTATTTAACTTGACTCTGATCATCTTCTCCTTTTGATGAGTTAATTTTTAAAGCCTCATTGTGACAGTTTTATGATAATTACTATAAGATAAATCTACTTGCTACAAGGCTGATGAGGAATGGCGGCTAACTATTTTTGTTTACTGACTCTGTACAACCTTTTTAATTTGTTGTTTTTATGTAAGTAATACATTTCATGAAAAGATCAGACTTGTGGTATCATCTTAAAAAGAGCTTTCAGTTTCAAATAGTTCAAACTCCGCCCACGCGGCTGTCCCTTCGTCAGCCGGGAGTCATATGAAGTCAAGCCACTCTTCTCGTGACCAAGAATCCCTGAATATGATTGGACAGAATTAGCCAACTGCCAGAAATCTCTGCCACCTGATTGGCCCAACAGGCTTACACCCATATTTTTTTACGTGACGCAATCACGTCAGATTTTACTGACACTTAACACTTATGCTGTTTATTTTTGCCAACATGTCTCTTGGCAAAGTCGCTCGTGCTTTGATAAAACCGGTCCGGGGCTTCTTGGTGTCTTCGGACTCGGTTCTGACTCGGAATTATGCGGCTGTATCTGAAGCCAGAGCGCTACTGGAGCACGAACTGGACTCGATTCGAGCCGCGGGGACGTGGAAAGCGGAGAGGATTATTACGTCCAAGCAGGGTCCTCAAATCAACGTGGAAGGCAGCCGTGGCGGTGAGGAGTTGATTACAGTTACACAAGCGACATCACACAATAATTCTAAATCCGTTTTATCCCTCTAAATTTTGAAGAATTGGGAAATAATCCAAAATTCTGCCTTAATTTCCGAGTTAAACAGTCATGACTGAAAATAAACAGGAATATTTGCGTAGGTTTAAAATCTGCAGCTGACCAAAGAAGTTCTTTTTGTCAGTCAAGTTTCAAAAGTTTATCAAATTATTTGGTACATTTTCCTGCAGCCGTAAACTAAATGAAACTGTCGTAGACCATTGTCATATTCCTTTGTATCTTATTAAAACTATGTATTTTGATTTTGTTTCATTCACTGAACTGCTTTTAATCTTTTATCTTGATATTTTTGTTGGGAAATTTTGAATTTAAGTTTTTTTTTTTTCTTTTTTTTTTCTAACAAGCAGCAGCAGCTCGTTTTAATCTTGTTTCTGTCCTGATTCAACAGCAAGAAAATCCGATCACAGACATGTGAACAGTCACTTCAGGTCACGATCCTGTCGTGTGCACGAATGACAGTTGTGCTCAAAGTCCCAGGGGCTGTTTTGTTCTGTTTTTTGTTCAGTCTCTCGTTGTTCTCACACTATTTTGTGCTTCAGCTTTTTGTTTCACAACGTTTCTCACTCTTTATTGTCTCCCTGGTTTGGGTTTGAGTTTGAGTTGAATTTTTGGTCTTGATTGATTATCCCTTTAATTCTTGCAATTGTTGTTTTGTTAGGTATTCTGAATTTCTGTGCCAACAATTACCTGGGCCTGTCCAGTCATCCGGAGGTGGTGCAGGCAGGAATCGATGCTCTGACGTCTCATGGTGCTGGACTGAGCTCCGTCAGGTTCATCTGCGGGACGCAGGTATGGTGGTTAATGCTCATATCGACTGAAAACTGCTAAATTCATGGATCTTGGTGAGTTTCATTTTTGTGTTTTGTTTTTAAGGATTTGCACAAAAATCTGGAGCAGAAGCTTGCAGAGTTTCACGAGAGAGAGGACTGTATCCTCTATGCGAGCTGCTTTGATGCTAACGCTGGGTTGTTTGAAGTATGTGGACATTTACTCCCCACACGTCCAGTATGAAGGAAATATCTCTTTCTTGTAATAATAATAATTAAAAGTGTAAAATTGCTTTTCCAATAGGTGTTGTTGGGTCCAGATGATGCAGTTCTTTCTGATGAGCTCAACCACGCCTCCATCATCGACGGGATCCGCCTCTGTCGTGCAAAGAGGCTCCGCTACAAACACATGGACCTCAGCGATCTGGAGAACAAGCTCAAAGAGGCTCAGGTGTGTGTATCTGTGTGTGTGTGTAACATGATGCTGACATGGGGCATAAGAATGCTTAGAAAGGAAGTGTACACCACAGTTCTATGTCCTTTGTAAATGAGGCTCCTTTCTCTGGATGATGCGAGCTGCTGATGCTCCGCCTATGTGTGTTTTCCTTCTTAGTCGTCTCGCATCCGTCTGGTAGTGACAGATGGCGTCTTCTCCATGGATGGCGACGTGGCTCCCCTGCCAGGAATATGTGACCTGGCAGAGCAGTACGGCGCCATGGTGTTCATAGATGAATGTCACGCCACCGGTTTCCTGGGGCGCCGAGGCAGGTGCGTGAGAAGATTTTGAGTTTCTTGTCATTGCACGGTTTGTATTACTATATATGTCTTCTGATGTGCAGAGGAACAGACGAGCTGCTTGGCGTTATGGACAGAGTTCATATTGTAAACTCCACGCTGGGGAAAGCTCTGGGAGGAGCGGCAGGTACGTCTCCGCCTGCTGCTGTTAAACTAACCATGACTTCCATGTTTGTTCTGATAAAGTTTATCGTATTTTGTCTTCTCAGGGGGCTACACAGTTGGTCCAAAGCCTCTCATTGATCTGCTCAGGCAGCGTTCGAGGCCCTACCTGTTCTCCAACGCCCTCCCTCCCGCCGTGGTGGGCTGCGCCACCCGCGCTGTGGAGCTGCTGCTGGCATCCAATGAGATCGCACAGAGCATGACTGCCAAAACCATGAGGTGCGTTTGTTTTGTGGCACCGTGATCACATACGTGATTCTAAGACTTTTCTGATTTCTGTCCAATCAGATTCCGCAACAGGATGACGCAGGCCGGCTTTACGATCGCAGGCTCGTCCCACCCGATCTGTCCCGTGATGCTGGGCGATGCGCGGCTGGCCTCTCTGATGGCTGATGATATGCTGAAGCTCGGTGAGACACCACAACGTCACACAGAATCTCAGTCTGACAGAATCGTTTTAATAGGAGTTTTAACTTTTCTCTCTCTGTTTTTACGCAGGAATCTATGTGATTGGGTTCTCCTACCCCGTCGTACCAAAAGGCAAAGCCAGAATCCGTGTTCAGATTTCAGCTGCACACACAGATGAAGATATTGACCGGTGTGTGGACGCTTTTATTCAGACTGGAAGAACACATGGAGTCATCTCCTGAAAGAGACAAATGAGCAGGAAACAATAGAATTCAGCAAAGCGCCAGGCCTTAATGATCACGCTGCCTCATTCAAGAACTATGAAGGATGATGGAAACATTCGTTACATTTGTAGGTCACTGGAATTGAGTTTTCTTTGATAATCAAAGCGCTTTTGCTAAAGAGCAGATGTTTGTATTTAGAGTTTTAAAAAGGGCTAATCTCCCACACTATGTCTTACAAGTGAGAAAATGTTTCTCTCACATCCACAAATGTGAATTCAGATGATTATTAAAGCAAAATTACCCAGTTTAGTGTTGCTTCAACTGATTGTTGCATTATGAGAATTTATGAAAAACATTAAACACATCTTTGAATTAAGAAACAACTTGAGTGTTTTTCTTACTTGTGTGTTGTTCTTTAAATAGTGCCAATATTTCATTTTTAAGTGTATTAAAACTACATGCTCAGACACTGCTAGAACATTTTCTTTAAAAAAAAAAAAGATGCCTTCATAAAAAGGTTTTATTCTTAAAAAAACTGGCATTGAAATTTATTAATCTACATTCTGGTCTGGGCATGATCCTAATTTTTTTTTATTACAACTAAACAAAGTAGAGGGTTTTACATTTATTTACATATTTATTTCATTATGTACATGTTTTTTTAGACACATTTTGATTTGTAAACACTGTTCGTCTTTGTCTAAGTGATCATCATTGCCAACACCAAAATCAACACATAAACCCAAAATATGTTGAATGTAAATTTTACCCTTTTATTTTGAAAACCTGGTTTTTAATGCTGATCATTCCACTCACAATATGGCGGACGCGCTAACGTACCAAGTCCACAGATACGCGCATGCGTCTCCTGGAAGACGACGGTCTCTGAGGCATGACCCCTCCTTCCTTTTTTGTCTTTTTCGCGCCATCTAACTCACAAGGCCCACCTTCATTTTAAGGACACCCCTCTCTGGCAACCTGGTTGACCAATGGGAAGAAGCGGAGTTTGTGTCAGCCAATCAGAGACCAGAAGAGGGGTGTTGCTAGAAAACGGCTCGCGGGAAGCAGAGAGGAAGCTGCTCAGTTTTTGCCGCGAAAAAGAACTGGGTAGCTTTGTTCTTTGCGGTTCAGCCCTGCTCTGGATTTTCTTCTTCTGCTTTTTCATTGTGTGTTTTAGTCGAACTCACCGATCGGCTGCAGTATGTCTGGATTTGACGACCCAGGAGTTTATTACAGTGACAGCTTCGGAGGTGGAGAGGCGCCCGGCGGGGATGAAACCGGACAAAAGCGTGTTCAGATCAAGAAACGGTTCCGAGAGTTCCTTCGACAGTTCAGAGTGGGAACCGACCGAACCGGCTTCACTTACAAATACAGGTGAATAACAGTGACGTAACATGATCTACGGTTGATAAACTTTTATCAAAGAGAAAATAAAGACATGTGCAAGTTTATTGTAAGTGGGAAAGTTCGATCCAAGAAAGAAGTAAAAATTGTAAAAAACAGTTCCACTTTAAATGCTAGAGCTTTCGAAGGAAATAAAACGCGAACTTTCTAGGTATTATTATTGTATCTGTTTCTGGTTTTTCACTTAGAGATGAGCTGAAACGACATTACACTTTGGGGGAGTACTGGGTGGAGGTGGAGATGGAGGACCTCGCCAGCTTCGATGAAGATTTGTCAGACTGTCTTTACAAGTTGCCGACTGAGAACCTTCCGCTGGTGAGTTTTGTTAGTCTCACTTCCTTGAACAACATTGTTGACATCTTCTAACAGGTTGATTCTTCATTTTCAGCTGGAGGAAGCTGCCAAAGAGGTGGCCGACGAGGTGACTCGTCCCCGGCCTGTGGGGGAGGAGGAGGTGCAGGACATCCAGGTCATGCTGAAGAGCGATGCGCATCATGCATCCATTCGCAGCCTCAAGGTACCTGCAGACTCCACCGTTTTACGCTCACGCTGGGTTCCTCACCCACCTTTTGATGACTGTTGCATAATTTCCCCCGCAGTCGGAGCAGGTGTCTCGTTTGGTGAAGGTGCACGGCATCATCATCTCCGCCAAGGCCGTCAGGGCAAAAGCCACCAAGGTGTGTCTGCAGTGTCGCGGCTGCCGCTCTGTCATCAACAACATCCCGATGCCTCCAGGCCTGCAGGGTTACGCTCTGCCGCGCAAGTGCACCGGGTGGGTACGGGTGAGAGGATGCGTTCACTCGGCTGGATTCCAACATGCATCATTAACAGGTGTTTGTATCTTCTCCTAGTGAAAATAGCGGGGGTGTAAAGTGTCCCATGGATCCGTACTTCATCATCCCGGACCGCTGCGTTTGCGTTGACTTCCAGACGCTTCGCCTGCAGGAGTCCCCGGATGCTGTGCCGCACGGAGAAATGCCCCGTCACCTGCAACTTTACTGCGACAGGTAAAGACAGATGAAGCCAGGGAGACAATTATTAAATGTGGTTGTGCTCCACTGACACCTGCTTCCTCTCCAGGTATCTGTGTGACCGCGTGGTGCCTGGCAACAGGGTGACCATCGTGGGAATCTACTCTATCAAAAAGGTGGTTGCTGCTAAAGCAAAAGGCAAAGAGAAGGGCGTCGGCGTGGGGATTCGTGCTTCTTACCTGCGAGTGGTGGGCATCCAGGTGGACACAGAAGGAGCAGGTAGCTCCTGGTTTTTATTCTCAGTTGAGTCTGCTCATCATTTTCTTGCCTCTTTAGTAGGTGAATTTAATTCCTCCTGGTCAGTTTTCCTTGTCGTTTCCTCCTCCAGGTCGTGGCGCCACCGGGTCGGTGTCTCCACAGGAAGAAGAGGAGCTGAGAGCTCTCGCTGCTTCTCCAGACATCTACAACTCGTTGGCTCGCTCCCTCGCGCCGTCCATCTACGGCAGCGACGATCTGAAGAAGGCCATCACCTGTTTGTTGTTTGGAGGCTCGAGGAAGAGGTGAGACTTCAGTGTTGAGCCTTTTCTCTCCAGTTGATGCTGAGTAACGGTTCGGTTTCACGTCCTTCAGGCTTCCGGATGGTCTGACTCGCAGGGGCGACATCAACCTGCTGATGCTCGGGGACCCCGGCACGGCCAAATCTCAGCTGCTGAAGTTTGTGGAGCGATGCTCTCCCATCGGGGTAAGTAATCGGTCTCCACAGCTGCTGCAGAGTGTTAATCAGGAAGTGGCGTGATGCTCAGCCGTGTCTGTGTCCGTCAGGTCTACACCTCCGGTAAAGGCAGCAGTGCAGCTGGTCTGACTGCCTCTGTGATGAGGGACCCCACGACTCGTGGGTTTATCATGGAGGGCGGGGCTATGGTGCTGGCTGATGGCGGCGTTGTGTGCATTGATGAATTCGATAAGGTAAGACCCGGACCGGATGGGAGAGGTTCTGTTCTAGCTTTAGAACTAAAGTCTGTGATTCTGTTGCTCAGATGAGGGAAGATGACCGGGTGGCGATCCACGAGGCCATGGAGCAGCAGACCATCTCCATCGCTAAGGTATGTAAAGAACATCACTGCATCACTTGCAGGGCAGTTGCCATGGTAACCTCACATCCAAACTCCTTCCAGGCGGGCATCACCACCACCCTGAACTCTCGCTGCTCTGTGCTGGCCGCCGCTAACTCGGTGTTCGGCCGCTGGGACGACACGAAGGGCGAGGACAACATCGACTTCATGCCCACCATCTTGTCCCGTTTCGACATGATCTTCATCATCAAAGACCAGCACGACCAGCAGAGAGACATGGTGAGGGGACTTGAAGATGACATCATCACACACGTGAGGGGACGCTGTTACTAACTGTGCTGAACGATCTGGTTTCAGACGCTGGCTCGTCACGTGATGAACGTCCACCTGCGCGCGCAGACGCAGACCGAAGGCGTAGAGGGCGAGATCCCGCTGGCGACGTTTAAGAAATACATCGCCTACGCGCGAGCGTGAGTCTGTTTTACGTGCCTGCGGTTGTGTTTAAGTTATAACCTTGAGATGATCGGTGACGTTTTATGTCGGAATGTGTTTCTACAGTAAATGCGGCCCGCGGCTCTCGGTGGCAGCCGCCGAGAAGCTGAAGAACAGGTACGTGGTGATGAGGAGCGGCGCGCGGGATCATGAACGCGAGACTAACAAACGACCATCCATCCCCATCACTGTCAGGTAGGTTTGGTTTCTGCTTTCATGTCGTCATGGAGACGGACTTCTCGTTTAAATGGTGGATGTTTACTTGTTTACAGGCAGCTGGAGGCCATCGTTCGTATCGCAGAGTCTTTAGCTAAGATGAAGATGCACGCCGTGGCTGGAGAAGAAGAGGTGGACGAGGCCCTCAGACTCTTCCAGGTTTCCACGCTGGACGCGGCGCTGTCAGGCAGCCTCTCAGGTGCGTGTTGATGGGTTTTATTTGTAGCAGCTGGAATAATCCGCTCGGCTCATCTTAAACTTCTCTACTGCTAACAGGAGTGGAGGGCTTCACTTCTCAGGAGGACCAGGAGATGCTCTCCCGCATCGAGAAGCAGCTCAAGAGGCGGTTTGCGATCGGCTCCCAGGTGTCTGAACACAGCATCGTCCAGGACTTCACCAAGCAGGTCAGTCTCAGGTCAGACACGTTGGAAAGCAGCTTCTCTGATTCGGTTTCCACTCATCTGCTTCTCTCCATCCCAGAAATATCCAGAGCACGCCATCTACAAAGTGCTCCACCTGATGTTGAGGAGGGGCGAGCTGCAGCACCGCATGCAGAGGAAGGTCCTCTACAGAGTCAAGTAGAGCGAACCGCCTCCGACACGTGGTTCTATCATTGTTGTTGTAAATATGTTGATGAATCAGGGGAAAGTTTGTTTTTCCTGAAACTGGTGACATTTACCAGGATTTCCACTGAGGTGGTGTAATGATGCTTTATATTGGCGTAGTTCACTCTGTAAAAATGCAATAATAAATAAATAAAGTGTTTACACTCACATTCTGATCCCATCATTTGTTTTATTAAACAATTCATAAAAAAAGACATTGTGTTTTTACAAGAATGTTCAACGTTTCTGCTTTAAAAGAAGTATCTGATGGAAAAACATTTTTATTTTGTTTAAAGTGCTTCATGTGCATATTTCTATAATCCTAAATTTCAAAGATCTCGACGTCTTTCACAAAAACTGGCTAATTAAGTCTTCTGCCCTCTGGTGGAAGATTTAAGTACTACACGTTACAAACATCAGTTTTCTATTAGCATAGATTTAATATTTTCAAATTATTAGTAGGATAAAAAATCTTTTCACATTAGATGCTGTTAAAATCTACAAAGCATAAATTCCTGCTCCGATAGTGGCCAGCGCGAGACACAGTCCCACGGTGAACTGCATGATGGGAGATGTCGGGATCCTGGACTTCTTTGACTGATCTGCTGCTTCTGTTGTGATGCTCAGCATTTTCTGCAAATCATCAAAAACCTGTTGAGGAAGAAAAAAAAAGCGTTTCCTCTCAGGAAGTTGACAACGCGCTCACTCTGCAAGTCAAAGTTTCACTTCCTCTTTCTGCTGAGGTCATTTGAAGCCACTGCCATGAAGGTTTTTATAATAAATCTGTTGTCTTGAACTCACCTGGATGTTTAACTCGAACGCCGCCACCGCTTCCTCCAGCACTGCCGTCTTCTCCTCCTCCGTCAGCTCGATGCTGTTCATCCGGCTCCTGTACAGCTGCTTGAAACGGTTTGGGCTGCTCACGCCAGGGAAGGAGAAGAACGACAGCCCCTCTTTGCTGCTCAGCCCCAGAGATTTCTGGGTGATTTTCCCTAACACCTGTCCACCTGATAGATCACCCAGGTAGCGGGTGTAGGCGTGGGCCACGAGCAGCTCTGGGTTCTGTCTGCCAATCTGGAAAAAAAAAATGAATCAACCTTTTTTTGCAATGAAACCTTTGAATTATTTAAAATAATCTACCAACCTTTCGTAGTCTCTGTTCATATCTGTGTGTCGCTGCAGGTACGATTACTTTCTTCTTCCAATCTGAACCAAAAAAGTGCTCCAGATCTCGTTCCAGGGATTCCAGACGTGCGAGTTCCTGAGGGAAGTATATGGGAGCAACAGCTGGATGGGAGGAATTCCTGTCCAGCTCTTCTTCTAGAACCTTGTAGATCTCATAGAGGGAACACAGCAGGACCTGGTGGAGAGACCAGAAGAATGTAACAACATCTAAACAAGAGAAAAGGTGTGTGAGTGTTGATCAGCTCACCTTGTACTGAGGCAGAGTGATCAGTCCCTTCTGGTAACTGAGCATCAGCTGTGTGTTTTCAGCTCTCACATGGTTTTCTTTAGTTGCTGCTTTGATCTGTTCAGATAAGTCACTGAAGGAGGCAAACAAGGAGTAAAATGAGATTTTATATACATTTAAATCAGAAAACAACAATAAATCAAACTGTCTCACCTTCCTAATTCACCAGAGTCATTTTTCCTGGCACTCTTCATTGTCTCCATCTATTGAAGCTGTGGTTCTGAGTTGTCGGCTGGCGTCGTCTCTTCGATCTGAAGTCTCTCCAGGCTCTTTTATGGAGCCCGAAGACGCTGAGTCAAACAGGAAGTGTGACTGCTGTGTCATGTTTCTGTATCTGCTGCAACTTCACATGACAAAGATGTTCCTACTGTGTCAAAACATGACAAGGCAGAAATCATAAGCTGATCCAATTGATTGAACATTTCTTATTTTGCTCTTATAAACTCGTTAAATCATTTATTTCTCTCAGGTTAGAGCAGCACTGAGAGCTTGGATTGTTTTTTGAAATAAAAAGTCATTTGTATGATGTTATTTCACACAAAAGGGATTGCAGTAGTAAATGCAGCACATGAAAAATGTTCTTTAAATTGTGTCCCTTGAAGCTGCACCATTTTATAATGTTTAAATACTGTTTTTAAGTCAATGAAATCCAAAATCAGAAAACTTTGGGAAATGAGTTATCGCGTTAAATTTACGTGTGATATGCAAAAAACATAATAAATATCACAAGCAGAGATGTTTTATATAGTGTGTGAAATATGTTTGATGTATTTATATTTAAAAAATCTGAAGGTTCCTGTTGTTTTGTTTTCTGGATCAAAGTATCTGGAATTTTGTAAAGATCCAGATCAGTCCTTGGTGTCATGTGGAACCTGTTGGAAACTCATTCTGTATTTTTTACCATTTATTGTGGAGTTACATTCAGATGTGTTAAAACCAGACTGATCTCACAATGATAAAGAATTCTTAATAACATTCCTGGATCCAGATCACCTCTAAAATCTACTCACTTCTTCCATTTATGACCTTTCCAGCAAATGTCACCAAAATCCATCCATCATTTTTTAATTACCTTGAAGACAAATGCTGGTGAAAACATTCCCTGCTGGTGGGGGTAATTAACACTATTAGCTACAAAAACACATTTCAAATTCAACATTTCTCATCTGCTGTAGCTGCATGTTGGAGAATTAAGCTGGTTATTGTTCAGCTGTGATTTCTTAATCTTCAAAGTTTTACAGCTACTCTAAATGGGACTTGAACCCACAATATTAGCATAACTAAAGGGATAGCACAGGACAATCAAAGTTACCCCAAACATGTCTGAGTGAAAAGAAAGGTTTGAAGCTTTAGTACACGGACCCTCAACCTCACAAATGTTGCATCCTAATGTGCTCAAAGGCTGGAATAGGTGATTTTTGCACAGGGGGTCCTCTGGTAATTTTTTTTTTCAACACTCAACTTTACTTTATGCAGGTTTACAATGTTGCACCATTTAAAGGGACAGTAACCAGGCAGTACAAGATGTATTGTGAAGAAGCAGTGCTTCATGCTGCTTCCTCAGGAATTTTTTTCCATGGTATTTTTCGTAATCACGCCCCTTTATCCCCCGGGCGGAAGTGGGTTGTGTCATGGAGCTTTGCTGAAGCCTGCACACGTTCATGGCTCTTTAAAATGCGATTTGAGACCCCAGATGTTGGGCGCGAGGTAGAAAGTAACGTTTCCATCTTTGTTGGAACATCTGGCGACCTCAGCACCGCATCATCAACATCGATCCCCGGCAGAGTTACTGAACATCAGCAGGAGAGTTCATGGAGATTCGGGAGGAAATTTGTCCTGAGCGAGCTGCCGTCCTTTAGCCGCGGTCCATCTCTTTCAGGTAAATAAAGTCTAGCACTGCCTTGTTTTGAGTTACTGTGTAATAAAAGGTTATTTTATCATGTTTTTGGAACTGAAATGCGCAGATGAGGCGCTATCGAGCTAAATGTTCGCTGTTAGCAGCGTCAGTATGGCCTCATGCGGACTGGACTGGATCCAGAACATTTGGGTTGGTTCGATGCTCAGATAAAGAAACCTTCACCTGAAGGTATTCAAATCAACCTGGTAGTAGCCAACCTGTTGATGTTTCAAGTTTATTTTAAACTTAAAAGGTTTTTTTTTTTTCAAATACTGAAATATTTATCAGTCGATTAATCTGCGGTATTTGCAACTTTTTAAATTATCCTGAAATCAGATATTGCTTTTATATTATGGTTCAACATACTATTACTACTACTCAATAATAATAATAAAACTGGACTGGATAAAAATGACTAATAATTTGACTGTTGGAACATATTAAGGTGTGTCCTGTAATCAGCATCACGTGCTTTCAAGCATTTAAACACTTCTTCATCTTGTTTAAAGGAAACAAACTGGTAGTTTAGTATCACTGTCTGCACCACACTGAACATGGACCTGGTAAAGCAAACATCAGAGCTATCTGAGGAATTCACAGAAGATTTTGTATCTCCATGTGACTTCTACAACATCTTCAAGCAGCTTCATGTTCCTGTGACCTACAGATGTTAAAAAAAAGTTTATGGGACTGGAGCGGATCTCCCAGGATGTGGACACAAGAGGAAATGCAACCCAGGGTTGATCTGATGGATAGAGTGGATGGTAAAAAATAGTCAAGTAAACCATCTGAAACCATTCATGGAGGCAGCTTGGTTGAGGTTTGGGGTTGCAGCTGGGTGTCTTTAATTTTAAAGAGTCCCTTCCATTAAAAAGGTTTTTCTGAGGTTTCTGTTGAATATTTTAGCTCCACAGGTGTTCTTACCTTCATAGTGGGTGTGAAAACAGGTCAACAACTTCTCTTTCAGTTTTTATCTCTCAAACTACGCAGGTGGCGATAAAACACGAGTTCTCCCGAGTTCGAACGGCCTGTATCTGTTTCATCACAACTCCTTTGTTCATAAGTATTCATCTGCTCCCACAGTTGAAACCACGCCTAGCATGCTGCTGGCTAAAAGCTGTTAGCATAAGACGTAGCAAACAGGAAGACACAATCTGACGTTGCCATTCGCAGCAGGACAGGAAACAGTATACTCAATGTAAGTCGCTTTGGATAAAAGCATCTGCTAAATGACAGTAGTAGTAGTAGTACTTTGCTCTCATAGGCTAGTTTGTTAGCCAATCAGAGTCCAGAAAATTCGAATAATGAATATGAACGAGCTGCTGCTCGAGGCCTGACGGAAGGAGCCGGAACCACCCGAATTTTAATGCAGACAGATTGAAAGGTCTGTTAATCAGTGTTTCCTGACATTTTTTAGATATAAAATGTTTCATATTACTGGTTAATACTTAAGAAATAACCACAAAGTCCTGAAATTTGTGTGAAATGGCCTCTTTAAAGGTTATAATGAAATCTCGGGAATATCAAGACAGTCTGGAGTGAAATGTGCTGCTGAGTGTCAGAAAGCTTGGTCTCAGATCATGTGTCCTCCAACAGGATAGTGACCCAGAACACCCAGCTAAAACACTCGAGAATGGATCAGAGCAAAACATTGGTCTTTTATAAGACTTGATCTACATCCTGTTGAATATATCTGTACGGAGCTTAAACATGAAGAAGGAACCCTTTAAATTATAAATTCAACTGTGATCTCTTGAAGATGTTGCACACCTTAAAAAAACTACATTTCTATATACATTTATAAATAATTATCTTTTTCTTTCTGCACTGTCTTATTCATCTTATTATACTAACTTGGATGGTTTTTTGTTTAACAGGTTATGGAGCTGAACCTTCAGTGTTTCATCCTTTTCACTCTGTTTGACTTCATCACAACCACTTTTAATCATACCCTCCACAATGGTACCCAACACTACAGTTACTGTGTACTTGGAGCTGGACCTGGAGGTCTACAGATGGGCTTTTTTCTTTCCAAGGCCAGAAGAGACTATATCATCCTGGAGAGGAACTCTGGTCCAGGCAGCTTCTTTCAAAAGTGAGAAAAAGTGCAAGAAGATCCAACATGTCTGCCTCATCTTCATCGTTTTTAGATTTTTTTTATTTTGTTTTGTGTATTTTAAGGTACCCCAGGCACAGGAAGCTTATTAGCATCAACAAGATCCACACTGGAAGGCAGAATCGAGAGTTCAACCTGCGTCACGACTGGAACTCACTGCTGAGTGACAGACCCGACTTGCTGTTCAGGAGAGTGAGTGAGGAGTTCTACCCTCCAGCGGACGCCTTCCCTCTTTACCTGTCCATGTTTGTGAAGGAGCTCGGTTTAAGGGTTCGGTATGGGGTGGACATCGGAAGGATCAGGGCCGTGCATTCAGCCGCAGGGAGGAGCTACATCCTCACTGATCAACACGGATCTGACTACACATGCAGGTACTTTGCAGTAAGCGTGCTAAGATTAAAACGTTGTCCTTTGGTTTGCATTTAGTTACACTTTAGTTCTCGTCCTTTAGCATCCTTCTGGTAGCGACAGGTCTGTGGGTTCCACAGAAGGTGGAGTTTAGTGGCTCTGACCTGGTTGAAGGCTACGAGTCCATCTCCACTAACCCGGAGGACTACAGGGATCAGGCTGTGCTAATTCTGGGGAAGGGTAACTCTGCCTTCGAAACAGCTCAGAGCATCTTAGGGAGCGCGAGTCGGGTGCACATGCTCAGCTCAAGCCCAGTTCGCCTGGCCTGGCAGACGCATTATGTTGGAGATCTCAGGTAAAATAAGCTTCATTTAACATTTCAAACTACAGTACTTCTTTTTAAATCTTCTCTTTTTGCTTTCCAGAGCTGTTAACAATGAGCTAATCGACACGTACCAGCTGAAATCCCTTGATGGACTGGCAGAGACGCGCCTGGAGAAGATCGTTATCGCTCAACAGAAAGAACGGAGCGGCAAGAGATCAGGTAGAAAAACAGAAAAGCAGAAGCTGCATCTAACTTTGAAGAAGTACATGCTAAACAGGGATGAGAAGAACAGCTCATATGTGACTCAAGAAGAACTGGCCGGGCACCACATCGACAACTTCCCCACACGAAAGCCTTACGATCGAGTGATCCGGTGTCTCGGGTTCCGGTTCAACTTCAGCATCTTTGACAGGTACAGATGAACACAATGTGGGGGCTTTATTTATAAACAGGGGTGCACATAATATTTTTGGCCTGGTTCTCAGAAGAGAACCTAGGGTTGTTGCTTGGTCCTCACATTTTTAAATGTGTCTCGCTGTGTCTCTTCCGAGCTCCTCTGCTTTGTTTTTGGTTTCATCAAGCTTCAAATTCAGTCTGTTTACTTTACCTGGCTCTATATTTGTTTCAATAAAAATCCTTTAATTGTTGAAAAAATCAAGAGAAACCAGTAAAATATAAAAATACTGGTAAAAAAAAAAACCTTCAGAGTTCAGGTTGGATTGTTTACAGGTTTGATTGTTCACTTTAATCTACATTTAACAGTTTGGTGTTGAAATTTATTAGTCAGCTGTTGGAGCTTCTGTCATTTACTGTAACTGTTTTTTGTTTTGAAATGATGAGGATGTTTGTAATGTGATGCAGTCAGATAAAAAGATACACTGGACAGTTATGGGGCATTGACTGCATATCCCATAGTGCTTTGCACGCATTCAAAATGGCGCGGATCACAGACAAATACGCTGATACTGTTGATTAAAACAGGTGGTTTTCTGTATTTTATAGCACAAAAAGGTAGTTCTACACGTCTGTGCCACGATGGTCTATTTGTCTTATTCAGTGAATTTTTTTCAGTTTTGATGCGATGCAGAATCCTGCAGTCAGCTGCACTGATCTGACTGACTGAAAATCCGTCACACTGACAAACTGATACACAGAGACAGAGAGAGACGCAGCATCAGCTGATCAGCTGGAACTTCGGCGCTCTGGCTGAGAAACATATCAGTCAAATAAAAGAAGTCAACAGGATTCTTCATTTATTTGACAATGAACCGCCTCTGATTAACCTAAAAATTCACGCAGCTCAGCCAAACCAATGTTAAGTACGCAAACGCGTGTTGCAACTTTTCATCTGGTGCGCATTTTATATTTTGACAGTGTGTGCGGACCTGCGGACCACTTATGTGCACCCCTGTTTATATGACATTTGTTATAAATAAGGGTCTCGTCTGTCTTGTATCTGCAGATCGGCCTGCCCACCAAACAGTGAAAATGCAAAGGGCAGGTTGCCGGGGTTAACAGCCTGGTACGAGGGAAGGAACAGCCCGGGGTTGTTCGTTTTGGGAACAGCTTCTCACTCCAGGGACTACCGCACATCTGCTGGCGGCTTCGTCCATGGATTCCGTTACACCGGTGAATTTATTTTTACAGACGTTTTCAGCGATGCTCATATAGTCTTCTATCACATTGTGCTGCACAGGATTTGATCTGCATCAGTAGTGCTCAAATATTATCAGATGGCTTTTCAAAATAAAGCTACGGTTTTGCGTCAGTCCCTGCCTTCAAAGTATTTGAATAAGCTGCGTTGTTTTTTTCAGCCCGAGCCGTACATCGTGTACTCGAACATCGTTACCACGGCAACCCGTGGCCTTCAACCAAACTCTTGACAACGCAGCTGCTGTCCTGGATTCTGAAACGGGTCGGTGAGGCCTCTGGACCGTACCAAATGTTCGAGGTGCTCGGGGATGTTATTCTTCTTCGAGGGTGAGCAGATGTTTTTTTTTCCCACCTGTGCTGTTTAACTGCTGATTCTTGGCTTCTTTTATTTTGCAGGAAACAAATATACAGTGGGGCAAAAAAGTATTTATTCAGCCACCAATTGTGTAAGTTCTCCCACTTAAAAAGATCAGAGAGGCCTGTAATTTTCATCATAGGTATACCTCAACTATGAGAGACAAAATGAGGAAAAAAAATCCAGAAAATCACATTGTCTGATTTTTCAAGAATTTATTTGCAAATTATGGTGGAAAATAAGTATTTGGTCACCTACAAACAAGTAAGATTTCTGGCTTTCACAGACCTGTAACTTCTTTAAGAGGCTCCTCGGTCCTCCACTCGTTACCTGTATTAATGGCACCTGTGTGAACTCGTTATCAGTATAAAAGACACCTGTCCACAACCTCAAACAGTCACGCTCCAAACTCCACTATGGCCAAGACCAAAGAGCTGTCAAAGGACACCAGAAACAAAATTGTAGACCTTCACCAGGCTGGGAAGACTGAATCTGCAATAGGTAAGCAGCTTGGTGTGAAGAAATCAACTGTGGGAGCAATTATTAGAAAATGGAAGACATACAAGACCACTGATAATCTCCCTCGATCTGGGGCTCCACGCAAGATCTCACCCCGTGGGGTCAAAATGATCACAAGAACGATGAGCAAAAATCCCAGAACCACATGGAGGGACCTAGTGAATGACCTGCAGAGAGCTGGGACCAAAGTAACAAAGGCTACCATCAGTAACACACTACGCCGCCAGGGACTCAAATCCTGCAGTGCCAGACGTGTCCCCCTGCTGAAGCCAGGACACGTCCAGGCCCGTCTGCGGTTTGCTAGAGAGCATTTGGATGATCCAGAAGAGGATTGGGAGAACATCATATGGTCAGATGAAACCAAAATAGAACTTTTTGGTAGAAACTCAACTTGTCGTGTTTGGAGGGGAAAGAATGCTGAGTTGGATCCAAAGAACACCATACCTACTGTAAAGCATGGGGGTGGAAACATCATGCTTTGGGGCTGTTTTTCTGCAAGGGGACCAGGACGACTGATCCGTGTAAAGGAAAGAATGAATGGGGCCATGTATCGTAAGATTTTGAGTGAAAACCTCCTTCCATCAGCAAGGGCATTGAAAATGAGACGTGGCTGGGTCTTTCAGCATGACAATGATCCCAAACACACCGCCCGGGCAACGAAGGAGTGGCTTCGTAAGAAGCATTTCAAGGTCCTGGAGTGGCCTAGCCAGTCTCCAGATCTCAACCCCATAGAAAATCTCTGGAGGGAGTTGAAAGTCCGTGTTGCCCAGCGTCAGCCCCAAAACATCACTGCTCTAGAGGAGATCTGCATGGAGGAATGGGCCAAAATACCGGCAACAGTGTGTGAAAACCTTGTGAAGACTTACAGAAAACGTTTGACCTCTGTCATTGCCAACAAAGGCTATATAACAAAGTATTGAGATTAACGTTTGTTATTGACCAAATACTTATTTTCCACCATAATTTGCAAATAAATTCTTTAAAAATCAGACAATGTGATTTTCTGGATTTATTTTCCTCATTTTGTCTCTCATAGTTGAGGTATACCTATGATGAAAATTACAGGCCTCTCTGATCTTTTTAAGTGGGAGAACTTACACAATTGGTGGCTGGCTAAATACTTTTTTGCCCCACTGTACTTATGTTTAAGCTGCATTATTTGGTCTTAGTTGGCTCATTTTATATGAACATGTCATCTGGTTCTGTCAGTCGAGTTTATTGTGCTTGTTCTGCCTTCTGTCTCCGACTCTCAGCACTCACTGTGAATACGTCGAGGAGTTTCTCCTCCAGGCTTTGCCCCAGTTCTCCTCTCTTTCTGGCTACGAGGTCTCCAGTCATGGGGTGATAGTCGTCGTCATGCAGTACGGGAAGAAGAAGATAGACTACCTTGGGCGTGACAGGGCAGAAACAGACTGGACCCGAGCTTGGAGATCCAACTTTCTCCACCCTGTTTTATATTACTATGAAAAACTCCCTACAGGTGAGAATGAACGCATGAATTAGAGACAATATGGTGTTTGAGGTAAAGTCACAAATGTAAGAAGTTTTTTTTTTTTAACAGAGGAGGAAATTATGTTGCGGCCTCATGGTTGGCCTTTGCCGAGACCCAAGGCGATTCATCACATGGTTGAGGACTTCCTCACAGAGTGGGATGGTCCTCTGTCCCACATCCAGCCACTGAGACGCTTCCTGGAGCATTGTGTCCACACTGATCTCCGAGCCTTCTATGCAGGTAAAATGAACCCATCTGTTCATGACACAAATTAAATGATATATTCACATCTATCCAATACAAAAAAAAATCTTTCCTTTCTTTTTTCTCTTTATAAATTGATGTAAAACACCGACGTTTCTCAAAATATTCATATTTATATCATGTATCTTATTAACCAGGTGTAGAATATAAGATGTGACAGCCAAATTGTAAAAAAAAAATGTATGGAGAGATAAAAAGATTGAAATTGCCTGTTTAAAGAAGAAACTAGGTTTGTGTTCAGAGGGTTGATTTATGTTATTTTTTTCAAAGCTTTTGTACTCTTTAATTTAAAGTTTCTTTCTGCCACTCATAGTTTTAAGGAAAAAATAAATAAAAAAGAACTACACAAGTACACGTTATTTACCATTTGGGGAAAAAAACACATTCTCAAACTGTTAAACATATCGGATATCAACATTTAATTTAATTTGAATAGTATTTAAGGCTGAAACTCCCTGTAAACATGTGATTAATATGGTTTAAAAACATTAGCTACGTTTACATGGGCACATTTAATCGGAATAAACGCCCAATCGGAAAAAAAATACGTCATGTAAACATGTCAATCAGAATGTTTTGATCCGATGCAGCCTGATCAGAATGAAATTTACTTCTAATCAAGAGGGGTGGTTTTGTCCGATCTTCATTCGGATAGACGTGCATGTACACACCCATTCGGAAAGAAAGGGTGAAAAAAGCCCACTGCGCATGCGTACAACTTCAGCGTGACGTCTTTCCGCTTTCGCAGACCCAAGTAGAAAACATGGCGGGAAGTAAACAGAAGTGGTCTGCTGGTGCAGTCATCCTGTCATCCTGCTCTCCTCTCCTGTGGTGGAGGAGCAGTAGTAATATGTATTCAGCCTGTAGCTTGGTTAATGCGACCAGGAAAAACCCAAACATAAAGGTAATCACCTGCAGAAGGTCCATATTGGGGATAACGTGAGTCAGCTCGAGCACACGATGGGGCGGGAAAGACGTGCAGAAAGGACGGAGTTTGTTTACTTTTTTTTCTTCCCCCGGAAAGACAACTCGCTGTGCGCATGCTCAACTCATTTAATCTGACTGAGTGCTTGGTGCATGTGTACTCATGACATGATCAGATCATTTCAGTTAGTGTCCATGTAAACAGGGATTTGGGAATTCAGATCGACCAAGATTTTAATCAGATTGGGGAAATTTGGCGCATGTAAACGTAGCTACTGATTATAGTGTTAAATATTAGTAACATTGAAGCACAACGATCATATAGTTTTATGTGATGCTCTATATAGAGGACTAAAATAACTGAGTTACTCCTGCTGTGCAAGCAAATTAAAGAAAACATTTTGTTTGGTTACTATAGACGACTGGTCTATTACAGTTAATGAAACTATTACTGATAATAACTGACTTCTAAATATCTGAACGAAACCTGAACTTGGTCATTACCGTTCATGAATCTGGGTAATCTATTTTACTTCCATTATGTTGTAGCGCTGTTAAAAGTCTGATTAATATTTGTCTTTCCCTGTTTTTGTAGAATCCTGTTTCCTCACAGCCCTCACACATCGTAAGCCGCCACTATTTTGTCAGCAGGGATACTTAAATCAGCGAGGCATCGCTCACTACAGTCGGCTTGGGGAGAAAGTTTATGATGCTAGACAGATGCCAAATGAGCAGGATGTTGCAGGCACATCTGCATTTCCACACTATCCAACACCAGCTGGAGCATCCGTGTCTTCAGAAATGAAACTTGACCTTTAATTGTTATTTGAGGCTGTTAAAGTCAAAATTTCTACCTCCGTTGCCCAAAGTCTCTGACCACATGACCAAATATTAGGAAATAATACTGAACTATGGATCAGTCCCAAACTCTTTTTGTCTAGGATTGTTCAAATTGTAACAACTATTTTCATACCACTTGATCACCAAAGACTTGTTTTCCTCTCTTTGTTTTTACAAGGTCTTCGCAAGGTCCCATCACTTCACAAACGGAAAGACTGTTATGATATCCCAAACAATCCTTGTCTGTTGATTTTCCTCTTAGACCTCAGATTTACTATTTACTGACTTGGCATTTAAAACCTGCTGATTGGAAACTACTCATCACTGAAAAAGCACTTTGTTCCTTGAACCTTTTTTTTTTATCTAAAATGTATATATTTAGATGGACTATGTATTATGGTAAAGCTATAGAGATGCTTATTTTTAACATATTGTTCATTTTTACAACATAAAGCATTAAACGTATATGAAAACGCTTTATATATATTTTTTATTTATTTATTTTTTTTTTTATTGAACAATTTGAAACAATTGAGCAATATGATCATTACAAATTCAAGTAAGAATCTCAACTTCACAATTGAATTAAAACAGAATACATAAAATTGTGCAAGGCAAGGTAAATTATAAAATTTAGATCTCAAAATCACTAAACGCTTTTTATATTGTCATTCATGTTGTTTTCGTGGTGCGCATGCTCGGATGTATGTGGTCTCTGATTGGGCTTTCACAGGGCTCTTTTGATTGGCTGCTTCGGTGCCTTCATGTTATTGGTTAGTGGCATGTTAACAACGTGTAAGCTGATTGGTGTGTAGCGTACCGTAACTGTTAACGGTACAATGGGTGTCTATCTTACTGCTTTTTCTACTCTGAAATGTAAAGTGTGAAAGAGGGGACATTTTGCTGTTGTTAAGGCGGAGGTATCCACTTTTAAAATATATTAAATCATCTTTAATTGGAATATTCTATTTAGAAAGTTGTGTAATGGACACTTTACCTCACGTATGACGGATCACATGATGTCACGGTCTGACATGACGCCTCATTCTGCTCGGGGTTGTATTTCCTTTTAGGTTTGACAGCAGTTGTAAGGACGGTGGGTTATGTAAAACTCCGTATGTCGCGGTAATTATGGACGTCGTTGCTTCGGATAATGACAGATCAAGCTCCGAGGGGGAGTACATTGTGCTGCATGAACCCGAAGGGGAGACCCGGGAAACGGCTGTGGACGATAAAGCGGAAAGGATGGATGATGTAGGTTCCGCTGCTGCTGCTGCTGCTGTCGGCTTCGGTATAAGCGGAATAGGGGAGGGCAAAATGTTACTGGGTCGAGTCGGACCGAGGGATGACAAAGAACTCTGGTACCTGAATTTATTGTGGGAGCCGGGAAGAAACGAGCTTGGCCCGAGCGGAGTGGCGAGCAAGCTGGGGAAGATACAGGGGAGTCGGGCCAGGAGACATCAAAGAACCGTCCGGAACTGGGGTCCAATTGGAAAAGATATTCACGGTAAGGAACACAAAACACAATAAAGGGAGCTGAAAAGAAAATGTTTTTGTTTGTGCTTTGCCCTTTTTTGACAAACGCATAAATATATCCAACATGTTTTACATTATATAAACATAGCAGCTCTTAAATAAGATGTTGTGGATGTGTTTATTTATATACAAATGAGGCAGAAATCTTTGTTTTCGGTTATCGAATAACCTCTGTACTTAGTATTATCTACCTGAAAGCACTCCAATAAGTAAATACTAACCTTCATTCTTTATAGTCATGCAGTTATGAAATACTATCTACATCCTTGTCACTTTGACTATCTTGACAGCTGCCAGAAGACTGAGAGAAGCAGCCAACAGCAATGATATTGACACAGGTATGAACAATGTGGTACAGTAAAATAAAACGATTCATAAACAGTGAATGCAGAGAGCAATTATGCTTATATGTGTTTTATCTTTTGTTTTTATTTAGTGCGAAAGCTCCTGCAGGATGACACAGATCCCTGTGCAGCAGACGACAAGGGAAGGACAGCTCTTCATTTCTCCTCCTGCAATGGCAACGACAGCATCGGTAGGTTGGCGTTAAAAACAGCTTCTCTCAGACACTCTGGGCTTATCAGTTTCATCTCTGAGTTAGAAACCTGGTCAGCTGTAGAGTCGATCCTTCTAGCTTGGACCTTATTATATTTGCATGTCACTTTTTGCATATCACATGTCTGAACTGCAGTTTAACACATTAACAAACAAGGATGCAGAAAAAAGATTTTAAAAATAAAAAAAAAACTTTAACGGTTTTTGGAAATTGACTTCAACTATTAGTTTTATCTCACTAGGGTGCGATTGTTGGAGAAAATATGTGCAAAAATATGCAACTTATCTGTAGGAATCAAACGAAATGGGTACTTTTTACAGTTTTGTGTGTGACGTAACTGCGAATAAATTGCAACGTTTGTGTGAATTTGTTTGTTGCAACGTAGTGTCTTAATTACAACTTAATTTGTTTGCAATTCATCATAGCTTTTATTTCCAATGTTGTTGCTCTCTGAACAAGGAAGAATCCTCACAGATGTTTTCAGACATTTTAGGAACTCCCCACTGAATGTTGTTTGCAATTTGCTGCCTACAGAATCTGCAATAAAACCTTTGGGAGTAAAAGTTAGTCAGTCACACTTCCAACATTTCAACAGTTTGTTGGCTGCTCCACCAGAAAAAAAAATAAAACACTGTATTGTTTTTATGCAAATGTGGGATGCATACAGGTCCTTTGCATGATACGCTCTGAGCAAAGCAGGCTATGATCTAATCTTTCTCTGGTCTGTGTATAAACTCATTGTTCAGAGGCAACCTGAAATCATAAGAACTGTGAGGAGGGGGTCACAGTCTACAGTCTGGGATGTACTCTGTCAATCACATGGAGGGGACATCAATACTATGACTGAGTGTGTGACTGACTATTCAAACTTGTGTGTGTAAAACATGATCCCCAGAACATTCAACTAGCACTGTTACAATAACAAACCCTGGATGTACAGTAGATCTGTTACCCTGAACATCCCACATTATGAACATCTTGGTGAGATTCATATTGGTGCACCTGAAAACAAGCACATATCAAGACCCACAGCAGTTTGTTTATCACTGTGGGGTTGGAGTAGAAGACGCCATCATACACTTGCTTCAACAAATTCACTGTCATCTGGACAAAGCAGGCAGCACTATGAGGATCATATTCTTTGATTTTTCCCATGTATTTAACACAATTCATCCTGGTTTACTGTGTAATAAACTCCAGAAGACACAGGTGGATGCCTCCACAACCACCTGGATAGAGGACTACCTCACAACTCACAAGAGTTGTGTGTCTGACCAGGTGATCAGCAGCACAGGAGCACCACAGGGGACTGTACTCGCACCATTCCTTTTCACTCTGTACACTTCAGACTTTCAGTACAGGTCCTGCAGAAATACTCTGATTACTCTGCAGTTGTTGGTGGATCAGAGATGGACAAGAGACTTTGAAGAAACTTTGAAAACGAGTTACTAAATCATCTAATGTTCCGTCTGGATTAATGAAATATTCCTGATTTTAATTGAATTGAATTTAAATCAGTTGAATGAAAAATCAGCAAAAAATTCCTGTTAGAAGAGATTACAAAGAAATTAAATTTTAACAACCTTTCTTTTGTCTGATTCTTTTGTATTACAGTGCAGTTGTTGTTGAGTCATGGTGCTGACCCCAACCAGCGAGACAGTCTGGGAAACACCCCTCTACATCTGGGTAAGAGAAATCCTCACAATCCATAAGAAGCTGTGGTTTTACTGACTTTTATCAACAGACAAGAAACAATAAAAACAAATCAGTAAATAAATAACATTTATGTTAAATGTTGCTCGTATCAACTTGTGTTCCTGTAGCGGCCTGTACCAACCATGTGCCTGTTATCACCACACTGCTGAGAGGAGGTGAGAACTTTATGAAAGAACATCATTCTCGTTTTTTTCAGGAGACAAAAAAAAAAAACGGCAAAAAAGTGAAAGATTTTGTAACAAATATGTGCATGTCACTTTTATTTCAATACACAACCCTCAGTGGGCCAAAATGATTTACACACACATTTTTACACAACTAAAAACTCTTTAGATTTTTGTTGAATATTATTTATTTATTCTTATTTGAGGTTTTTATTGTTGCCCTATAGATCTTCAATTGTTCTCTTTGAATTAACCCATTAAAAAATTAAATTAAAATATGCTGCAAAATCAGGATGAGTGTTCTAATCCACATTCCTGATTGGGGACAAGTTGTCATAACCAAACTTCTAAAGCTGTAATAAAAAGGGACACACAGTTAAATTAACTACAGAGAACTGATAAAAATACTCATACATTAAGTACAAAGTGACTGTATTAAGCTGGCACACTCAACTAACTCATCTTTGTTAAAATAAACACGATACAACCCACAATCCAACATTTATTTGAAGAAATTAACTTTTTAAAATGCTATAAATAAACTTCCCCTGAGTTCTCTTTCGTACAAACAAAAGCAAAAGTTTCAACAGATACGCTGAAGATTTTGTCTGTGGAAATTGGAGGGACTGGCTGTAAATGTACGGTTTAAATATTTAGTTGAGATATTTGAAAGTCAGTTTCTGCAGCTCTGAGTTTATCCTCACTTCTCTACTAACAAACCACAAAGTGACATTTTACAGGTAAGAGAACTATTTCTGATTAAAAAAAAAAAATCGCCACAGAAACTGACGTCTAAATGTCACTGTTAAGATCTGAAATCTACATAAATCAGTATACCGGTAACTGAAACATTTACGATGCATTCAGGTTCATTTCATAAAACATAGAAATCTGTATTTACATGACTGTATCTGCTGTAAATTGTAATTTAAGCAATTCTGAATGTTTTTCGTGTAAATAGTAAATAATACTTTTGTAAAAATTTAAAAGCTTTTCGAACTAAAGAGTAAGTCTAACTGTTTGTCTTCAGGAGCACGTGTGGACGCCCTCGATCGAGCTGGCAGGACCCCGCTACATCTAGCACGCTCCAAACTTAATATTTTACAAGAGGGAGAATCTCGAAGCTTAGAAACTCTGAGAGGAGAAGTCTTACAGGTACTGAAATACATCTTGTCTTGTCGATCCAGTTTTGGACCTCTCTTATAAATGTATCACTGAATGTGTCTGCAGCCTGTATCAACACAGAATGTCTTCCACAGATTATTCAAATGCTTAGAGAATATCTGCATTTAATGGGTCAGAGTGAAGCTAAAGAACGGCTGGAGCACATTTCGACACAGCTGCAGCACACACGTACCCGAGAACAGGTAAGAACTACACACAGAGGGAACTTTAATGTTACACTGTAACTCAGCTGTAATGTGTGTGTTTATTTTGCATTTACATGTGTTGATAATTGACCCTGGATTAGTCATATCAGCAACTCTTTCATGGTTGTTTTGATCTTTTCCACAGGTGGATGAGGTGACAGATTTACTGGCTAGTTTTACATCACTCAGTCTGCAGAAACAGAATTTGGGTGACAGGTAGAAATGAACTGTTAATAGAGCAGAAGCCCTGTCCCTTATCAAGTCTCGGATTCTTCTGCTTCCTGTGAAAATCTGCCTAAAACTCAGTGTTTGGATACAGTTTTCCTCTGTTCCTTCCTACTAGGATAAGAGAATTTAATACCACACAAGTTTTAACATCAGGTTTTGTAGCTAAGACCAGTTGCTAATATTGTGATTTGGTTAAGATGCACGGACCTTAAACTTTACAACAAAGTGCTGTTAATAGATAATAGAAGAAGAGTGTCAAGAGGGAAATAAAACTGAGAAGAGGAATCTAGTGGAAAGAAGATCCAATGGAACTCTGGCTGATTTATATTGTATGTGTGAGAGAAATTGATTAAAGAATGTTTGTATTTGTGCTGACTTGTTCTTTTTTTTTTTGCCTTCAATTATTGATATATTCTGTGATTGTTGTAAAACAAATGACTTAACTGATGTATTTTTTAATCAATAGTGTCTTAATTTTGTTGCCTTGTGCGATATGTTTCTGTGTGAACTGTGTTGTAAAGAGTTTATTGTTGTTGAAAATGGATGTAAACCAATAAACCAATATATTTGGTTACGTTTATGCCATTCAGTCTTTTACAGTTTGGGATATTTATATGTGCATGTTTTACATGTTGATTTGCATTTTATTCTCTGAATATATGAGAACAGCTTTTCAGGCCTATGTGAACATAAACATTAATAAATCTTCATTTCGGGGGCGTGTCCACAGGGATGGTTCAGCGGGGCATGGGCCACCCCAAGCTGAAACCTTCAAATTCAATCAGTATGTTTTATAAAATAGATTAATTATAGATAATGATTAATTAAAGTGTACCATTGGCAATGTGCTTTGGCATTTTGATTTGATTTTGGTTTTTGGTAGCCACTTAAAGGTTGAATATGGAACAATTTCATAAAGAGCTGTATTTTAAAAGCATAATACCTCCACGGGGTGTTTAGAGGGGTGCAGATGAAAGAACAGTATTTCCTTTGAAAAGTATATTTGAGTTCAAATATAATAAAATATTGATTTTGACAGGCATGACACTGGCATTATGTTTACATCTACCAGCCAATAGTGAGCGCCATTGTGGGTTGCCAGTCCGATAAACAGTATAATCTTGTAAAAACTTTTTTTTTTTAAGATTATGGGCCATTTATATGTGCCACCTTTTTTTAAATCTGTGCCCCTACCTGCCTTTTTTCTGGACACGCCCCTGCTTTAATTTTTGTGAATATTTAAAACGGATTCAATTCCCTCACGATGATTGGCTTTGTTGCCCAAACCCCGCCCCCAAATGTTGTTGCGTGCCGATATCAAAGATGGCGGCCGGACCCGCGTAAACCGGAGATCTCATTGAGGTAGTAGCATTAAAAAGTAACAAAAAACGCTGTATTATTCTTCTTCTGTTGTCTGTAAATTGCGTATCACCTATTCATAAAATAACAAAAGCATGGAGATGTTTAAATGCATATCGTTGTTTAGTCCGTTTACACCAGTCTCGGCCTACTCGTTAAGAAAAGCCTCGGTGTTTCCTGACACAGTTCCACCGGTCAGCTGAGTGGAAAATCGGAGGGGGGTATTTAACTCGTCGAGCTGTCAGGGCTTGATTGTCAAAGTAAAAAAGGAAAGGGGGTGTGTTTGTATATGTTTACTGTAGGCGGGAAAGTGTTTAGCTGTCATCATTTGCAGGTGACAGACAAAACATTATTGAAATCACTAATAAAGATGTTTTCTCAAGGAGTGACATTTCTCCATTTTGTTAAGTCCATTCAGGTTGTTTGAAGCTTCTATCCTACTTTATGTGCCTAGACAAAGAATACTTACGACACCCGACAGTCTACCAGAAACTCCTCTGTTTTCAAATGCTCTCAATTGTTTTCAGTTAGAATTACTAGAGTTTATTCAATAACCTATGTTTTCTCCTCTTTGTAATAACAGGGTAGTAAACTACATTTAATGTTGACCTCAAAACTCCCAGACAAGTAAACGTGCTAACTAAGGAGAAATCATGGCATATGAAGAGTTAAAGGGTAAAAACAAACATTGTTAATGTTTCTTTTTATAGTTTAATGTTGTCTGACATACCACAATGAACAGTGACAGAAATAAACACTAATTTTACAAAGAAATAAACACGAACCATTTCCTGTTGCGTATTAGATATGGGGGTGGATGGAGGCCTTGTGGCTGGTCGTAGTCAGAGAGAGAAGAGGAGGTCGTACAAAGATCTTTTACGAGAAGAAGAGGAGATTGCTGCTGAGGTACGAAAGTCGTCTAAGAAACGGCCAAAGGTAAGTTATCAGTCCCTGGACACTTTGTGTTAATGTTCAATACTGTGGTATAAATCAAACTGTATCATGTCGATCCACATTAGGACGCTGAATTTTTCATGATGGGTGGAGACTTGCACAAAAAGAAGAAGAAACATAGTGATGACTACTACTACATGAGTGAGAAGATATACTGTTATGAATATGTAAGAAGAATATTATTATATATATATTTGCTTTATTTTCTTTGTTCTCTTGTTTTCATCAGACCATGATGGTTCAGGTCCTCCTCCCCACAAAAAAAAGCACAAGTCTGTAGATCGCTCGCCACCTCTGGCTTCACCTTCGTCATCCCACCCAACGGATACAGCGATGGGCCTCCTGCAGGCCATCACCTCTCCCCTGGCCACAGGTTCGGACCCCAGCCCCCATTTGCACAAGAAACCTTCCTATCCATCCTTCTCCTCTCAGTCTTCCAAAGAGCGCAAACGTGAGGGCAGCGGAGGCGGAAGCAAAGGGAACCATTCCTTCTCACTCTCCCGCCCTATGTTGTTGTCTTCATCATCTTCCTACAAAAAGCACTCCTCTTCTTCTCTTTCAAAGTCGTCACTGTTTCATGGTGGAGCTCCCAAAGAGGAGCCTCTGACTTTACGTGAGGCAGATGGGCTAAAAATGAAGCTCATCATGTCGCCTGAGAAAGAGGAACCAGAGAGCTTCCCAATAACTTCACACTCATCTAAAAGCGGTGTGAAGAAGGAGAAGGACAGGGAGAGGGTGCAGCCATTAAAGTCACCAAAGAAGAAACTGCAGCAGAGCAGAGACCCCCTGCCTGTTGTAGGGAAGGAGGTAGAGGTAGAAGGTAAAACAACAATACAAATACAAATTATTTTACATTTAACTCATTTTGTTTAGTTTTTCACCAAAATTTTATACACTGTAGTTGAAGTTTTGTGGATTTGATTCGGTTCCTCTCCTGTCTGTACAGGTCATTATGGAGGTGGCATGGGAGATGACAGCTCTTCATCTGGGGGAGAACTGGAGGCTGGGGAACTTGTTATAGATGATTCATATACACACTTGTCAAAAAAGAAGAAGAAGAGCAAGAAAAGCAAGAAGAAAAAGGACAAAGAAAAGGACAGAGACAAGGAAAAAAGTGGGAAGGACAAAAAGCACAGCAAAGGATTCTCAGGTGCGTTCATGTAGAAATAATTTAAGACTTTTAACGTAAAGTTTCCTGATGACGTTACAACAGCAGAAAAAGACGCAGGTTATTTCCTGTTTTCCCAGAAATCAATTGTTAAGAAGGATATTTGCCTGAATTTATCAAGGTCACAGCTCATATCAGATGTTGAGAATCGTTTGACTACTTACTGAACATTATTGTTCTGATTATTTAACTTCTTTTTTTTTTTAACCAGACTCATCAAGAAGCCACAGCCACTCCCATCCTACTGTCACCCATGGCACTGTAGGTCCAATGTACGCCATGAGCAAACCCGTCGCTCCTCACCACCAAGGCAGCGACGGCCAAACAGAGAAGAAGAAGAAAAAGGAAGATAAAGACAGAGAAAAAAATGACAAGGATAAAGAAAAGGCAAGAAGCTGTTCACTCGACATTGATGTGGTAGAAAAAGTTTCATCCTTCCCTTTTTTCATATATTATTTATTCATTCTGGTTTAGACCAAGAAGAAGACAACAACAGCCTATCAGGTGTTTTGTAAAGAGTACAGGGTCAATATTAATGCAGAACAACCAGGACTAGGTGGGTATCATCTGGATGTTGGATGAGACACGTAGATCTTAAAGGAATCATATAAAATGTGGGAATGTCTTTGCAGATTTTGGGGAGCTAAGCAAGAAGCTAGCAGAGGTGTGGAAGGCCATGCCAGAGAAAGATAAACTGGTATGTGTTGTGTTGTTTAGTTTTTATCAAAGTACTTGTCGTCCTTGCTGTTTGTTTTTAACGTTGGTGGTTATTTTCTTCAGGTCTGGAGGCAGAAGGCTCAGTATCTACAGCACAAACAGAACAAAGCCGAGGCCACCACAGTTAAACACAAGACCGTCAGCGATGGCAAAAGCAAAGGTATCTCCCATTTTTCTCCAGCTTTGATTCCAAACTATTTCTTCCTCATAATGTGATCGTCTGCTTGATTAAAAATAAAAAATAAATCCTCGTTTCATCTTCAAAGTTGTGGGAACAGCAGCAGGTGTGGTGTCACCAACCAGAGCTCCTGGGATCATGTCTCTGTCACCTGCTCGAGTCCCAGATGTGGATCCCATCGACGCTGCGGCTCACCTGCAGCTGCTTGGAGAGTCCTTGTCTCTGATTGGCCACCGTTTACAGGAAACAGAAGTGAGTTTATGTAATTATTAAATATTGTAAGTAAAGTGTGAATCTTCTTTCATGTGACTGGTGTTGTGTTGTTTTAGGGGATGGTGGCGGTTTCAGGGAGTTTATCGGTTCTCCTGGACTCCATCCTGTGTGCACTGGGCCCGCTGACCTGTCTCACAGCACAGATACCACAGTTAAACGGATGCCCTCGAAATGTTCTGGTATACTAGTAGATAAACTTTTAATTCACCTGCAAGATTTTTTAATAATTAAAAATACTAACCCATTCTATCGTTTTCAGTCAAACACGCTGGACAACATCGCCTACATCATGCCCGGACTGTGACTTAGGGACCATCCTAAAAGTAGAGAAGATCACGTTCAAATCAAAAACATCTGAAAAGACACAGAACTGTATTTAAACCCACTGCTTGACATCTGAATATTTCTAGTAACAACATGTTTTTAAAGTGTATTTTTAGAGAAAAGTCTCTTAATTTTATAATTGCTGTATTTTTTTAATGAAACATTTTACTGGACGTGTATCTTTTTGGCTCTTTGGCTCAGTGTGAGTGTTCGTGCACTGCAGTATGTTTTATGGATGGTTATATTGAATGAATGTGAGTATTTGGATGGTGTGATTGTGTGTTTGTGTTCAAGCTTCAATGTGCTGTCACGTCAACATCATTGTGAGGATTTATCTCACACCTGCTTAGTTTCCATTTACTGTGTATAAAGGATTTGTTTTATATTTTTTTAACATTGTATCTTCGGTTTTCATTGTGTTTAAGTTTTTATAAATTATGTTGAGAAAAAAAAAAACAACCTTTGGTAAATCTTTGAATGAGAAGCTTTTCCTAACCCCCTTCCTTATTCGGGGGGGGGAACATTAAAACATCTGGCAAAGCAATTTTTTTTACAACTTTGTATTTAAAACAGGTCGCTTATTTCCACTATTATTCAAATATTCAGATTTGCTGATTTTGACTGAATTTTTCACGTTGTTTGTTTTTGTTTTTTTTCACGTTGTTGTATTGAAAACAGTTTTATTCAAACTGCGCATGCGTACACCAGGCGGCGCTGCGCTGACGGGATAGTCTGAGTCAGTTCGCAGGAATTAGGAAGTCCTGACTCTTTATCTGGGAACTCAAACTAAACGCAGCACGAGCAGGAATGTCAACATCTGTCTCGCAGTCCGGTAAGATAAAAATTTAAAAAACTCTTAAAACGGGTAAGTGAAGCACGAGGACAGGAAGTGTCTCAGGCGCGGCTCTGCGCGGTGCGGTGCGTGTTTTCGGTTGTTTCTGTTATTTGCGATGAAAGAAAGATCAGCTGTTAAGATCGTTGCCAGTTCTTGGAAAACTGCGTGATTCTGAGGATGCAGGGTGGTGACACGCAGACGCAGCTGACTTCTACCGGAAGAAACATCACGTGAAGTTCATTTTAAAAAAGAACATGAAGATGCAGATAAAGTGGAGCGTCATGTGATTAGAGTTTGTAAACAGCATGCATCTTTCTGCTGCTCTGCAGAGCTCAAGCTGGTGGTGCTGGGCCCGAAGCAGAGCGGAACCAGATCTCCGGTTTGCACCATTTTGGGCCTGAAAGATGAGCAGCTGGATACAGATGTGGATTCCATCCAGGAGGTCACTAAACACAGAGGAGAGGCTGCTGGCCGGAAGGTAGGAAGATCTGATCACTCTTTAACAGCTGATTTGGAACTGTTTCTAATTGTTTAGCAACATTTTAAAGCAAAAATAATTCGGTTTCTTTCCATAATAATATTAATTAAAGGGTTATCAAGTCAAATCTGGATGTTTTTAGCATCACTGCTATGATCTTTAAGCAATTTTTCTGCTGAAACACCAGGATTTAGAACTTCCTGTGTGGGTGTTTTCTACAAGTGTTTCCTGTGTAACGTTCCTGCTCCGTTCATGTTCTGACTTCATGGTTATAACAAGCTAAATGAACTCCTTGGTTCTTTTTCCTGCTGGTGAACATCCTGCTTGTAATAGTTAATCCTGAGGGTTCTTCTGCTGCCCTGTAGGTCGTGGTCGTCTCCAGTCCAGCCTGGTTCAGCTCATCCTGCAGCTCAGAGGAAAGGAGAAAACTAATTTCTTCCCTGGTAGCTTTATCCAGCCCCGGACCACATGCCTTCCTGCTCTGTGTGCCCGTGAACCAGCTAGCTGAGGATGAAACCAAAGCACTTGATGCCCTGACGAAGCTGTTTGGCCCCTCTGCAGTCAGCAGAAACACCATTGTGCTCTTCACCCACACAGAGGAGCTGGGGGATGACGAGCAGTTGGAGGACCATCTCGTCACGTGGCGCAAGGACCTCATAGAGATGGTGGAGAGATGCGGGGATCGCTACCACACCCTGGAGACTCGGAGGGGGGAACCTGAGGAGAAGAACGCTGTGGAGGAGCTGCTGGAGAAGGTGGAGCAGGTGGTGAAGGAGAGCGGGACCCAACACTTCAGCTGCTCTCTCTACCAGGAGGTGGAGGAAAGGTTGAGGGCGAGACAGGTGGAGCTCGTGAGACAGAGGAGAGAGGAAGAGCGCGAATCAGAAGTCACAGAAGAAGACATGGAAGCCGTCCGGGCGGAAGCAGAGAGGAGCATCAGTGATTTTAATCCAGATGTCGAAAGTATTTTCTCTTCTTCTAGTGTCTCGCATTCCTCTCATCCTCCATCTTTTCTCTGGGGATTGTGGGAGAAGCTGAAAGCCTGGGTCTGCTGGCTGCCCTCTCTGGTGAGGAGTGAGGCCCTGCTCGGGTCCCTGGTCGGTCTGTTTGTGGGAGGTCCTTTTGGAGGGATGGTAGGTGCCACCGTCGGGTCCGTGGCTACTGAGGTGGGGAGAAGAAAAACAGAGAAGAATAAATAGGAAACAATCTAATGAATGTAACAAGTTTCACCTTTTATCCGTTTTTCACACAAACCAGGGGTCACTGTGGGCTTTTATTTTGAAACTAGAGTTGTGAAAAGGAAGTCACTGATTTCTATCAAAACAGCTTCTTTTCATTGACACAGACTTTTATTTGACATTTGCACCTTTTACTTTTAAACACAGTCTGAGTTTCTCAGATGAAAAGAACAAAAACATCCAAAATAATTATGAAATTCAGCAGTTCCTGAAAAAAACAACCGAAAAAGTAAATTAATGTGGAAAACAGACGTATAAAGGAATTACTGTATAGCAATTCTTTTAGTTAACGCAACATAACAAGTCAAACGCATTGTAGCTCATCTGTCTTTGATAGAATCCACATCTGTATCAGCTGACATGTTTTTATGCTGATCAATAAATCGATTCCGACGTCAGGATACAAATTCTAAAAGTAATTTGTCCAACTAATTTATTATCCCAAATTAATCATGTCAGTGATTTTAGGCTGAAACATTAATTTATCAGCCTTTCAAGCGACAGATTGTCGGATCTTTCAGCTCTGCTCGTTTTCCATGTCTGAAAAAGTTCCTACAAACCCGAATATGATCCGTCACAATCTAAACTAGTAATAATAAATTTATTATAATTCATTATTAGTTATTCAGACTGGTGTTTTTAAGCTTCTTCTTTGGGAAGAGAACTTCTGATTCGTGCTTTAATGGTTTGCTGCTACTGTCAAATCGTTCTGGGGTATTTTAGAAAAAGAAGGTGAAGCAGTACCAAGAAATGTCCACCAGGTGGCGACGCTGATCCTTATATTGTAGAAGTTTACAGCTTTGAAACGTGATAATATTTACTTCTTCCTGAGCAAATAAAAGCTGCTGCATGTCATCTTTAGTTTTCGTGAAATATTTGAATATGAAATGATTCAGAGAGCTTGTGATTAAAGGGTCCATAACAAAGACTGAGTGTGTATTTTGTCTGAGATGCATTCTTGTAAACAATGTCAATCATGCTGCAGAACAGAGTGAGCAGATCTAAATAGCTGTGGTGCAGAGAACAAAAGCTGAGGATCCAGGCTGCCTCCCAGACTCTCCTCCTTTCACCAGTCGCAGCTTTGACACTGATGTAATTGATACTCTGCTAAAACCGTCCGTCACAACCCATCCTTTCCATCTTCCCCGTTCGCTGTCTGTCTCTGGGATGCCACCGGCTCGGCCTCAGGAACAGCTAGGCGTTTCCGAATGTGGGTGGTCCAGTCAGGCTGGGAAGGGGAGGGGAGGGCAGGGAGAGAATTAGCTCAGCTCTCATGTTTCCCAAAAAGAGAGTGCAGAGGAGGGAGGGAGGGAGGGAGGGAGGGGGGAGACAGGAGAAAGAGAGAGTGAGAAGCAGCAACTGCAAAAGAAAGAAAAAAAAAAGCTCTGGGAATACATCTGTCTTCCAGATGTGGCCTCCTCTTGTCTGAAACAGGAAAAAAGACGGTTTTAAAAGTAAAGGAAAATTGGTGCTAAACAGTTTTTTATTGTTAGGGATTACACATCCAACGTGGACTGCAGAGCCCAGCACCAGCTTTAGAACTCAACAGTATGGAGACCCGGCCTTTTTTTTTTTTTTTTTTTTTAAGAGTGCAGTGAAACAGCACACCAGGCCCCTTGAAGTGAATGTATATGGGAGAACACCTGTCCAAATATTATTCAGTCTTAGTAGATACACATCAGGCACAAGACGGAGAGCGCAGTGATAGAGGTGGAACTGTGGAGACAAATAAAGGAAAACTTTCTGCAGGGAATTTATTTCCTTATTAGGATGTGGGAGAGAAAAGCATCTGAGATGAGAAAGTAGCTCAGATCAGGACCAGTTTCCAGAACCAGTGTCACCAGACAGCAGAACAAACGCACGAGGGGATCAACAGTGACTCGAAACTGCTGCTTCCTCTCCTTCTGAGTAAAAATGTTGCTGTGAGGGCCTTGTGGTCCATCGCTGGATTTGGAGGAAGGAAGGGGGGGTGGGTGGGGGACCACATCTTCTGGGAGACATGGACACCGCAATATTTTTTTGTTATTATCGCACCCTATGGGCTGGAAAAAGACAGTAAACCAAAGGAAAATAAACAAGATGACACACATTTTCCTGAGCTGCACTGGGCGGTTTGTCTCGCTGCCGGTTTCCACAAAAAAAGGGACATTATCACCGAAGGCCGAGCGCTATGACAGCGGGATGAGTCTGACCACCTCCTTATATCTAAAGCTATGTTTACACTGCTTTAACCGAGTTAATGAAGTTTAACAGACGGGTAAAAGCTGCAGTAAAACAACACACGATGAATCCAGCAGTGTTTATGGATCTTCCTCCAAAACTATTTCTTTTTTTATCTGATCACTGAGCAGTTGGTGTTTGCCAGCAGGGCTGATGCTGCGCTGTCCGATGACTCCTTCCTCCTCCTCCTCCTCCTCCTCCTGTCTGAACGTCCTCGCTGCATTCCGTCTTTTCTTTTTCCTTTTAGTGATGTTTTCATCTGCTCTCCCAGCGTGAACCGTGTGTGTGTTCAGCACGGATTGTGCAACAAAACTGCTCAGATTTATTTGGAAATAAATAAGTCTTTTTCTGATTTTTTGTTTTTAATTCTAAAACCAGCTTATTATTATAAAATAGGAACATAAAATGTGGCTAAATGCATCAGAATATTTGACACGTAATTTATTTACAACTTATGTTTCAAATGTGCATTTAAAAAGAATTAAACTTGAATTTTATATTTTTTATTTTTTTATTATTAACATTTATTTTGATTTATTTGTGCAGTTTTGTTTTTATTTTATTTTTTAGCAGTTTTACATATTTGCTTCCACTTTTAACACCTCAGTTCTTTAGGTATATATATATATATATATTTATACACATGTGCACACATTTATTTTTTCAAAAATTCTTAAAAAAAAAATGAACAAAAATGTTTTTCTTGACGTTACACACCAAAAGGACGTTTTTTTTTTGTTTAAAAAAAGAAATGAGAACTTATCTGCAGCTTCAGACCAGATAAATCAAATTTGAATAACAGATAGAAACACAGTTACATACTGTAGAAAAGTTACCGACTCACACACAGCTGCTGAGGTTAAAGGCGTCAACGACACACTCGGATTCTGCTGCTTGTGTAACTACAGCTGAGGTGTTTCTGGGGGAAACGAGGTTTTATTCATGTGGAGTCGATGATGATGGGCTGTTTGTTCCAACGCGTGTGCTATTTATCTTCTCTTGATCACCTTGAACACACGTTCTGTCAGCTGAGCTCCACTAAAACATTTTGTCCAAATGATTCTAAACAGGCAGCGAGGAGAGGAGAAGGTCACGAACTGCACACACAGCGTACATCAGGATGCTTCAAAGCAAGTGCACGGTGCACGTGGAGGGATGTGGATGCGTGACAGTTACATTAGAAAGGGAAGACGCTGCACCATCATGGAGTTAAAGCACTCTGCATTTAAGAGGCCCTGTTTCAATTTGAGTTGTGGTGAGATAACGCAGCATGAAAGAGGAAAGCTGGAGCTGAGTTAGTGTGACAGCTCCGGAGAGTTAGCAGCCTCGCGCTGCACCTCCTGCAACAGATGGGCTTTGAGGTCTCTGGGAGGGGGGGTTCAGTCACAGCAGAAGACAACTCACTCCTTGTGGGGCTGCGGTGCGGGAGCTGGACGGCCCCTCAGCTCGCTATAATTGATGAATAGTATGGTCCACATTAAGTGACATGCGCTGTTGGCTGTAAGTGATGAGTCAGGGGGAGCTGTTTGAAGCTGAGGGTCTGAAAACTGTGTTTGAAGCATCAGCAGAGAGACCCTGCGTGTCTGTAAGGGACACCAGCCTGCGGTTTGGTCTCCGTCTCGGCACAAACAAACACTCACACATGCACCCACGCTACCCTGCAGTAGTATCACAGAGTGTGTAGCTGTATTATTCCTGCTGCAACACCGATTTAATTCAAGGCAGATCTGACCCGAGTCCCGCTCCTCTTCTCCTGCTCTGTCGGATCAAGTCCTAATCCTCCTCTCACCACATGAATGGGAGACACAAACTCACTGCTGCCACATGCATCAAATGTCACTCAGGTCCATATGCTGTCATGCAGCTCGTGATGAGAATCGGCGTGTCGTATGAAATCTGAAGGAGCTTATAATGGAGGCCCAGGAGGACCGGAGGCGGAGACAGACACTCAGGAAGATTGGAGCCACATCTTGCACAGATACAGCGAGCTTGTGTGCCGTCAACCTGGAACTGATCTTCTGCTACCCGCTTGTTTTCACAGATCCACAGCGTCGACACATCCTCTGCCAGGAAAGCTGGCGGAGTTGACCCGCGACACCACTTCTGAGTCGTGGTGCACAAAACAGTCTCTAAATAGGGGCGTCTTAAGAGACTCTTTACAGTAAGCTCTGACTAAGAAACCCAAAACAACACTGGGAAGCATCCAAACTCGGTCCCAGCAACACGAGCTCCCACTCTCAGCCAAGCACATAATAACTCCTGCTCAAGGGCCTGTTATTGTTGTATCTTTTCAAACGACGCCAAACCCAAAACACACTCCACTCACACACAACCTTGAAGCAGAACGCGTTGGGGGTTTTGTGTCACGGTCCGGCTCCCACGCCGTGGAAACTCAGAGGGGCTTTGGGTGCCACCGAGGCCCCTGATCTCTGAGCGACGCCCCAGAGGGAAACATCCCCTTCAATCTCCATCTGAAATGAGAGACAAGCTGTCAGTGCTGCAGGAACGGGCCTCTGATTACTTCTGTGGTTCCTTTGAAAACGTGCATCCTACAGAAAGTGATGATGACACACAGAATGAAAGTGAAAACAGGATGAAGTGCAGCTGCGGTGCCTCTACGTCACCCCCAGAGAGGGCAGAGGAATCCATCCCAAAATGATAAGGAAGTACTTTCATTCTTAACTTTACAAAATAAAAGACACCAAGAAGTAAACCACTCACGGTACTGAGCAGCGTTTTGGAACAAGCTTGCCGTCATTGATCAAAGAACACGTTGAATCTCTCCACAACATGCTCTAATGTTACTGTGTATGTGCACGGTTTGTGCTCAGGCCTGGGTCGCAGTGCGCTGTGTGTGTGTGTGTGTGTGGGTTTGTATTTCTGACCTCCTGGGGACCAGTTTCCTGACTTTTACTATCTTTCTGGGGTCCGAGGGTTCTTGTGGGGACCGAAGCCTGGTCCCCATGAGGGGGACTCCCCTTTTTAGGGTTAGGGGTTAGGTTTATAGGTATGGTGTGAATAGAGTTTTAGTTAGTCTTAGGGTTAGTTATAGATCAGTAATGGTTAAGGTTAGGAAAAGGGTTTGGGTTAGGTATAAATCTAGTTACTAAAATCAATGGAAGTCAATGGACGGTCCCCATAAGGATACCAAAACACACTTGTGTGTGTGTGTGTGTGTGTGTGTGTGTGTGTGTGTGTGTGTGTGTGTGTGTGTGTGTGTGTGTGTGGGTTTGTATTTCTGACCTCCTGGGGACCAGTTTCCTGACTTTTACTATCTTTCTGGGGTCCGAGGGTTCTTGTGGGGACCGAAGCCTGGTCCCCATGAGGGGGACTCCCCTTTTTAGGGTTAGGGGTTAGGTTTATAGGTATGGTGTGAATAGAGTTTTAGTTAGTCTTAGGGTTAGTTATAGATCAGTAATGGTTAAGGTTAGGAAAAGGGTTTGGGTTAGGTATAAATCTAGTTACTAAAATCAATGGAAGTCAATGGACGGTCCCCATAAGGATACCAAAACACACTTGTGTGTGTGTGTGTGTGTGTGTGTGTGTGTGTGTGTGTGGGTTTGTATTTCTGACCTCCTGGGGACCAGTTTCCTGACTTTTACTATCTTTCTGGGGTCCGAGGGTTCTTGTGGGGACCGAAGCCTGGTCCCCATGAGGGGGACTCCCCTTTTTAGGGTTAGGGGTTAGGTTTATAGGTATGGTGTGAATAGAGTTTTAGTTAGTCTTAGGGTTAGTTATAGATCAGTAATGGTTAAGGTTAGGAAAAGGGTTTGGGTTAGGTATAAATCTAGTTACTAAAATCAATGGAAGTCAATGGACGGTCCCCATAAGGATACCAAAACACACTTGTGTGTGTGTGAGACAAATCTCCAGAGAAACAGACAGATTGTGGTGGCTTTGATGTGCGCTCAGTCCTCAGAATAGATACTAGAAGAGTATCACAGCACAAATGTCTTTCTGCAAACCACTACAGTGGAGGAGTGTGTGGGAATGTGAGAGCGTGTCGGGGGACATTACTGGTAAATGGTTTGCACACATTCATTCATGTGCTCGGACTATCGAGACGTCAATCACCAGGAGTGATGAAGCAGGAAGAATTTTTTTTTTTTTCCTCTTTCAAATAACCTCAAGCAGGGGAGACAACTGACACGCCTTTAAAGGGAAACAAAACAGCATCCACCACATCTAAAAACCTGCTTGTGTTCTCTTCTCCTCTGGGAGGAACTTGTGTGATCAGAACTCTGCCATCAATGTGCTCTCCACATGTCCGAGTCCGTGCTTTAGTTGAGTTTTTTTTTTATTTCTAGAGGAATTTTTGGCTGTGTGTCCTGTACATTAGAGAGATCCTGTCTTCGGGGTGAGTGCTGACAGCCTGTCACTTAGTGCTGGAATGATGACTTGCTCTATCAAAAGCGCACACAGCTGCATTAGAAAAATAGGCATAAATCATTGATTCCTAACCCGTGTTGTCTGACTCACCCTTACACCCCTCTGCATCACCACCTGTCATATTACAAACATCTTCATTTAGATATATGTCAGTTCTTACTAATACATATATCTGTGTATTACTATTATTTTACTCATGATCTAACATTTTAACTGTTTAAAACATTCATCTAAGACTTTCAGCTGATGGCCGTGTACTCGTGATGCACAGACGTCTGCTGGGATCTAAACGTTCCCCGAACAGAAAACAAACTAAGTGATCGTCAGATGAAGGTTGATGAGTCGTGTTTGACCTGTAAAGTTTAAAGTTAATAAATCAAAGCAGGTTTCAGAACTTCTGAAGGAACGTCAGATCCATTAACAAACAGCTGATTCTACAGAGTCTCGACTATCTGTTGGTGTTTGATGCAGGTTTATAACATCATCTGTTCTTATGGGGATAAAAACATCTGAAGGTTTCCAATGTTTTTCTTTTCTTGATTATAGTCCTTGGTCCAGATCATTTCTTGGTCCAGATCAGTTCTTGATCCAGATCAGTCCTTGATCCAGATCAGTCCTTGGTCCAGATCATTTCTTGGTCCAGATCAGTCCTTGGTCCAGATCAGTCCTTGGTCCAGATCATTTCTTGGTCCAGATCAGTTCTTGATCCAGATCAGTCCTTGGTCCAGATCAGTTCTTGATCCAGATCAGTCCTTGGTCCAGATCAGTTCTTGATCCAGATCAGTCCTTGGTCCAGATCAGTTCTTGATCCAGATCAGTCCTTGATCCAGATCAGTCCTTGATCCAGATCAGTCCTTGGTCCAGATTAGTACTTGATCCAGATCAGTTCTTGGTCCAGATCAGTCCTTGGTCCAGATCAGTCCTTGGTCCAGATCAGTCCTTGATCCAGATCATTTCTTGGTCCAGATCAGTCCTTGGTCCAGCTCAGTTCTTGATCCAGATCAGTCCTTGATCCAGATCAGTCCTTGGTTCAGATTAGTACTTGATCCAAATCAGTTCTTGGTCCAGATCAGTCCTTGGTCCAGATCAGTCCTTGATCCAGATCATTTCTTGGTCCAGATCAGTTCTTGATCCAGATCAGTTCTTGATCCAGATCAGTCCTTGATCCAGATCAGTCCTTGGTCCAGATCAGTCCTTGGTCCAGATCAGTTCTTGATCCAGATCAGTCCTTGATCCAGATCAGTCCTTGGTCCAGATCAGTTCTTGATCCAGATCAGTCCTTGATCCAGATCAGTCCTTGGTCCAGATCAGTTCTTGATCCAGATCAGTCCTTGATCCAGATCAGTCCTAGGTCCAGATCAGTCCTTGGTCCAGATCAGTCCTTGGTCTAGATCAGTTCTTGGTATCATGTAGAACCTGTTGGGAACTCACCCTGTGTGTTTTTTACCATTTATAGTGTAGTTACATGCAGATGTGTTAAAACCAGCCCTATATCATGATGATGAGGATTTTCAAGGCAAAGCATAACATGGTTTCAAATGTAATTAAGGAATTATTTAAAGAGTTAGAAATCACGTATCACTTAACAGAACATAAAAAAGCTTCAAAGACAACATGTGCATTACAGTCTCAGGGGTTAAATTGTGGAATGGTCTGCCTGACGACCTAAAAGAAAGTAAAACTATATACCAGTTTAAAATAATGGCCAATAATTTGTGTATGGTTTGTAGGTAAATTACTAACTGTATTATTTTCTTTGTTGTTTGTTTTTGTTGGGTTTCTTTTTTGTCTTTTTTTTGTGTGTGTTTCTGTTGAAAATGCCTCATGTCGTCGGTCTTTTGAGTTATTTTGGTGATGAGATACTGATTTAAGTGTTTTGGTTTGGGGTAGGTGCTCATAAGGTGAATAGCTTCATGTAAATATGTTGGTGATGGTGGAAATGCTTGAAACAAAGCAATAAATAAATAAACAAATAAATGAAGAATCCTGGAACATTCCTGGATCCAGACGGTGATCCGGATCACCTCCAAAATCTACCCACTTCTTCTTTGGACCATTTCTGACCTTTCTTAAAAAATTCATCAAAATCCATCCAAAACTTTTGGAATTATTTTACTAACAAACAGACAAACTAACACTCACATTAACCTCCTGGCTGAGGTCATAATAAAAATACACAAACAGAACACAGGTACTATTCAGTGGTGATAAATCAGAGATTATTTTAAAGATAACAAATATCACATTGACTTGTTATGAAAAGAGTCTGTATTAATCACTTTAACACACTTCATTTAACTTTAAACATAATTAAATGTAACTTTCATGACATAAGCAGAGCCGTGTGCTTCCTCATGTTCACACACCAGAAACTTCTACGATGCAGCTGCAAGATTACATCACAAAAACTTGATGTAACACATTTAAACGTACATGAACATAAAATTAAATGTCCATTTATAACAATATCATTTGTACATTACAAACCAAGAAACACGGATGAACTGGGTTCAAAATCTGCGTCTGTGGTTTTATTGTCAAGGAAAAAAAAAATCTTAATTTATCATTTATTTAATTTAATATTTTTGCTGAGATTTTCTTTTTAGGATTTTGTTTTCTTTTAGGTTGTTTTGTGTTCGGAGTTAGTTAAAATTGGGTTTTCCTTATATTTTAAACCCTCTTCATGTAAAAGTACAAAAAATACACAGATTTTGTTTTTATGTCTTTAAATGTTTCTGTTGTCCAACTCAAAAGTGTTTTTAACCTTATATATCACATTTTTTAAAAAAAATTCAACATATTAATGATCTAGATGCTACTAAAGTTAAAATTTGAAAAAGGAAATGTTTTTTTTTACATCTTTACAAAATAAAATGACATGACAGTTGATTTGGATTTACTTAAATAAAGCAGATTGACCACAGATCAATCACAGTAAATTTTATTAAGAACTGCTCAAACTTGAATAAGACTCACAGTTTTTCATTAAAACAAATCATCTAAAAATGTTTTTTCAATCTAAATTCCAAGATGACTTCATGTTTTAGCACAACGCCAAACTCTGGTCACAGCCAACATCTGAATACACCATCACTCACTGAAATATGGCAGCCTTAAACGCAGCCTGTTGTTTGAAAAATGAACTCACACATCCCTGTCTAATAATTAACGGATGCTACGACTCCATTTGGGTCACAGCGCAGTAATTATCTGAGGACGTTGTCATATTTATTTAACTAGGAAACTAAGACTGCTGAAGTTCAGCCAGGTCGTATGTTAGATCGTGTCAGACTGAAAGCGTGACGCATTGAGCTGATTCTGTTGAAGCAGGGTGGTCCTCCTTCTGTCTCCGGACGTGCCGTGTGTGTAGTTTCTTTGCAGGACTGTCACAACACCATGACCTGCAGAATATTTCGACCATAATGCTGCTCAGACGTCCTACATGTCAGCACGTGCACGTGACACAGCCGCTGTCCTGTCTGCGAGGATGAAGCCAACAAGGCCGCCATTGACACTGACCCCATCCCTCCACCAACCCCCCTGGTCCTCATCAGCCTCCCACGTTGCCTACGTTGGCAGTTCAGGTGCAGGACTCTGCTGTTTCCAATTAGCGGGGTATAAATTAGCATCACTCTCCCTTGTCCTCTATCCAAACATCTCTGTCTCTTCATCCTCGTCGACCCTACGCACTTCACTCTGCCTCTGACCTCCCGCCCGTGTCACACCTAACTCATAAATTCACCTCCTTTATGACTGCTGTCGACAGCCTCTGCACCTCGCTAACTCACGCTCTGTGCTGTTGACGTTAAGCACGTTTGGTGTAAAAGAGCGCTCCATTTTCCAGCTTCATATATCAAACTGGAAAGGAAATATAACTTCTGGTTTTACTGTACAGTCTGGTTAGCTGTGATATTTCACAGAGGACGAGGACACGTGCACTCCACACTGATAAGGTTACACGGAGATTCATTTAGCTGTGGGTGGGAGGGTGTAGCCGTCCTCCAACACGTTTTTCACAGTGTGTTTGTGAGCTTTTTGTCTTTTACAGGTCAGTCTGTTAAAAGCGAATGTTATTTTTCCAGGGCAGAAGGATCAGCTGCGAGCAGGACCTGAGGTCACGCTGGCAGAGGAGGTTAACATCTGTTCAAATAAATCCTCTGCAGAGCAGTCAGTAGTAAAAACACACGCACACAAGCAGCGTGCACAACATGTTCTGAGGTGGGATGAAACCGATTTATTCACTCGCTAATTTTATAAAAATAAACAGAATTTTTTTCTCAGTGAGAAATTAAACATTAAATGCCAAATGACTTCAAGGGACTTTATAAACTTCAGTATTTCTACTTTAACCCTGTGCTGGTTTTACGATACAATTAAATATTACAATACTGATACTTGGATCTGAGTATTTGCCAACACAGAGTACTAATGCTGATACTTCTACCACACACAAAATGCAATGAATTGGAAGACAAATTTTATTTTCTTCTCTGCTTGTTACAACAAATGAAGGTGAATTAGATAAAAACGTAAAGTACTAATAAAAATGACCACAAAACTAAAATTTTACATTTTAAGTATCAGGTTAACTAACCGATACGAGTACATTAGACGGTATCGGCCCTGATACTTGATATCAGTATCGTTATCGGTGCATCCCTAATAGATATATTAAAATAAAATAAAACAGCCATTTAAAGAGGCCATTTCATACACATTTCATGACTTTGTGGTTATTTCTTAAGTATTAACCTGTAATATGAAACATTTTATATCTAAAAAACATCAGGAAACACTGATTAACAGACCTTTAAATCTGTCTGCATTAAAATTCGGGAGGTTCCGGCTCCTCCCGTCAGGCTTCAGCAGCAGCTCGTTCATATTCATTGTTTGAATTTGCTAGACTCTGATTGGCTAACAAACTAGCCTATGAGAGCAAGGTATACTGTTTCCTGCCTCGCTGCGCATGACAACATCAGACGTCGTGTCTTCCTGTTTGCTATGTCTTATGCTAACAGCTTTTAGCTAGCAGCATGCTAGGCATGGTTTCAACTGCGGGAGCTGCAGAATACTAACGAACAAAGGAGTTGTCATGAAACAGATACAGGCCGTTCGGACTCGGGAGAACTCGGGTTTTATCACCACCTGCGTAGTTTGAAAGATAAAAACTGAAAGAGAAGTTGTTGACCTGTTTTCACACCCACTATGAAGGTAAGAACACCTGTGGAGCTAAAATATTCAACAGAAACCTCAGAAAAACTTTTTTTAATGGAAGGGCCTCTTTAATAAAAGTTTAATTACATATTCAAAGATGTTTGCTCTATGATGTTGGGTAAAGATAATAAGAATAATAAATATGATACTTCCCAACTATAGAGCATAAATGTTCCATTAGCGTGCAGGAGACATGAAACATGAGGAACGTACTAATCCTGTTAAATAGGAAGAGCACTGAGAAATAGGTGTCACAAGTATTATCAATGTTTATAGGGTTAAACTAGAGCTTAATTTGTAAATCAAAAGTTACCAGAACGCAAATAGCGCTATGAGACCAGAATTCACTGAGGCCAAACTGATACCGGAACGCACAGACATACACAACCGTCGGACAAGAACAAGCGATGTGCGCCGGCGCACAGCGGGTGTAAATTGTCAAGCAGGGCTAGAGAACGTAATGATAAACCCAGAAGAAGTAAGTTATACTGCCTTTTTGGCATTTTGATGCCACTGTTATTTATCCCAACTGGCACCGTTAACGGATCCTAGCAAACAGTTACCGGAACACACCCTTTCAAAATAAGACAGTTCCCGGATCTTGTTCCGGCTCAAATTAAGCCCTGGGTTAAACTAAATGACCTAAATATCCGTTCTGGTTTTGCCTCTGTCACAACTCAACATCTTCTGTAGTTCCAGTTTCCCTCTTGCTGGAATTTTGAAAAAGTTCTATAAGGATTCATGAGACAATTTTTCTCTGAAAGTCTCAGAGTCGTCGCAGGCGTCTGGAAACCTTCTCAACCTAGTTTCCATGAGTCAGAATGAGTGAGAGATGCGATGGGGGGGGGGGAGGTGGGGGGGGACTGGCTGCAGCCTGCAACAAAGCTGTTACTGTTTCAAAACAAAAACGAGAATCTGACACAAATTCAGATGTAATGTTACGAAAACCACAATAAGAACATTTGCACGACATTCATACAAATGTTCCACCAGTACTCATTCGGTGATCCTCCAACATAAAAATACAAGTATTTTAAGGAGTTTAATGTCACCAGCTGGAGAGATACAGGCTTTTATTGGCATTTTTCTTTCTTTTTTTTTTTTAACCGTGTACTGTCTGGCAATAAAACAGTTGGGATTGATGTCCGGATGCCTAGAAATGCCTGACAGATTTATTCTCACAAGCTGAGCATGCAGCAATCACTGCAACGTTCAGCTTGTTACTTTTATACTCCCGGAACTTTCTGAATCAGCGGACGTGGAAAAGGAGACAAGAAATGATGGAAAAAGAAGAAAGAAGAGGAAAAAAAAAAAGATAACAATAGGTAGGAGAGAAAGAAATCTTATTTCTAATATCAGTAAGACTTTTTCAGCTTAAATTAAATAGAGATTATCTGACAGTATTTAAAATACTTAGAATAACAGTTACTTAGTAAAGTGATGCTTTTAATATAATGCAGTAGTCCAGTTGCTTGGATATGAGTTGGATGATTCACAGCCATTAATTAGACATGTTTTATATGCTTTGTGTTATAAATAAATATAATATATGAAGTTATTTTTGTTTATGATCTTTAACTTTTAGAAAGCTTTTTCTCAAAGTGGTTTTCCAGACTGGAAACGCAGAAAATTTAACAAGCAAATAAGTCTAAAACTAGTTTATTTTTCAGTGTTCCTGAGTTTGGCACCTGCCATGATTGTTTTTATTCTCCTCTTTTTATAAATCCAGGCTGACATCAGAGGAAAATACAGGGAGGGAAGGAAATTTACTGAGCGAGTTCTCGGCTGCGCAGCGTTCGCGGGGATCAAATACCCCCGAGATGGGCCGTGTGTTTGTGTGTCTGTGTGGGGGTCATATTTCTCTCCACCTTCGCTACCTACTCTGAAGTTGTTACCACATCCTTTTACACAGCTGGGACCTCAACGTGCCCTCTGAGTTTCGTCTTTATGAGCTCCAGTTTATCCCTCGAGCTGCAGAGAAAACAAGACTTGAGCAGGTTTTTTTTTATGAGACTCTGAGGGGAAACAACAAGAGAGAGAGAAAACAAAACAAAACAGGAGAGTTAAATGAATTCTAGCAAGTCAGTTTAAGGTCTCTGGTCTGTGAAAAATGGCAGGAGACGAGTGGTTTAATTGTTGGCTGTAGGATTAGACAGAATGTTGCTCAAGTGACTGCAGCCTCTGACCTTCAGCTGTCTGGAAGATGCTGGAAGAAAAATAGTTGGAAAGAGGTGAGGCAGATGAAGAATAACAAGCAGGAACAAGGGGGGTGTGAACTTTCCTCCACCAACACGGTTTAACTGATGTGGGTTCTGTAATCCACAGGAGTCCCCAAGATAAACACTGCTGTCCGCTCAACATCTTTCACCTCCTCTTCTGACCTCGGTTCATCCCTTGTCTCTCAGTTGAAAATGTTCTCTGCTTCTCTTTTTCTTGGTTTGCTTTTCGCTCTCACCATCCAGATGTTTGGCCCGGCAGCAGCAGAGAGGAGACCCAGGGGCCGAGCGGTGAGGGGATCTCCAGCCTGGGTTGGAATGCTGACCCTCCATCCATCTCCATCAGCGGAGACGCATTTGTTTGACTTGAGAAGTGATTGTGTTTTCTCTTGCTCACACCTGCAGCTTCCTCTCTGAAGCACGCCCTCCCTCCTCTTCCTCCTCTGGACTCTCGCTGATCAATTGCTCGAACTTGGAAAAACACTCACCCAGCTGCTACTGCTTCTCCTCGAGTTTGATCGTTCCCGCCGTCGCTCCCGCAGGGCCGACCAGCAGAGGAGGAGCTGCACTTTCAGCTCAGCAGGACGCTCGCTCATAGAAATGAAGCAGACATTTTCAGTCCGCTAACAGGTCCGACTGCTGCGAGAAGCCCGGGGGGAGTTGCAGCGCTATCAGAGGACGCTCACGTTGGATCTCTATAGAATAATAAACATTGTCTGTTCAGCCAGAGCTGAAGACTTTTATCAAACTGCTGTTTTTAAGCAGATGAAACGCGTCTCTTGTTTTTTGATTTATCACGTTGCAAACCTGCCTTCATTAATCACCAGCACTCAACGACTTGTAGCGTCTAATTCTGCAGCGCCGCCCAAACTTATCACCCTTTATTTCAACATGGTCGGCTGCCTCGGAGCTGAAACCCTCTCAAGCTGTTCCAGACTTCTGACAACAGCCACGTTTATTTATTGACTTCATTTTGCTCACGGGGCCCGTCTTTACAGCTCCCCTGAGTGATACACAGTTAATGTAGAGCTGTTCATTGCTCGTGAGTGTTTTTCACTCCTCCTCCTCTGCAGCTACCTCCTCGCCTTCATTTTTAAGCTGTTCTTAAGTGTTTAAACACTGGGGTAATGACGTGCTGTTGTGGAAGTGAAAAACCATGTGGGATTTAAAAAAAAAAAGGAAAAAGAAAAACATCCATGTGGGCTTTTTCTTCCCGAAAAGAGAGGCGAGCCACGAAGGATGGGATGAGAGAGGAAGGCCGTGTTAATCAAAATGAATGAGCGCCTCTCAGGTCCCGCCGCAAAACTCACTGCCCTCATTGTGCATTTGGTAAAAAGACTCATCCTGACACTCTGAAACAAACACACAGGCAACAATAAACCTCAAGTTTGGTTCTATTTCCACCATCATCTAAACACCAAGCTCAGAATATTCAATTACTACATTTTAAAATCCTCTTAGTGTTTACAAAAGTGGATATTGTTACTGTAATATTTGTGCCGAGCTTTGATTGTTTGGTGGTTTGCTGCAATTTACATTCAAACATTTACTCTGACGTTGAGTTAAAAAAAAACTTTCTGCGTCTTACAGTTTCCTTCTGTTTCTTTGCCACATGTTGACTAACTTTTACATAACTTTAAATAACTTATACTTAATCAACGAGTTACTCTGGAAATGTTTCCTGAGCCCTTTGAGCAAATAATATTAGTTTTCTGGATGAGGCTTTGGTGTTAAATGAAATAAATAACTTCACCCAAAAGTGGTGTTCTGGTGATTTATGCTGCCCTGATGAAAAATGCCTCCATAGTACGAATTAACAACTTATTTCATAATGAGATGTTATTAGAAGTTTATACAGTATTCTTGTTTATGGTGAGTGTGTTCTGTTAATTATATAAAAATATTATTAGGATCCTTCCCTGATATTTTCAAAATAAAAGCCCTCTGGGTCCTTATCGGCCATTGTTGGGTCCTTCTCATCTGGGTGTGTCCAAACATTTGCCTGTCGCTCTGACAATGTAAAGAAAGTAAAAATAACATCATATTTAGTGTTTCTGTCCTGGGAGAATTTATTTGATAGGTAAAATGTATTTATGGCAAAATATACAAAAAATAAACAAAACATTTGTTTATTGAAGTCAAGACTGTAGAACGGCACATGAGTGTAGCACATCTCAACAGGAAGCATATTTCAACAGAACACCGGTTACTGCAACGGCCGTCTGAGACGCGGCTGCAGAAAAGTTATTTAGTTCTGCTTTAATGGGAATTTTCTGCTTCTTGCAATGAGCTTATAGCAAAAGTTTATAACTCGTGTACAAGAAATCCCAGAAACTAAATCAGGACACTGATACTATCATTACCTGACATGAGTCAGGATATTAAACACACAGCCTGAAACAAACCCAACGTGCTCATGATGGAAGAAAACTGAACAAAACACAATTTTGTTTAACGATTTTTAGTTCATTTCTAACAACCAGAACCTACAACAGCGATGAAACACCGTCTCTATTCTGCTTCCAGAAAAATCCTGTTCCTCGAACAGCGTTTTAACCAAAAGCAAATGGAACGACGGCGGGAAAAATTTATTTACAGGTGAAAAACTAAAAAAATCCAAAGACTTTATTTGCTCAGTTGACAAAAAAAAGGTCATTAAGACCAAATAAGAGAAAAAAATTGGGTTTAACGTGCCGTGGGTTTTGGCGTACAGCTGTTTTTACTAGAGTTTGTTGTTGTTGTTGTTGTTGTTAAAGTTTAGGGATCGGAGCTCATCTGACCAAATGAAAGGAAGGACTAACTAAACACGAGTGAATTATGAGCTGTAACATCTGATCCAAGATAGTCTGATTAGAACACGAGTGTCTTGAAGGGCTAAACACAGATCCGATTGACTTGGAAAACAGACATTATCTCCATCGTTTCATTAAAATAGCCATAATTATTGGTGGCTTTTGGCTCACATTACCCACCAGTTATTATTGCATTGCAGCCCTCCTCAGCCTTTTGAGGCTTATCGTGTTTTTGTGTTTTTTTTTTTTTTTCTTCCCCTCTTCAGCTGACTGAATTTAGGCCTCTCCTCTCTCTACTGTTACTCCTACTGCGTTTCACAGAGCGCCTTCAGCCCAGCAGCTTTTTCAAATTTGGGGCTTGCAACACTCAGCCAAAAGCCGCAAATTACCCCCCTCTAGCAGCAGCGAATTAGGAACAATTTTGTGTTAGCTATATAAAAAAAGGAGAGTGAGAGGGAGAGAGAGAGAGAGGGAGAGAACTGTGGGGAAAATATAGCTTACACCAGGGACCACCAACAGAGGCAACATGGGCTCGCAGGCCGACAGTTTGGGTGGCAGGGCGGTGCTAAAAAGCATTGAGTGATCTTCAGAGCAATCAATCCTATCATATCACATCTACATAGAGCGGCATAACATCCATTACCAGACACAAAGGCCTGAATTAGTGGATTTATGTTGCTGTAACAGGATGTTTGCAGGCCTGTGAATTACTTTTACAGTCCTGCGAGCACACAGACCTGCAGCTACGACTCTGACTCCCTCTCAGCACCTCACAGGGTTATTCACTTTGGGGAGAAACGACTCGTATGAGGTGACAACTCACCGCCTGGAATTTTCATCCTCTCTTTTCGAAGAGGGTGGGATTTTTTTTGATCCCCCCACCACGCAACAACGCGGTTGGTCTTTAACTCCAAGCATTAATATAAAAAGGGGTCATTTACTTGTTTCTTGCAAAGCGTGAGGTTTGGCATGCCCACTTAATCTGCTTCCCTTGAGCCAATCCATGTTTTTCCCATTCTGGCGCCCTTTTTCTACTCGCTTTTCAAATCCATTTCCAAGTTGTAATATGCCACTGCAGACGTTATTGTGGGTAGGAATAGAGAAGAGGAGGTAAAAAGAGAAAGTGTAGACAGAGATGGAGAGGCGCAAGCTGTGAGGGAGCCTTCCAGCTATTAGCTGACTGGTTTTAGGCGGACCCTTCTCTTGAGGGGGATGCAAACCTCTTTGTTTTCAGTGGAGATCAGACGGAGCAGTCGGGCCACGGCCAAGTTGGGTTTATACTCTCATTAGTCCTTCTATTGATGGCCAAGCGTGTTCAGATTTAAGCTGACCCCTCTCTGACACGTATTGGCCCAAAAGTTAATTAAGCTTCCTGCTCCACTTCTTCATAAAATGACACAGAATGTTAAGTCTTTGTTTGCACGGCTAATGGCTCTCATTTAGTGCAATGAGCGGTTCCGAGGCTGCCGTGGGTGACATCACACACCCACCATGTTAAAACCAGAGCTGTTTCTTCTTGGTGGTTGGAGAACTTCTACCTGCAGCGCATACCACACACACGCTGACATTAATTCAGGCATGTGCTGTTACATAAAAAGATCCTGGGGAGGGGATGTTGCAGTGATGCCAAACTCTCTCTCAGAAGGGAGAAGGCATGAGGGAGCCAGCTGGAGAGCAGCGCGGCACCAAGACGGCTGAAAATATCCACGGATTAATCATTTTGATTGGAAAATCTGATATCGCATAAATAATTTATAGCACAAATACAGTTACTGACACCTTTCACGGATATCGTTGTAAATGTTTTTAGAATTAAGAGAAAATAAATTCAATCTTTGTAAAAAACATTAACTAGTAAATAAAAAAAACGTTGTTTTGAACAGAATAAGAAGAAGTGATGCGATAAACGTGAAGTTGTTGTGGTTGCTGGGTCTGATCCTCTTTCAGAATGAGCTAAATCTGTTTCTCGTTCCAGCCGACTCATTAGTTTTTACGGCTGGTACACAGGTGCTAAAGTCTCAATCGTAATATTCTACTTATGTTCTCCTCAACTCTCCGTTTTCTTTCATTTGACTGAGAAAAATATGATTTAAATGTCAACGTTCTCCCTTTTGGTGCAAAACTCAGAAAACCTCCTGGTCAGTTTGTCTCTGATTTAAGATTTTAATACAGGTATTAGTTTGAAAATCCAAATCAGCTGCATCCAATAAAAATCTGAATAACTCTCCGGCTGCAATAATTATTTATCACACCAGATGTTCAAAAGAGCCAAATGTACCCAGTTAAAATCAGAATCTACGTGGAGAAAAATATTCAAAAAGTATTTTTTGAAGATAAATCTGTTCAGTTAAAAATGTGATTGGCAGCAAACTGCAACATGTTTTTACTTTCAAACAGTTTCTTGTGTCGGTTTGCTGCTTTCTGTAGGATGAATGAATTATCATCTGTCTTTATAGATTTTAAACATCAACAACTGGATGTTTGCAGACACAGAAACACGACTATCTTTAAATAAAACTAAAATTTACTTGATTCGTCACTGTTTGTAAATCTCTTCCTGTGTTAGCTTAAGTGTTGAAATGAAATGAAATGAAATGAAAAACACTTTATTTATCCCAGAAGGGAAATTCAACGTTGTAGTAGTTTTTTTTTTTTTGTCCAACAATATAAAACAATAATGAAGACAATAATATAATAATAACAATCAAGGTCTGTTCTTGTTGTGGAGGCTAATGGCTGCAGGCAGGAATGATCTTTTGTATCTTTCGGTCTTGCATCGGACCTGAAGAAGCCTCTCACTGAACACACTCTGTTGTTTGATCACTGTGTCGTGCAGAGGGTGAGAAGAGTCCTCCATCATCTTCATCAGCTTGTCCAGCATTCTTTTTTGTACAATCAGCTCCAGCGGCTCCAGAGATACTCCCAGCACAGATCCAGCTTTCCTGATCAGTTGTTACAGCTATTAGCTTCATGATGCATTAATTCACTAAAATGTTCTTCAAATACCCAAAACATAAACCACACACATCCAGCCACTGATGAGTGATAGAAGTACCAGCAGTCTAACCGCCGACATTTTTTTTTATCACATTTTGTACATGATGTCAGCCCAGAAGAAGCAAAGTGGACAAGATCACGACAAGCTGATGAGGCAGGAACGCAACGAAGGATGAGACGGAACGTGTGATCAGGAGGCGTTAAACTGAAGGGAAAACGGGGGTTTGACCACTGGGTTGGATGATTGCTGAATGTGTAACAGGTGGGTTAATGAGCTGATTGAAGACAGGTGTGACGAGCTGAGTGACTTGGGGAAACAATGAAATGTGGCACTATTAAGAAGTAAACAGAGAACTTTAAGCGCAAGAAAGTAGAATCTTTTAAAGGGGCTGCACGGTGGTGCAGGTGGTTGCACTGTCCCGGGTTTGGAACCAGACCAGGATCTTTCTGCATGAAGTTTGCATGTTCTCCTCGTGCATGCGTGGGCTCAGGGATGCTGGAAGTTAATTGGTAAATCTCCAGATTCACTGATGTGAGTTCTAGTCTGCAGAACTTCTTTAATTATTCTGAAATGCGTCTGACTTGTGTTTAATTTCACGACTCCCAAAAAAGCAGTTAAGTTGTTCTTGTTTATGAACCGTTAAATATTTGATCCCTTTTTCATTGTATTTACACAAATGTGGTTTATTATAGGGAAGTTCTTAGTCCTGTGGTGTTAATGACTGATTTGTGTTGAATCTGCGTTTAAATCTTGATTCCAGGATGCTCAAGGCTTAAAGGAGGAAAGATCTGAAACGTGTTTATTTTAACATCATTATTTTTGTTTAGAATCATCTGAATATGTAGTTAACGTTTGTTTTCCTTCTACGTTTCCTTTCTCCAATCATTGCTTGTTTAAATCTTGATTTTGTTGTTCCTCTTACCCCCAGCTGTAGATCTCTCCTCTCTACTTTCTCCCACTCCCAGTGAACGCGTGGCTGAGGTGTGAGATCATTCTCCTTCTGGGTGGCTTTCCTGCTATATGTCACTGTCATCTGTTGGCACTGAGGCTTGAGGGGGGGTCCCTCCTTTTCCAAAAAACTCCCCACACTCCGCTTCACCACCCTGAGCATAATAAATTCTTGGGCACGAGACCGGAGAGGGGCGTACCAGCGGAGCGGTGTGTTTTACTGAGCTTGGCAGGGTAACACATACACCGGAGGAGGAGGAGAGGGAGGAAGAGGGAGGGGGGGTCAACAACAGAGGGGTGGAAGATTTATAATTGAATAACTCCCTAAAAAACAGGGCAGCGAGGACTGGACCTGCCAGGAAAAGCAAACCAAACGAGCGAGGCCGCTGTGGAAATCAGCCATTAAAGCTAGAAAAGCTCAGCTGTGATATGCGTCAGGAGAAAGGTGTGAGTTTTACTAATGATAACTGAAAAACCACAACACCTTTTCTGTTGTACGGTTCAACAACGCGAATCAACAGAGCAGGTTATCTCAGGTCACAGTGATCCAACACTCTGTTGGTACTATAAAGACCAATTTTGGAGTGTTTGCACTAATAAAAAGGATTCCAGTGATAATAGACACAAGACAAGGTGTTGTTCTGGGCCAGTTCTCTAAGACACATGAAATAATGATTCCACTCATTCAGTCCCTGATTTGTTGTGTTTGGAAAGCTCTTCTAAAAAAAAAAAAAAAGACATGAGAGGAATAATTTAGACTGAAACACAGTGGTTTTGTTTTTTCTGCCCTTGTTGAACTTGCAGCGGTTGTCCCAGAATGCACCGTTCTCCAGCCAGGCGGGGCGCTCCACCAATGAGTTTATCTAGCCTGTTTGGCTTGGCCTTTGAAAGCACGGTGCTGCAGCACCGTCAGGCATGAATGGACTTCTGACTGGATCGGCTCGCTCTGTGCCAGAGGAACCACCTCCACATCAGAGAGATACGAGCTGTGGCCCCGCGTCGTTCACGTGGAACTGAGCGGAAACGCTGTTGCAATGTGGCTCGCGCCGCTGAGACGCTGTCACATAAATGTACATTCAACCCATGAATCATCTTAATGTGACGCTGATTCAAATTCTCTGTGGCGTCACACTGAGTGTGAAACTTGAGTCCTTTGTTGCCAGTTCTGAGTGGTTTTGCAGATAACATTCAATTTAATTATGAGGGTGCAGAGACCTCACAGAAGACCCAAAGGTCTGGATGGAAAAAAGAAACTTCTTATAACTTCTACTGAATAAAATCTTTAGTACTTAATGACGCACAAAGGAAAAAGACTTACACACAGGCAATATGTACCTCCTTTAGGATGGAAAACTGATGTGCAGCCACAGCTACACACACACACACACACACACACACACACACACACACACACACACACACACACACACACACACACAGTGACTAACTTGCTTATTTTATCAGGTGCACTGGCTACATCTCCCCCTGTGAAAATGACCCTGACTCCCTCCCTGGCTGCCAATCAGTCTCTACAACATCATTTATCTGCAGTAGATTTTCTTCTCCCTGCAGTAAAAAAAAAAACGCTCCTCCTGCAGGATGAAGACATTTTGGGTGGATTATTCACATTTCTGTACCTCACGGTCATCACATTTAATCATGGTGACATGCTTCAAGTATCCTGAAGATTTGAATCTATAGAAAAACTGCAACATCATGACTTCATTCCTAAAAACACACAGGTGCACAAAACGTTTTATGTTGTTTCCATCTTTTATAAATCTTACCATCCCAACCTGTTTACAAGGCGGACGCGTAAACCTGATGTTTAACTGCTAAACATCCGAAATACAAATAAGACTGATGTGATTAAGAAATAAGAAAATTTTAGAGAGATGGAAGTTAATCTGTGAAAAGTGCACAGAGGAGCTCGACTGTCAGTTAACAAACATTTTATTTAGATCTCAAATCTGTTGAAGAACCAAAAACGCAGTGCTGTTCACTTCATCCCAGAACTTTAGGGAAGAAATTAAACATTGTTTGCTTTGAAATCTAAAACTGATGCTTTTTCGCAATAAAGCTGCAAGACATTCAATAAAAAAATAAGGAAGAATAAATCAAATAAAACTAAAAAAGTGAAGAAATGAGCAAAACAGTTTTAGTGAATGACGTGTACACTTGTTCCTACAGAAGAATTCAGTTTGTCTAAACGATGATGATACAAGAAGGATGAACACTTTGTTTAAAGGTCAAATTTTAAAATTATTTGACCTTAATTCAGATTTAATCAAGAATCAACAGAAAAAAGAAGAAATAACGTGTTAAATAATTGATCCCACGTTCAGTTTTAAAGCCTTTCTGATCTATTTATTTACCCTTAATTCATTTAATTTGCTTAATGCTTTTTAATTCAATTTAACATTGTAATAATGTGAAATAATTATAATAATAATAATAAAAAACAAAAATAATATTGTTGTGTAGTTATTGTTATGATTCATATTTTAGATTTTTAAAGAAATAAATATTAGGCTGAATGTTGTTTTTCATTGACTTATTTTTTAACAAATGAGCTCACGTGCGTACTGAAAGGCCTTTTTTTCAGTTTGGGTCATTTCTGAAATGTGTTGTGCAGATTGTCTCGCGGGAACGAGACGTGCGTTGGTTGTCCCGCAAAAGAAGCCAGTTAGAGGCGTGGATTTTTGTTTGTTTGTTTGTTTTTTAAAAGGATGACGTCTGATCAACCTTTCGAGCTTTACGTGTCCCTGACAGGTTCGGATCCGTCCCGGTTCGGTACACGGACTTTCTCTCAACATGCATCGCCATGAAAAAAATACTGTAACTAACATTTCTATAAATATTTTACAAAAATGTTGTTGTTGCTTTAAAGACAGACACAAATCTATCAAATAGAAATGAGTGTATTATTTGTTTTGGTTCATTTACCAGCTTATTTACGCAAAGTAGAAACACGTTTCAAATATAAATTTATCTTCACTATTTTAATTGTAATTAGTCTGGAATTTTCCTTGAAATTTTATGTCTTTAACAGCAAACATTTGCATAACCAATGTTGTTATTTAGACCCCTAAAAAAAGACGTTCTGACGTTTATTCAGCTCATAAATCATCTCAAATTGAAACCCAGTTAAAATCTGACGTGAAACAATATTTTCAGGACTTCTGTGAGAATATATTTTTTTTTAAATTACAGATCTGCAAAATACACGTTAACGAAAGATTTAAATATTCAACTTTATTTATTTTCCAGAAAAAAATATAGGAAACTCGTCTTAAATATTCAAAGAAACTGTGATAATTCATAATAACCGTAAAAAAGAAGAAGAAAAAACGCTGGCTGAGTGATTTGGTAATAAGAAAAAAAGAGTTTTTGACTTATCTATAACATTCTTGTAAGACATCCATTTTTGGAACAGCTGTGATACTCTTTTTAAAAGTCTCTGTTACCTGAGAAAAGTTCAAAGTCTGTTTTAACTGGATTATTCGGTATTAATGTTGATGTGTTTTGTCAGATCTCCGGTGCTCCGCTGTGTCTGTAGTTTCTGGTACTCCTGGTGCAAACTGAGGAGGTGATGAGACGGGTGGAAGAGCGCAGGGGGGACGAAAGGAGTGCTGGAGGTCAGAGGAGGGGAATAAGCGGTGCACTGGGCCGGAGTGAAGGCGTCGAGGCCCGGCTGAGTTTGCAGGAAAGCCTTCGCGGTGAGGGCGCTGCGGGAGAAGAAGGTGGACAGGGCCGGGAGGATGCTGCTGACAGGTGGGATGCTGGCGGGGCCGCACGGAGAGGGAGAGTGCTGATGGAGGAAGGGGTAAATCTCCAGAGCGGGCAGCTGCAAGGCCCCCGCGCTGAGCCCGTACGCGCCGTGCGTAAAGCTGTGCAGGGCGCTGGGTTCCAGGTGCTGCTCCTTCAGCGGGTCGAAGCGGAAATGCTGCCGCTTAAAGCGCTTCCTCCGCCGCAGGAAGCTTCCGTTCTCAAACATGTCGGATGAGTTGGGATCAAGAGTCCAGTAGTTACCCTTCCCGGGGTTTCCAGGCTCTCTGGGCATCTTTACAAAACAATCATTAAGCGACAGATTGTGTCTGATAGAGTTCTGCCAGGCTGGGAACTTCTCCCGGTAATACACGAAGCGGTGGCTGATGAAGTCACAGATCTCACTGAGAGTCAGGCGTTTCTTTGGGCTCTGCAGGATGGCCATCGTTATCAGAGCGATGTAAGAGTACGGAGGCTTCACGGACGCGGGGTTTTTGGTTGCAGCAGGAGGGGGGCACCCCGGTGAATCGCTGTCCTGAGGGGTGTCCCGGTCTTTAGTCTGGCTGCTGGACGACTCGGTGCTGCGCTCCTGTTCGCTCCGACACTCATCCAAAGATGAGAGTTGCTCCTCTCCGCTGTCTTTGAGTCCTTCTCCCACAACGTCAATAACAGTATCCTCCATGATGGTGTCCTCCAAACCTAATGTCATAGTAAAACGTGCGATGGGTTCGGCCAAGACCACCTGGCAACAGGTGGGTGAGTGACAGCTCCTCTCCGAAACACAGTCAACACGATTTACGGTCCATTTCCTCTCACAAAAAGGCACAAATCCGGGCGCAGCCGCAGTCCAGCTTCTGAGCACACGCACACTCTGCGGACCGCAAAGGCATCAGCTCCGACGCGCTTTATCTTTGGTGCATATGAGCGCAAAGTCCGCGAGGGATTTTGCGTAAAAGTGTGTGCGTCCCTGGAGTCGTCCTGCATCATCTGTAACCACTACTGCTTTCCTGCGGGTCGGGTGGATGTGATGTCACGAGGAAAAGGATCCCGACCAATGGAAGAAGGCAATGAAAAACAGACAGAGAGGGGTCTGTACCAGCAGTGCACCCTCATCATCATCCTCGTCATCATCAGAAGAAGCAGCAGGAGGAGAGATCCAGAATCAGAGAAGAAGCAGGTTTCTGGTGTTTCTGATAAACATTTTCCACATTTTGGAAGGAGGTTCCCTAAAACTTTTACATTTTTTTATTTATAACGTTGTGAATTATAAAATAAGATTGTGGACAATAATATTTGAAAATCACAAAATATCAATCTTTTTAATAAATCCCAACATTGGAGATCCGTTATTTAAAATAAATAAAAGCAAATACATAAAAATAATAATTCGGATAATTAACGATATTAAACAGATATATTATGATGCTTTCACTGACTTCGGGAATCGGGAATATTAGATGATCACTCTGAAATCAAAAGAACTGGTGTGGGAATCCCCACGCGCTCCTCTAACGCGAGGCTGGGTCTTAAACCCTAATCCCCCTTCTTACAGACGCACTTTCTACACGCACTTGACTGGCAGGTACACGTTTTCAGACGTGCAGCAGATTGTGATTTTGTGTTGCTGTAAAAATAATAATTTAATATCCCACAAGAGTGAAAAAAAAAAGAAACAGGACAAGCTGTTTCGAGACTTTTTCACCATGAAAAGGAGGGAAAAAATAATATTTAGACCTTTTTAAAACCAATTCCTCTGTTCTCCATTTCAGCCCTAAACCTGTCAGATTATCATCCTAAATCAGTGTTGGACCGCGATGTTGGATGAAAGTCCCAGATTTTCACTTGTTCAGACATAAAAGAGAAACCAGGACGAGAAGGCGCTTTTGGTATTGTTAGGAGGCCTCTGCTTGTTTGTGTTTAATGATGGAGCTCTTTTGTTGGGGATTCCCACATTTCCTGCCTCTAATCGTATTGATCGCCTGGGGGCAGAGGGGGCCCGGGTCCGGACTGGGTGGGCTGTACGGTACCAGCAAAGCTGCAGATGATTTCCCAAATTCATCACGCATGTCCTCAGATTGGAAACAGGCCCGGCGCGTTGTGTGGTTTCAATAAGGAGCGTCCAAAATCCGTATGATAATAATAAAAGCAGCTTAAGGTACAAGGTTCTGGAGTCAGTTCTCCGGGACCAGACAGACGATTCAACGTGTCCTGTGCGGGCAGCTGCTGAGTGTTTCCCGATGTTACCTTCCACTTTTTATTCCTGGTAATTCTCAGGCGGTAATAAAAGCTACGCAACATTTAAATTAGAACGATGTTTATTTTTATTTTATTTATTTTCGGTAAACGATGGAAACTCAAATCAGCCAGGTCTTATTTAATTTATTTATTTATAAGAAAACACGTTTTTCTGTGGGTGTCTGAATCACAGATAGGGCGGTCTGCATATCATTTATCAGGATAGATGCAAATAGGTCAGAATCAGGATCAGAAAAGCTCTTAAAAACTTCTGCTCATCTTCTTGTCTTCTCGGGATCTGAGCCTGATGAACAGAGATGGTTTAGTAGAAGAACCTGCTTCAAGGAACAGGATCACCCAGAGCCGAGAACACAAACATAACGTGCAATTTAAGGAATCAACATCATAACTGCACACGCACACATAGCATTAGGGGAGATGCATGTGTAAATTTCACGGGCGGAGGTGCTCATTAACGGGACATTTATGAGCTGACAAACAGCTCCACAAACACATAAAGCGATGCAACCTGTTCTTTGCATGTCAACAT